>OY979639.1:4237500-4727599 GCA_963855885.1 Coenonympha glycerion | reverse complement strand
CTATTTATCCAAAAATCGTTTCAAAACAAAGCTCTTGCTGTTCGATTTGTTGCGATGATAATAAAAGTGTAAAGAAATTAGAATGATACAGCAAATCGGCCAAAAGTACAACTTAAAAACAGTTCCTTCTATAATTTGAAAAATATCCATTAGTGAAGACTATGAAGAAGAAGAAAAGAATGACAAAAATAATTTGAGATGGATGAAAAGACTATTTACGAAACTCGATGCTTTAATATTTACAGAAGAAACTTACAGAATTAGCACGCTGCTGTAAGGAAACATCAAAAGACAAGAAAGCCATAAAAAAACTCGTATCTAAGATAGCAAGTTCTATCCCCTCTATAACACACAGAATTTTGGATCGTGTATTATCTTTTTAAGGCGCATAGGATGTTGTAAAATCAGCGTTCTGTTGTAGCCAAAATCGTCTTCAACTGTGTAATAATACTTGAAATAAATCCATTAATTTTTACCATTGTCCATTACCAATTATTTATTTCAAGTTAGAAGGGTGAAATTTCAGACCATAGACGGTTGAGTTTCATATAATCTATGTTGTTTAAAAACAGATAAGTTCGATAGAGATATCTTAATTGTTTGCGCTTTACGCTAGCACTCCGGTTTACGCTAGGCCGTATCGCGACGGCCGGCTATCGCCTGCCCCCGCGCATCGCGCCTCCCCGTTTTCGGCGACGCGCTTGAACAGTCCTTGGTAAAACCTCGACGGAGTCGGTCGATTGTTAGTTGCCGCGTCGCCCGCGTGAAGTCGCCTGCCACGCCGCATCGTGCCGTCTTATTATTTATGAGGAGCTATTTATCGCGTACCATTTTGTGCCGCGTAGCCGCGTGCTGTTTGCCGGCCACGTCGTCACTTGCCTTTTGCCGGCCACGCCGTGTCGTTTAGTTTTTACGAGCCCTATTTATTGCGCTCCTTCGTGTGTCGTGTTGTCCGCCGCGTCCTTCTAACGCCGCGGGCCCATTTGACTGTCCGGAGCACGGTTTTTTGTGCTCACGCGCCATCTTGATACCACGCCGCCGCGGACTCGCTTCGCTACCCGCGAATTCGTGCCGCCGCCGCGAAAGACCCTTCAGAGGAGGGCGAGTGTGTTCCTTTACATTTAACACCGCAGACACCACACACTACATTCATCATACACGAACACACTCCCCGAATTCCACGTGCTGGCTGTCTCCTGCGCCGGTAAGTACCTAGTAGTAAGTCACTCTGTGCCGCGGGATAAAACCCAGTGCAAATCGCCTATAAAATTTTTTGGCGGGCCTTTTTCGACCCGCCACCGCCGCTGCCTGTGGGAATCCGCTGGCCTGCTCTGATGGGCCCGGCAGTTGCCCGCTGATTCATCGTGCACAGGCGCGGTGCGTAATCATTATTGGTAGCAGAGCGTGGTTTGTCTACACCTCGCTTTGCGTTTTGCGCTGGTTTTGCCCGCCGCGCCGTTTATTTTCTGCGCCGCTGGCATAAATCCCGCTTTCCGCCACGCGCCGTGTCGTTCGCCGCGCTGTTAGCGGAAATTCCGCAATCGCCGCCAGTTCCGCTGCGTCAACGCCGCGTTTCGGCCGCGTTCCGCTTATTATAATTATAAGTTTAATTTTTATTTTAAGTTTTGCTTGCGTGCCGGTACCGCCCGCTCGCCGTAATTTAACACGCGTACCTACTACGGTCGCGCCGCTTTGTTCATTGCGACTACGGTACGACCGCGACCGCGATACGACTTGTTTACTATTGCTTTAATTTTATTATTGCTTGCACTCGCGCCGCCCGCCGACTTGCCGGCCGCCTTTTCAACTTATTATTGCTTGCACTCGCGCGGCCCGCCGACTTGCCGGCCGCCTTTTCAATTTATTATTACTTTATTTTTACATTTTGTTTACATTTAATTTGTTAGAATGTCCGCGAACATAAAAAAGCTAGCTGTACAGATACAGTCTGAGCTTCGCTGGGCGACGTCCGCCGCGGGTTTGATAGGCCGCGAAGATAGATCCGCCGCCCTATTACACCGAGCGGACCAGGTGCGGACTCGGCAGGCCTCTGTGGAGCAGGCCTTCCAAGACCTGCTCACCCTCGGTCCCGAACAGGAGGTACTGAGGACGGCTCAGGCCGATTACGACCAGTTCTTCGAACTGATGGACTCGGTGGTGGAGGCCGCCCATGGGATCCGGACCGCCGCTGATGAAAGGCGTCGAAGTGGCGCTTTTAGAGACTCCCCAGCCGACCGCCCACACAGCCGGCATTACTCGGGAAACTGCCCACGATCGAGCTGCCCAAATTCGGTGGGCAGCTTCAAGAGTGGATGGGCTTCCTGGCGTTATTCGACAGTCTGGTCCACGCCAGGAAGGACCTGTCCCCCACCCAGAAGCTGACATACTTACTGTCCTCGCTACAGGGCGAGGCCCTGGACGTGGTGCGACACCTCGACCTCTCGGAGGAGAGCTACCACACGGCTCGGGAATTGCTGGCCAGGCGCTATGAAAATGTGCGCCGGTTGGCCGACGCACATGTAGCCCAGCTACTCGCCTTGCCCGCCGTCACCGGGGTGGCCGGCCTCAGAGAGGCCTTGCTAAACCCTTGCATTGTGGCCACCAATGCTCTCCGTCGATTGGATCTCCCCGTCGACCAGTGGTCCTTCTTGTTGTTGCACATAGTGCTCTCCCGCCTGCCGTCGGAGCTTAAGCTCCGCTTCGAGCAGCGCTTCGGAGGGGACGGTGCAACCTACCTGCCCCCTTTCTCCGACCTCCTGAAGTTTTTGGAGCAGGAGTGCCTCCAGGCCGATAACTCTGGAGTTACCGGCCCTCGAGTGGCCCCTGGGAGGTCCGAGCATGTCCGAGGGGGTGGGGCAAGGACTGGCCCTTCGGCGGGGACCGGCCCCAACCGGCGAGGCCGTGGAGCCGACGCCAGAGAAGGTCGCCGGGTGTCACAGTACAGCGGGGCCGTGGCAACGAAGCTCCCCCCTGTGCCTATTGTCGGCACCCCGGCCACCAGGTCTCCTCGTGTCCGCACTTCCTGGCCAAACCGGTTGCGGCCCGGAGAGAATACGTGTCGACACGCCAGTGGTGCTTCTCGTGCCTGGGCCAGCATCTCGTAAGAGACTGCCCGCGCCAGCGGCCCTGCCCACATTGCGGCGGTGCCCATTCGGCCCTCTTGTGCGCTAACCGGAGTGGTTCCGGTCGCCGGGACGTTGGGTCGCGCACCCCCCCATGGGCGGGGGCGCTCGATCGCGCACCCCCCCCATGGGCGGGGGCGCTAGTCCTGGCCACCCGGCCAGCCCCGTTAGGCGTTCTCCGGTGGACCACCAACCTCCTAGTGGAGGTAGGGGTTCCGCCCCCCGGAGGAGGGTTTCACCCCCCGCGTCACGGTCACATCCCCCTCGCGTCATTACGACGGGGATATCGCGGCTGCCCCATTGAGCGTCGTCCCGCGTCGGTTCTCGCCGCCACTACATGAGTGGCCGCGACTGGAGCGCCATCCACCCACCATAGGTCGAGGCAATCCCTACCGGGTGCCGGACGCTAGCCGCATGGTGCGGTCCCGGATGGGTGCATGGTCCCCGTACGGCATGTTCGTCACCTCTCCGTACGGAATGCCCTCCACCCCTCTAGCGCCGCCCCAGCCGGAGCACCCCCGTCAGTGGGATCCCGCTGGTGAACCCTCGCCGCGCTAGGTATCCGCCACCCTAGCTCCCACCGTAGCCACCTCCCCTGAGACTCTGAACCTACAGCAGACAGTATGTCAGACCATACTTTTGCCGACGGCCTCAGTGAAGGTGTATAACCCTAATGGTGAATCTATGACCGTTCGTTGCCTTTTGGACCTGGGTAGCCAACGCTCCATAGCTTCGTCTTACTTGGTGGGAAGGCTAGGGCTCCCTTGGAGACCGCGCGAGTGTCGTGTCATCGGTGTCGGTGGCGCCACGCCCGCATCGCACAAGGGAGAGGCTGAGTTAATGTTTAGTCCTATTCGTGGAAACATGCGGGTTTTGATTATGGTGACCGTCATGGATAACATTTTAGGTCCCCTTCCGCAAGTTCGGGTAACCGACGCCGCAGTGCGCTGTACGTCAGGTTTAGCCCCTGCTGACCCCCACTGGTCCGAACCCGGTCCTATGGACCTTCTTTTGGGTTCCGACGTGCTGGGTCTTATCATAACTGGGGGAGCTAGGGCCCTGCAGACCAATGGCCTTTGCGCTTTGCCCACTATTTTTGGCAATAGCTTCTTCGGTCCGGTTTTATGGTCTAGCCCCTCCCCGGAGCCTGACCCCATCCAGGTCGCAGGCTTGTCGCTGACCGATGTTGTCCAGCGATTTTGGGAGGTTGAAGAGCCGCCTCAGGCCGCTCGGGTTAGCCCCCTTGAACAGGAGTGTGAGTCCTTTTACAGGAATAACACGGGGCTCCGTACGGACGGACGCTTTGTAACCCGTTTGCCACTCCTGGCGGCACGACCCCCCTGGGTCAATCGCGGGCCCTCGCTGAGAAGAGGCTCCTATCAATGGAACGGCGCATGAAACGGGACCCGGCCTTCCGTAGCAAGTATGTGGCCTTCATGCGGGAATATGAAGACCTTGGTCACATGTCGCCGTCCAACTTTGATTGGCGTTCGAACGAGCATTACTTCCTTTGCCACCACGCCATTTTGAAAAACCCGAATGGGAAAATCCGTGTAGTTTTTGATGGCTCTGTTCCAACGTCCAACGGAGTGTCTCTCAACCAGTGTCTACACTCCGGTCCCAAGTTGATCAAGGATATCTCCGACATCCTCACGACGTTTCGGCAGCACCAGGTGGTCTTTGTGGCCGACATCCGCATGATGTTCCGCCAAACCGTGGTGCATCGTGATGATCGGAGGTACCAGCTGATATTATGGCGCGAGAGTCCGAGTGACCCCATACGAGTGTTCGAGCTGAATACGACCACCTATGGCCTTCGGTCCAGCCCCTACATTGCCATCCGGTCATTACTGGAGTTGGCCGACCGGGAACGACTGAAATATCCTCGCGCCTCAGCCATTTTGGAGTCGTCAGTCTATATGGACGACATTTGTACGGGAGCTTCCAGTGTTGAGGAAGCCTTGATTTTGCGGGATGAGTTGATTGCCATCCTGAAGTCGGGTGGATACGAGCTGAGTAAATGGCTCTCGAGCTCCCCGCTTGTCTTAAGGGACTTGCCGGGAGAAGATCAGCAGGATCCACACATTTTCGAAAATCCCGAAAATCCTAATTTGCTGACAGTCTTGGGTATACAATACCAGCCCGTGCAGGACATTTTTACTTACCGGGTCAAACTGGATCCCCCCTAAGACTTGGACCAAACGTACGGTCTTGTCCACGGTGGCACGTACCTTTGATCCAAATGGGTGGATCACCCCCGTAATATTTTTGGCCAAATGCTTCCTGCAGAAGCTCTGGTTGGCTGAAGTCAGCTGGGACGAGCCCCTTCAAGGGAGGTTATTACAGGAGTGGCTCTCCCTTGTGGCCTCACTTCCGAATGTTAATCGGATTTCGATGCCTCGTTGCTTCCTACCGCCCGGAAGGTGCCACGCCAGTCTCCACGGCTTTTGTGATGCGTCCGAAAAAGGGTACGCAGCCGTGGTCTATTTGCGAACTGTCAGTGACACCGGCGAGGTCGCAACCCACCTTGTCTTGGCGAAAAGTAAAGTGGCCCCAATTCGGTCACGCTTGACGATACCCAAATTGGAGTTGTCTGGAGCCGCTCTTTTGGCGCGCCTTCTCAACCATGTGCGTACGTCCCTCCTATCGATCGTTGACCTGACGGACGTGTACGCTTGGTCGGACAGCGAAATTGTCCTTTGTTGGTTGCGAGCCGCTCCCCACAACTTGGAAGTCTTTGTTGCCAACCGGGTTTCCCAAATCCAGAATTCGGAAACCCCGTTGACCTGGAGACATGTGCCAGGGGACCTGAACCCTGCAGATTGTGCTTCCCGCGGATGTGAAGCTTCCGACCTTGTCAACCACTCTCTTTGGTGGGGCCCTGACTGGCTGACTCGGAATGAGTCCGCCTGGCCTCAGAGTAGGTTCTCCGAGCCCGATGTGTTACCTGGATTGCGAGTCGGAGTTGTTGAAGATAAGCCAGCCAATTCGCTGAGCTATCTTCAGGAACGCTACAGTTCCCTTGATAAATTGATTGGGGTGACGGCTTGGATTCAGCGCTTCACCCACAACGCTCGGAACCCACGCGACAAAATGTCGAACCCGGTCTTGTCGCCCCTGGAGAGACAGGAGGCCCGGACCTTTTGGATACGTTTGGTTCAACTGGAGCATTTTGAGTCCGCTATTGAGACACTGAAGCGAGGTTTACCTTTGAAGGGCTCGCTCGCCCGCTTAAACCTCTTCCTGGATGACACCGGATTGATACGCGTTGGTGGACGCCTCCGGAATTCTGACTTACCCTATGGGGCACGTCATCCCCTGCTGCTTCCGAACAATAGCGCTTTTGTAAAATTGTTGGTGACGCATTACCACGTCAAAAATGCCCACGCTGGCTGCAACGCCCTTTCGGCCATATTGCAGCGCGAATTTTGGATTTTATCGGGACGACGCTCCATCCGAAGCGTCATTTTTAAGTGCATTCCGTGCTACCGCCTGAAGGCCAGCACCATGCAGCCCATTATGGGGGACCTCCCCACCGACCGTGTCGTGGCCTCGCGCCCTTTTTCGGCGGTCGGGACGGACTTTGCGGGGCCGTTCTTCGTCAAGAGCTCCAGCCTCCGCAATGCTCGTTCCCTCAAGGCCTACCTTTGCGTTTTTGTTTGCCTGGCTACCAAGGCCGTACACT
Organism: Coenonympha glycerion; assembly: GCA_963855885.1. Taxonomy (NCBI): domain Eukaryota; kingdom Metazoa; phylum Arthropoda; class Insecta; order Lepidoptera; family Nymphalidae; genus Coenonympha; species Coenonympha glycerion. The sequence continues at coordinate 4,720,792 of OY979639.1, read as the reverse complement.
TAGAACTGGTGAGTGCCCTCAGCACCGAAGCCTTTGTAGCCACGCTAGGCCGCTTCGTTTCACGCCGAGGTTATCCGCACCTGATCCGATCGGATTGTGGGACCAACTATAAGGGTGCCGATAGGTATTTGAAGGAAGTCGCCCAATTTTTGAATGAAAATAAGATAGGCATCGGCACGGCAATGTCCAAGATGGGGATAACTTGGACCTTTGACCCGCCAGCTTGTCCCCACTGGGGCGGGATCTTTGAAGCCGTCGTTAAGGTCTCAAAGACGCATCTCCGACGCGTGATAGGTGAAACCATTTTGACTTTTGAAGAGCTCGCTACCGTTTTTTGTAAGATTGAGGCTGTCCTCAATTCTCGGCCACTCTGCCCCTTATCATCCGATCCCAATGACCTGGAAGTTTTAACCCCCGGTCATTTCCTAATTGGTGAACCCCTTAACGCCCTGCCCGAGTACCCCTTCAGGGACGTGAAGGTCTCACGGTTGTCTCGCTTCGAATTGCTACAGCAGATGACCCAAAATTTCTGGCATCGTTGGTATTTAGAATATTTGCATCTGTTGCAGCAGCGCGTTAAGTGGTCAGACAAGACCGACCCACCTAAGGTTGGTGATCTTGTCCTAGTTAAGGAGTCTAATTTGTTGCCTTTATGCTGGCGTCGTGGACGCATTCTTAAATTGATATATGGATCCGATGGGGTTCCCAGAGTTGCCGAGGTAATGGTCGGAGATTCGGTTTTGCAGCGAGCCGTCTCTTCCTTATCCCGGTTGCCCAATTGTTAGTGGACTCCAAATTCATGGGTCCACTGGCGGGGGTGTTTGCGCTTTACGCTAGCACTCCGGTTTACGCTAGGCCGTATCGCGACGGCCGGCTATCGCCTGCCCCCGCGCATCGCGCCTCCCCGTTTTCGGCGACGCGCTTGAACAGTCCTTGGTAAAACCTCGACGGAGTCGGTCGATTGTTAGTTGCCGCGTCGCCCGCGTGAAGTCGCCTGCCACGCCGCATCGTGCCGTCTTATTATTTATGAGGAGCTATTTATCGCGTACCATTTTGTGCCGCGTAGCCGCGTGCTGTTTGCCGGCCACGTCGTCACTTGCCTTTTGCCGGCCACGCCGTGTCGTTTAGTTTTTACGAGCCCTATTTATTGCGCTCCTTCGTGTGTCGTGTTGTCCGCCGCGTCCTTCTAACGCCGCGGGCCCATTTGACTGTCCGGAGCACGGTTTTTTGTGCTCACGCGCCATCTTGATACCACGCCGCCGCGGACTCGCTTCGCTACCCGCGAATTCGTGCCGCCGCCGCGAAAGACCCTTCAGAGGAGGGCGAGTGTGTTCCTTTACATTTAACACCGCAGACACCACACACTACATTCATCATACACGAACACACTCCCCGAATTCCACGTGCTGGCTGTCTCCTGCGCCGGTAAGTACCTAGTAGTAAGTCACTCTGTGCCGCGGGATAAAACCCAGTGCAAATCGCCTATAAAATTTTTTGGCGGGCCTTTTTCGACCCGCCACCGCCGCTGCCTGTGGGAATCCGCTGGCCTGCTCTGATGGGCCCGGCAGTTGCCCGCTGATTCATCGTGCACAGGCGCGGTGCGTAATCATTAATCAAAAAAGTACTTTCACATTTCAGCCTAATAATAGGTGTAATAGGTATATCTCGGAGGTCTAGCGCAGTTCGAGTACTAGACAGGTTTTTCACAGTTTGCAGCAAGTTAGGGCAGCTCGTTATGTTACTTAATTCTATTAATAATATTCTATTAATAATGCTCTTATATTGTTGACGGATCAAATAAAAAAAGCTATTGAAGAGTTTTTTGTTTATTTTTTTTTTGGTCATTTGAACCCGCTAATCTCTGGAATTACTTACTGGTCCGAATTGAAAAATTATTTTTGTGTTGGACATTAATATGATCCATTTATCGAGGAATTTCTATAGGGTTAACATCACGCTATGACAAAAAAGCAAAGCATCAAAGAAAAGTGTTGCAAAAATGGGCAAAATTGTTCCTTTATAAACAGTTTTTAAAACATACTATGTTAAATAGTACGGTGTAAGTAGATTCCAGATGAACTTTTTTTATTCGCAAATATGCAAACTATACGAGTATATAATCCAAAAGAGGAAACAATATTTTAAGAAAACGTAATGAAAACGTACTTGACAGAGGTCAAAACCACAGTCAAAAATGGTCAAAACTTAATAAAATCTGACAAAGAAATTGACATCGTAAAAAATGAGCAAAAATTAAACAAGCAGAAATTACTTTTTATAAAATCCAAAAAAATGCATCTATAGATGAATTTAAAAATATGAGCAAATCGTACGATTTAGAACGTGAGTATTTTTAATGTTATTATATGGTTATGATGCGTAATTCACATTGGCTAGGCTTTTGTCCACTGACTTATATTGTACCTACGGTACAGGTGGTACAATATAAGTCGGTGCTTTTGTCTGTACCATTCTCTACACCTAACAGTGACCAATATTTTGAAGCTCGCATACTACACCCTTCCTAACACTCTCTAATTTTATTATTTTCTGAACATACATTACAGGTTCTGCGAAACAACATTCTCAAAAGTCACCTCTCAGATCCAACCACGTGTTACTGATATCTGATGAAGATATTAATTCCATTGATAAGAGAATAGCAAAGCTTATATTGACAATAGATAAATTGTTGAAAGAAGTCAATCCTTATACGAAAATGGTGGGAGATTACGTATGGACAGCATGTAGTTCAATACCTGGCTGGATAGCAAGTAACTACTTGGTCATCTCAATGGTGTTTTTGGTTCTCATCTTCAGCTTTCTTTTGCCTGACATATCGCAGAAGATACGCAAGAACAATGAACTTAAAGCGATGAAGAATTTTGTTAATCTAATGCAGGTGACTCTCACTTTCTTCTTAATTGCAAAGAGAATCTTTTCATTTGCCTTCTTACAATCAATAGAGTAGGTGTAGACTGTTCTTAGTCTTACATGTAAGTATGCGCCACGAAAATGGTAGAGGTTGCTTACTAACGCCCAGTTTCTTCAACGACTTTTACTGAAAAGTAAAAGTTAAATATGACGGTCTGATCCGTCTTTCGTGATAAGGGTCGGACCGCTTTTACTTTTCAGTAAAAGTAGTTGAAGAAACCGAGAGTAAGTGGCCATCAGTTTTGTGATGGCCTGCCTGTCCACGACCACTTTAAGTTAAATATTAATCTGTATTTTTTTTTAAATTATTATCACTCTCGTGAATTTCGGGTTTTTCACAAATCCCTTGAGATTCATGGAGTATTCCGGGACAAAAAGTAGCCCTTGTGTTCAATCCCATACCGATAGGTAATCGTTCTGCATTCCAAACTTCAGCCAAATCGTTTCAGTAGTAGCGGTATCAAGGAGTAAGTACCTAACATACAATTCGTCTTCATAATATTAGTGTTATATTATTCATTGAATATTTTTTAATATTTTAGGATGAAGTTAAACGTGCAGAGGTGGCTTGCTTGACGGCGAACGAAGAGATGTGCCATTTACATTGCGCGCTCACCGACCAAGGGACTGAGACGGTTTGTATGGGAACCTTCTCCTTGGAGCCGTGATCCTTCTATAAAAAAATGACGATTAGGTGCCACCAACATTTTTTAAAGAGCAAGTGTCGTTTTAATTCCCAGTTCTTCTCGATGCAAATCTGCTTTCCGAACTTGGCAGTAGAATTTTGACTTTTCATAAGAGCGTTTACATTTTCAGTTTCCAAGGAACAGATAGATTAAAACGATCGATTCAAAACTTGCATTATTTGACCTGTACGTGCATACTTCGTTTGTACTTTTTGCACAGTAAATTGTTTTATTTGGCGAATTTACTCATTAACTGTTACTACACTACTTACTCATACTATATTTACTCGGCACTATATCTCTATAGAAAAACATGGGGAAACAGGCTGTCCGATGCGCTCTATTTCGGGCTTTATGGCAGACCTGCCATGCAATCCTAGGGATACCTATTTTATAGTCCCTCGTGCAGTGAGTTATTGCGTCATAGATTGAGTTGTGAAGTCACGGCTATTTTGTCACCTTGTTTAAAATTCCAGCATGTTCTAAATCATGAACACAGTCTGATTCCAGACCGGAGGACCTCGATCCCTCTCAGTTCCCTCCAGCCGGAGAGTCCGCGCCACCAGGTCTGATCCCGGAAGAGCTAGGCAAGAAGTTGGATTCTCTAGTCGATTACACGATCTCAACCCTATCTCTTCGCAAAAAGTTAGAAATAAGAAAGAAGTTGATATTAACGGCATTGATGATCATTTTAAGTGGTTTTTAGTAACCTGCAGTTTATAAACTATAAACAAAATACTTTTAATTTTTTTATAGTTAGCAGAAACACGATTTCTCGATAGAAAGTTCTCCCAAAAGTAGCTACAAAGTCTTCCTTTTTCTGATTTTTATCGGAAACTACAATGGATGTTATTGTAATTTTTATTTTAATGTGTCGGTAATTATAATATCCACAAAACTCTCAGAATGGATTTTTGATACCTAACTGGCTTAGTTTTTTAGTAATTAGGTAAAACGTCTTTTTTCTTTTATATTGTTCCGCAACGCTGCATGTCGCAACCATTAACGTTCGTAAAAGTGAGAAAAAAGGATTGTGAGGTTTTATCAAACCACGGTTAAAGTGAATCTTTTGTGGCTTTGGCTGCTCTGACGAGCGCCTATCACTTTATCCCTACTCCGCGGCCGACGAGCGGCCGACCTTCACGCGAAATGCAACACAGACGAAAAGTTTGAGACGAAGTAATAAAAGTTTAACTTTAATAAAGAGATGAAATATACGTCATAAAGAGTGTATTTTGTTTTTTACTTATTTTTTTCTTTTTTTACAGGAAATCACAATTATGTCAGTCTTGTACACGGATTTGTTCGACTCCTAAGAAAAATTAGATTTTGTTATCGAAATAAGATCTTGTATATTGTAACTAGTAACTACCATGAAATAATTTTAAATAAACAAAAAATAACTATATTTTCTTAGCTTTAATAACTGCTTCCTTCACACCGGGCGTAGGCCCATTTTCGAGCCGGAATTGTATACCTAGTTACATTACCCACTACCTACATTCGATCTCTACGGGACACATTTAGGGATTTAGGTATATAGGCAGGTACTATTATAAACTACCTACCAAAGTATACGAGTACGACGATGATCTTGGATGAGCTTGGCCTTGGTACTACCATATTTTATTATCAATTTTTTTTACTCATAATATTTGACTATCTTTAGTTGAGGTCTGCGGATCTTCATATTATGTAAACACTTTGATTAAACTCAATCATTTATTATTCACTTATCATCTTTATTACAAACAAACAAAAAGAGCACATTGTTCCGACATAACACCGACCACAGATCACTGACATACATGTTACATAACCATAGCATGACCCTGACTACAGACTACTCACCGATCTATAACATAGGTCGTAGACAATGTAATAATTGCACTCAATATAATATACATCATTTGTCTGCTTTTTGTTTGGCCATCGCTGGCCATCGTTGGGAGAGCGAATAGGTAGCGAATAGGTTACAGACGGACGGACGGACAGCGAAGTCTTGCTAATAGGGTTCCTTTTTTATCCTTTGGGTACGGAACCCTAAAAATCGGTCGAGCCTTTTTGGAGGAGTTAAAAACACTAACACGATACCTATCTCCAATCTGTGATTGGAGAGACAGATTGGAGATAGGTATGAGAAGAAGAAGATAAATTGGGCTCAGTCTCAGACTACATGGCTCAGTGTGATAGCTACTTAAACACTTGCTATTATTGATAGGGGAATTCGAGAAGTTCACCAGGATCCCCTGGGAGATCATCGGGAGGATCCTGGTGGACTAACCCTCAAAAAGTAATATGTGTTCGCGATACGCTAAACAAATCAATTTGAAAATAGATGAACCTTTTAATTCCGTGACTGTTCATGGTTCATGTTAAAACCTTTGATACATAATCTGAGGTTAAAACTATGAAATATTTACATTTGGCAAAAAAGACAATCTGTCTATCAAGTCAAGTGAAGTCATTACTCCTAACCTAAAAGTCAAATGATCGTTATGAAAAATACAAAATATGCAGTAGGTACTAATAAAATTCTATAGCAGCAAAATTAGGTACACCTTACCACTGGCTACTTGCTGGCTACCATAAAAATGCTGTAGCCAAATACCTGCAACATTTAATTGAAGATATTCTTCATCAATGTAGAATATATTCCACCTGCTATGTTTCAATTTTTTAAATAAATAAAAATGGGTAAATCCATGAAGAAACTTATATTAGAAATCACGCTATTCATTTCGATGGTTGCATTGGCGGGCCACGTGACGGTTCACTTCTGGGAGCGTTATGTGGTTCAAGACAAACTCGCAGACATTAGAAGCAGCTTAGATCATCTGAAGGTAAAAGAACCCTTTCGCCCGTAAACTTAGCTTTAAGTCGACTTATAGTCTTGTACTATACTTAATAATTATGTGACATTTTACAAGAGCCTGCACGTTAGGCCTATGTGAAATAAAAATATTATTTTACTTAGACTTTGACTTTGCCCAAGTAGGTACAAAGTTTCGTATGCTAAAAAGGTTCAAGTGTGAAAATGGGCAATTTTTTTTAATGCGTATATAATCACTCTCAGCGTGATTCGAACCCTCATTTTCCAGCTGTCGCGATACAGTCTTGCAGCGGTTCATAGACCTTCATTTACTTTAAAGTTTCCTACTAGACGATATCACAACTCTGACCAAAGACTGAATAACTACTTAATAGGGTTCTAGAATTTTCGGCATCTACGATGAATTCTTAGCTGAGATAGCTGGTGAGAGTGGAGACGCGGGTTCGAATCCCGCTAAGTGGAGTTTTATACGAATTAATTTATAGTAAAACATCCTAACTTTGTGTAGCATTTAAAAGATTAAATTGGTAAGAAACGCCCCATTTGCTGACCACACATTTTTCCAGTAGGTAGATTTTAAATCAAAAACCTTGAAGAAAGTTATCCTGCAGCTATAAGCGTTTTAGGTTAGTCCTTGAAGTGATGATTTACTTACAGCCGAAGATGTTAGCGTACCTTGAAAAGAGTACGTAACTCACGTCCCCTAACGGTTTCTACACAGCATCGTGTCGGAACACTAAATCGCTTGGCGGTGCGTCTTTACTGGCAGGGTGGTAACTAGCCAAGTAGCCCAGGCTGAAGTCATCCTCCAAGACCAGACCAGGGGGCCTACCACTGGTGACTAAAAGCAATATTATTGTAATATTGTTTTGACTTTTTCATACAAGGTCACTATGGAAATTTTAAAACAATAATACAATAATATTACTTTAGGTCACGGTGGTAGGCCCTCTGAGCCAATTTAAAAAGGGCGGGACAAGCGGGCATTTAACCTGACATCTATTCCACTTTAATCCAACCTGTATTTGCCAATATACAGGTTACAGTTCATAACATGGGTTACGCCTACGATGAACTCCAGCAAGGTCTGATAGACTTGACCAGGACCAATACCAAGTCTTCCATCCCATCGCGAGAAACCTCAAAAGAAGAGTCCTGTAAGAGAAGAAATGAACTGGATGACAAAATACTGAATCACCTGGATGTTCTACTTACCACAGCCAATAATAAGCCCCGACATGTGCTTGTCGTTGATAAGAACACTGGGAGTACGCCAGTATGAGCATTTTACTCTCAATTAAGTAGTTCTGCAAGACCAGCATTATCGCACAATAACAAAATAACACAATAATGCTTTACATAAAGTACTTACTTATATTTTACGGTACCTAAAATATTTGATACTGTGAACTACCGCAGTATGCAGATGGAGTCCAACCATCCGAGCAGACTGCAAGAAGGTGCTTACTACAACCTGCAAGAAAGATGAATATAAACGGGCGGGTCACATCACATCATTATACAGCCTAATTTTGTTTAAGTGTGATTGGAACTCTTTTCACGTTTTGGATTTCATTAGGTTCGGACACTTTTGAGAGCTGACCCAAAATCCTTATGTATATCAATGGTCCTATAAAATCCTTCTACTTACTTACTTCAATTTACAATTAATTTTATTTCGAAGTTTTGTAAAACCAGTTAGGTATAAAAAAATGTTGATTCAAAAACTCTTTTTCCCATCAATTCAGGTATCAACCAAAGCTCAAGCCAGAAATGCGTCAACTACCACAAGAAATCCACTGAAAACTGCTGCCGTTGGCTCGGAGCCTGTGTGTGCAAACAGCATCAAAGCGTGTCACAATGATAACGAATGCATTTACAATTGCATATTACGAAACAGTGGACGCAGATGCTACGAAGATTGCACAAGTCGTAAGAGATTTCAAAAATTTTAGCGAAACAATCTGATAGGTATATATGTATTATGTATTTGCATTTGTTTTACCACCAGAGGAGCCCTAGATTGTATGAGAAAATAATATTCATCATTACAGATTTTATTCATCGTTATCGTAAAGTTTTGCTCACTTATTGGTTCCCCAATTTTCATCTGCCAATCGGGGGGCAAAATTAGCTTACGATTACGATAACGATGAATACGTTTTTCTATAACGCAGTCAGACCCTTGTATCGTGAAATAAAAGACATGACAAGTTGTTCATCGTATTTTTATTTTATTTTTTTAAATGAATGAAGATCAAGACAAATCCAATGGTACAAGAATCATTAAAATCGATGCAAGTGATAATTCTTTTTTAAGAACGATTCACAAAAGATGATGACGATGATGACGATGTCCGGATGAATCTGTATGACCAACAGTGTCACACAATTCTCCCAAAAACTTCTACCTACGTAGGTATCACAGAAAACAATAACTTTTTTCTGTGGTAGGTACGAGTATGTATGCACACAGGCCACTTGCCACAACCACAAAAACTGCCCCCGGCATATTTCCTGTGGACTCGCCATATACACGGTTGACACCGATGGTCACCACACGCTACAAATAAAGCTACAAATTAATTAATGGTGAGTGGTGGCAAGCTGGTATCGTTTTGTGCTTGTGGCCAGTGGCCCTGTGCGGAGACAGTATGTTCTCTTCGCCTCAATACAAAGGAGCATAATATTTGCACTTGTGTTGACCTATGAGGTAGTGTTGACTTAGCAAGGTTTGCTAACTAACAAAGTTGTTAATTTTTAAATGATCGCCCCTCAACAACATTATTCTTTCAACATGTAGGTAAGCGTAAATTTAAATAAATGAGATAAGACGATAAGGTAAAAAGTACAAAACTAACAGAATTACTAAAATTAGAGTGAGATACAAACACATCGCCATCTTACGAAAAGTATGTAAACTTTGACACGAACTTAGCATGATAGGTAGTATTAAGGTATTCCGTGGTATGGTGAACTCTCCAAGCTCGTAACGTGCAGTATGTGCAACAGTTCACATTGACGTGATTTCTCAAATTAACAATAGATGGCGCTGTTGAAATAGAAATTTATAAAGAAAAAACGCTCAATAAAATGCATCCTACATTTTGTTTAGAAATACCCTCGGATGAAATGTAAACATGATAATTCAATAAAGTATAAATAAATGGTGGTGGATTTGATTAATTTATGAGGCATATTTTATAATTAAAGTACGCTACACATGGCATATGTAGGTAAATGTAAAGGTTTAACGTGAACTCAACGGGTCTGCCCGCGAAATTCAAAATTTTCGTGGTTTTTTGCAATTTGTACGCTAATTAGACATGATAGGCTTATGGCAATCAATTTGCGAGAATGGCAGTATCATCTTTACATGATTATATCAAAATCTTTGCATAAAAATGTGTATCCTAGGAAATTAATCCGAATATCGAGTTTTATGTAAGTAACTCGCAAATCTTGGACTAATTTCTTTAACTCGACACTTTCGAGCAGAGATTTTTATATAAACACGTGAAGAAGATATTGGGATTATCGCAATTTGACGGCTATAAGCCTATTATATCTTATTAGCTTAAAAATCGCGAAAAACCACGAAAAATTTGAATTTCGCGGGCACAGCCGTGGTGTGCGCCTTAAGTACTTAATAAAAAACATTGTTTGCTATTTTAATATCGCCAATATACTATGTATTTTGAGGTTAGAATTAATCCAGGCTATTCCATAGGCGCGGATAAGCCTTTCATTGCACAATGCACGAATCTCATGGTTTTTCGGTCTCTCCGCCTTTTCGTCGAGACTTGAGAAGGAGAGGAAACACAGGTCTGAGCGTCTCATTCCCTCTCATTGTATTCCATACTTGGTTTTCGTTTTACATTTCGATGTGAAAAATAGGGATGTGCTTATATCGATATTTTCAATCATCGATATGTACTTCGGCTTTGTACACAAGTTGTTTATGAAAATCTCGACAAAGTTCATCTTAATTTTATTGGAAGCAATGTCAGTAAATTCTTGGTTTAAATAATGCCACGATGAATGTTTTGCCTTGACTGCTCGTTATTAATATAATTTAAAATCAGGGCGATTGTGTAAAAAAACTTATTCATTGCTAGAGCATTATCGCAATTAATTCTGCTCGCTGATTAATTGTCCGAATCCACTTTTTACAGCCAATCAGTGGTTGAATTTGTTTAAGATTACCATATAATAGCGATGAATAGGTACATAAAATTATACAAAGAAAAGACGTGCACAAAGGACAGCTTATCTAGAGTCCTTATTTAGAATTAGCTTACTTAGCAACAGAGAAGAGTTGATGAGCATTGTATGCCAACTGGGATGGCTATACAGCACATTACTGCCACGGTTGTTTTTCGATCGTTGTCATTAACATAAAATGGCCTAATATTTTACAAAAATCAGTCAATGATTTCTTTTGTAGCGTATCAGTGATTTATGATTAGCTCTAGCGTCGGTAATGTAACTGAAAAAAAAAAACTTGCTCAGATCCTTTGGCATGACATCGATAAAAACTATCGACATCGATATCGTTCTCCACCTCTCTTCATCCTCATTCCTCGTGCACCGGCTGGCCGCTTCATGATGTCATTCATCACACACACACCGAACCGGTCGTACAGACTCGCTGTTTACACTACGCGATTATACCATACGCGGTGACTCCACGACAACCTCGTGTTTTGTGATTTAATTTATTATAACATTATTGTAGTTGAGTTAACAGTTGACAATGGCCAACAACAGGGCCGCCAAGTCTGGATTTGCCGCCGAAGCACAAAGGAAGGTAAGCAGATCCTTACGTCTTATAATCCTGGCTATAGGACCAAGTAAGTTTTGAAGCCGTTCGAATTTTGAATGTGATTTTTTTTTAATTTCCTAGTAAGTACCTAATAGGTATTTAGATGTTTAAGACGATAGCTGAATGTGTTTAACGAATGCTAACGACGTAGGTACAAAAGTAGCTAACTGCATATCTAACAGGTAAAAACGCTTTTCTACCTAAGGACATGCTGATTATCTCGGCAGAACTAATGCGTTCCAAGCGGCAGGTTTCGCTAATGTCATGTCGCTATCGATTGGGAAGCTGTGGTCCAGATAGTTACAAGGGCTAGGCCGTGTGCCCATGACCCACTTTCTCATTTGGGTGCGACATTACTTTCCTACACGGGATGAAACGAGATTAGGCTATAATATCTACTAAATAACCTTGCTGAACTTTATCTACCATTTGTTTTGTTGATCTTCATAAGAAGAAATTGCCTAGTTAATCAAATGAAGAATAGGTACAGCTTTTTACTCATTTTTCAAACTTTTTAAAATGCGGGTAGCATACTTTTTTTCAATGGAGTTAGCGTATTTTTTATGTGTCCTTACATCAGCTAAGTACATCTTGTAGGTAGGTATTTTTTAATTCGAACATGTCTACCTGTACCTATAAAGTAACGACATCATTTTTTATATGAAAACACAGGTTAAATACCTACCTAGGTACCACAATGAAGGAAATACTTTTTCTTATTAGGATTCAGTTATGTAGGCACCGATGTATATTGTGGGTTTTATTATTGCTAGTTGGTCCCAGACAGCCCAAAAGAAAAACCTTATAGATCTAGATTTGTTCTTCTGTATATGTGTATCTCTTTAGTTATGGAGTCGTTAAATAATAAAAAAAGCTATCCATACGTGATACGTCCTTCACACATGAGGTACAATAGGTAGGTACCTCTAGTATCCTAAAAGATGAAACAGGTTTGTTGAGGTGTGCTCCACAAAAAAAAATCGTGGACGTTGGATACACTCAACAGGTAGGACTATAGATACCTACTTACCTATCTACCTATATTTCATGAGCTAACATTAAAATTATTATTGTTACACTAGAGATATGTATCTTTCGATTGCGTCGAAATTGTCTCGTAGTCACAAAAAATTAGCTAGGTAGGTAAAGCAATCTGAAAAAACAAGCTTTTGAACATGCCAAAATTCATCAAAATCGGTCCAGTGATTTGTACATGATCAGACATACATTATTATTACTTAGTTTACGATTTATAGATAACTTCCTAAGTCGGTATATTCCCCTTTCAACCTTTTTATTTTTCGGTGATTATTATCTTTATTCTTCGGTTGATGAGGTACTAATTAGTAGAGTAATACATAAATGATAGGAAATTAGATATACGTTGTCCCAAATGATGGGAAACGCTGTATAATTAAAAATCAAACGAACTTACCAAGTGAAGTTCGATTGTAATTATGCGAGCAACTTTTTTCGATGCAATTTTGATTTACGTTTTGTATATGCGGTCCCACGCATCAGCCTACAACACGGAATTTTAAATTTATTTTGATATTTTATTTATTGTTTTTTTTTTTTTTTTTTTTTAATGTTGGTAACACTTATTTTATTTTTTATAATGGCAACACTATCTCCCCACTCCTATCAATACTATATATAATTCCTCACGAACATTAACTCGTCATTTTGTTGATAGTTGATTCAAATTTTATATTTGTTTTGTGTATGTCATATACATACATATTTTAGGGTAGGGCATAATGTTTAAATTTTATCATGAAAGTTTAATAGGGAGGGTGTGTATAAATTGCATCGAAAAAAGTTGCTCGCATAATTACAATCGAACTTCACTTGGTAAGTTCGTTTGATTTTTAATTATGCTTCGCAACTTTTTTCTTAGCAATTTTGATTTACGTTTTGTATGATGTTCAGAGGAACAAATATAAAATTTGTGACATTGGTTTGTTACATAAAACAAGCTTTTTCCAAATCAATATTTTTTATTAAGTAAACATGTTATAATAATAACATGTCATCTTATTATTTCGTTCATTCTAGAATGGATCGCGTAAAGTCTATACCTATATAGAATTTAGCAAAAGTAGATGGAGTTTGGCTCCAACTTGTAGTATTATTAATGACATTATTTTATTGCCCTGATGATATTGAAATAGGAAAAGGAGCTTTGAGACATAAGACTTTAAATATTTTTATACTATATTATCACGTTTCCTGTCCGCTGAACCACATATGGCTCAAAAACTTGCGTGTTTTATACACTAATACGTTCCTGAGCCATATGTGTGTCAGGGGAAGCATACAGTTTCTATGGCTAATATTTTTACAGGGCGCGCCGGTACTTTTACAATATTTGCATGGGACTTGCTAAGACGATCATATAGTAAAGAATACCTACTTCCAGCAGTTTTTTTTTTTATTTTTTTTTATTTACTTGTGTTTTCTTCTGACAACATAACAACAGTATTTTGCAAAAAGTCCGTTGAGCTTGCGGCTTAAATTTTTTTTTTTTGTTTGGGACAGTGAACGTGTTATTATTATTGAGTATATCAACGACGGCCGTCATTAGCCATAACAAGAAGTCTGTATAGCCGACACAAAAATTTTGTCAACGATATTATTTGTTTGTTTAATTTTTGCATGGCGTTTGCTTGAATATGCTTTTATCAAATACCGTTTTATTGTAAAGTTTTCTTAATAGGGTTAATAGTTAGGATGACAACTTTGTATCAGTTCTTATTTTTATGAAATCGAATAAACGAATAATCGTTGTTAGTTTCACGAATGGAATTGGTATATCTTTAATATATGTAGCTGGACAAACATAATTAAGGATGGCAATTTCAACAAGTGTTATTAGTGTTTATCACTATAATATAATATGTTTATCAAAACTATCGTATGGACCTATTACAAGAGCCTGTATGTTAGGCCGATGTGAAATAAAGATATCTTGAATTTAAACCTGAATTTAGTTGAAACGTGTCAGGACGAGAAGTCTATTATATTTTAAATTTTGGCGGCGTAAAGGGTCGTTGTAAGCTAGTTTTAGTGCTTTAGTTCAAGAACCATAAAGACAATCACTCCCAAATCCAAACGTCATGTGTTTTGGGTTCCCAATCCAAAGTTGTTGAAAAAAAGAGACACGATTCGTAATTGAATTAAAATTATTGATATTGTTTAATTGTTTTATCTTCGACAAGGTTTGCACTTTATGAGCAGTTTACAGATTATAGAGTAAGAGTCTTCTTCGAAAGAGTTTCCGGGTTGAGGTTCTCATGTGGCCATTGTTCAGAAAAGTAACCTAGAACAATATCAATATCCACCGATCATAGTGTATTTCGGTTGAGCTGGCCTGGACCTAAAAGCTCAACTATTAAAAAAACCTCTTTATTCGAAAAGCATCTAACATATTATAGTGAAAATAATAACAATAGTGCAGATTTGTGTGAATGAATTCTCACACATTTTATACCTTAATCCAAATCTTTGTCTTAATTAATAAATATTCGTTAAGAAAGTTTAAGACCACAGTAACAATTGTATAATATGAGTATATAATTATAATTATTTAAATTAATTTGTAACTAGTTTTTGTAATTATCAAATTTTTCTGTCTGGTATAGACATCTTCAGATTTTTTTTTTTTAAATAAGTAACCTTTCAAGAAGCCGAGTGTCCTGTGGTTACGAGGAATCCTAAAAGGAAATGTACAAAAATTAATTTCAATATCATAATATATGAGCAAGTTAATTTTTTAAGCAATGCAAACCGCGGCCGAAGGGACAAATATCAGTACAACATTAAAGCCGTTTGCTTTAAATACTTGAAATCACTATAAATAGCGGTAACGCATTAAATTTTAAATTTTTTCCAGGATTCCGTTAAGGCATCAACGTTCCAAACATCAATCATTTAACAGTCCGACAAGGCTCTCTTGGCACTTGAAGGAGGGCGCTGTTGCAAAACAAAGACAGCCATAAAAAATCTCCTCAATTTTACTTAAATTTTAGTTTAAAATACTTAATAGTTAGCAAAAACAACATAACATACAATAGTGATATACTGGCAGAGCAAACTATGAAACATTAGCACAAGATAGCGGCGTTAGTTCAGACTTTGGCCACGCGCCAAAATAGCTTTGTTGCACTGAATTTGTGACGCGCCGTCTTGTCGCAATGGGATCGGGGGCGCCTCGGCTGCGTTCGGCGGCGGTCGTGCTGTGCGAGCGATGGCAGCACCCTCGACCTGAGGCGCCGCTGTGGTTGCCGGTTTGCCGAGGGACACTCTGTGGCGCCCGCGAATAGTACAGACAGTAATGTGATTGATAATTTATAATGAATAAAAATTCCGAGATTAAAATCAGTGTGTCAATCAAAATTTTCAAAAAGCATGGTCTGCGAATTCCTATTCGGTGCCGTAAAAGTATTAGCTTCTATATTTTCTATATTTGCTGACTATCAATTATATTAGGACTCAAAGGAATGTTATATGTTTTAAGTTTCATACCATTGCCAGATTTTTCTGGTTATTTTATTAAAATGAGGGTACTTTATGCTTTATGTTCGATTGATATAACGAATTGCGGTTGTATTGTGAAAATCTTAATGGAATATATTATGTAATAAGAATGTTAATATATTTAAGGTAAGAAAAGCCTAGCCTTTCAGTTTAAGTCGCAAGAGGCAAAATTAATTTAAGTAACAATGACCGCACGCCTCAATATTTTCGTCAGAAATAAAAAAGGTGTAAACAAGTTGATGAAATCATAAAGGTGAATAAACACTTGATATTATTAAACAAATAATAAATCAGAATTATTTTATGGTGTTCTGTTACACATAAGTAATTTAGTACTTGTTGTAGTAAAATGGTGTACATGCAACGGAAGGAAAGTAAATTCGTAAATGTTTTTAGGGTAGTTGCATAAATAATATTGAATGACAATTTCACATTAGAAACGTCGTATTTCCGTTGCGATTGAGTGACAATCAATCAATAAACGATATGTCAGAAAATGTAGTTTGGTGTTATTACTTAGATGCTTTACTTAAAGTAAGCCACCATTTTGAAATTATTAGGTTCAAAAAATGTATACAGATTGTTTATGTTAAATCTTCTGATGCCATTACGTTCTATAAATATAATATAGTAGATCAAGATTTAGAGAAGTAGTGATAACTAAACGAATCGCTTTATTTTCAAGTGCTTCTTATTTATTCTGGAAGTTTAATGCTTTTTGTCGTGATATTGGACAAAAATAAGCACTGTTCATTAAAACAGGCGTATTGTCTCAAGGAATATTCTCTTGATCCAAGATAATATAATGAAACCATTCGTAGTACAAGACCAAAACTTGTGAGAAAGAAACGTTATCGTCATATTGTGTACGATACCTCTTTTCGCGGTCTGGGTGTCTTCAGTGCGGCGCGGCGGCGACGGTGGCGGCGAGCGGTCGCGCGCCTTCAGCACGGCGCGGAACAGCCTCACTGTTATGCTGCAGGTAGCGGTGCGAAACAGACCGGCTCGTCGCTGCCCCTTGTTTGCCCATCACAAGATGATGCAGGTGTTTGAAGTTTAATCGATCTTAATGACCGTTAGATTTTGCTAGAAAGTGTCTATTAGTAAACACAATACTTATTGATCTACGACGGCCCTCTTTTATTATTATGGTTATGGCGTGGTGCATGTAGCACAAAATATTGCACGTTTCATGCAGCTTTAATTACATATATATATATATATATATAGTCATTTTTTATGTAGCTGCGAAGTTCTTGTGCAATCTGGTTCTGGGCCGAATAGTCTTATAACGTTTGGACACCGGTCCAAATTGATCCGCAATCGGCGGTGACTCGGTAACAGCTTACGGATGATCTGTGTTGAACGTGGCTTCGTTATGAGACCATCGAAGTATATTTAAGACACTGTCTTTAGTAAAATATTTCTGCTTACGATTTCTTTGATATCCTTATTGCTGGTGCTTAACGCGGCTAAGGCGTTACCGAGTCGCTACAGAATTGTGAAGGTAAGAGCCCAGATTTTGGCAAGTACGCATCACTTTTAGGGATGGATACAACCCAGGTTATTAGTTGCTCGCATCCAGATGGCAGCCGATGATCGTGATCCACAAGTTTTGTCGTACAGAATTGTGAAGGTAAGAGCCCAGATTTTGGCAAGTACGCATCACTTTTAGGGATGGATACAACCCAGGTTATTAGTTGCTCGCATCCAGATGGCAGCCGATGATCGTGATCCACAGGTTTTGTCATACAGAATTGTGAAGGTAAGAGCCCAGATTTTGGCAAGTACGCATCACTTTTAGGGACGGATACAACCCAGGTTATTAGTTGCTCGCATCCAGATGGTGGCCGATGATCGTGATCCGCAGTATTACGAGAGACCATCTTGTTTCATCCGCGCACGTAAGTGGCGCCGCTGGCCCAATGCTGCCATCTGCCGTCTGCGTGACCGTAAACAAGGCACGCTAGTCATGGGCGACAACAGCAGGTTTTGTCATACAGAATTATGAAGGTAAGAGCCCATATTTTTGGCAGTTACGCATCATTTTTAGTGATGGATATAACTCACCCAGTGCCAGCCGCCTGTTTCTTTCCGTTTTTCCTCTTCTTCCCCATGTTCGTAGCGGTGATAAGATTTGAGAGGGTTTCTGTGATGTGCGTAGGCTTCAGCACGGAAACACGTAATGACGAGTTAATGTTCGTGAGGAATTATATATAGTATTGATAGGAGTGGGGAGATAGTGTTGCCATTATAAAAAATAAAATAAGTGTTACCAACATTAAAAAAAAAAAAAAAAACAATAAATAAAATATCAAAATAAATTTAAAATTCCGTGTTGTAGGCTGATGCGTGGGACCGCATATACAAAACGTAAATCAAAATTGCTAAGAAAAAAGTTGCGAAGCATAATAACGGCTAGGTATTTATAACATTGCCTTTGATTACCTACCTACCTTTAACAAAATACACATATTATAAAGGATGATGAAAGAACACCAAACAAGACTAACAATCACATACTCGTATTATTAGGACGATGTGGCACGCGTCATGTTACCTATTTAGTACTTACCTATAGTTATAGGAATGAACAAATTATTATTGTTATAGCTGATTGTGACGAAATATATTAAAATAAGTTTGGCTTATGCGAGGTGACACTGACTAAGACCTTATAAAAGCAAAGCAAATTATGTGTTGATTTCCAATCAAAATTAAGCTGAGCTGTCATAAAAGATGAATAGTAATTGGTTTCATTAATATAAAATGGGTAGCTTCCCAATTTCCTAAAATCTAAGCGCAGAAGCCAATTCGGAAAAAGAGATTTAAAGGCTAGTATGTACGTACTTACATATGTATATATGCCTTTAAGGAGTTAAAAGAGGCATAACCAGTAGAATTTACCTGGGTAGGTAGGTAAGCTAAATCGTGTTTGCACTTGCCAAGAAAATTCCATTGCATAATGCCTCACAAGCTGAGGTTTTGAATTTTAAAGATGCTCGAAGCTTTATTTACATTCATGTGTATGCCTGAGGCAGTATGAAACTGCAGGAAATCTTAGTCCATCCCATTAAATTGATATCATTAAAACACATGTGGTCTATGAATGTGATGCAAGCTCTGAAGTAGGTATCAAATTGTACTGCAAATGACGCAATTCTCATATCAAACTAATTAGTTTCGAAAACTATTAGCCCGATTAGGTGTTTATGTTGATAAAGCACGATGGTATTTTAGTTATCAGGTATTTGGAGTTCGAACATGAGACAGTGACAAAGCAAACACCTACATTTAGGTAAACAATAAACATGTCATCATAATCATAAATATGGCTATGAATCAAATGACGAATTTTCTTTCCCTATGATTAACATGTTCTGTTAATTTTAACCTCTATATTTATTTGAATAATCATGCTGACCACTTACTTCTTACCAGTTATAAAATTTGTTAATAACATTTCGAGACTCCTTGTATAGTTCTAACGGATTTTCTGTTTGAATCGTTTAAAACCATACCTACCAATAAATAAATTTAGTCTGTATCTTGAAAATGCTTCGAAAAGGCTTGAATATTTCGTCATAAAACATGTCTCAATTACTTTAAACTCGTAAATATCACACTCAAAAAGTGCCCGTCGAGCTTGTTTTAGGAAAAATTTAAATATTGCAAACAGCTTAAGCATTACCGAATGCGGTCAATGACCGTAAATGGTTATTTTGCATAAACTCGAATGTATAGCATAAAACGTGATAACTGTATTGGTACAAGTCTTACTCGGTAGAGATATTTTTGAGAGTTGAATTTTAAGTAAGAAAAGCAAATACTGGACAATTTGGTATATAATGTATTCAGAAAAAGGTGTTTTCTGTTGAATCTTCCTGCTTCATTCGGCGGTTCTGGGTCAAGGAAAATCAGTCAACAATTACGAGAACGACCGGTCGTTAAATAAAATAACTTGTTATGCATCGGTGGTGGTAACGTACAAGTGGGGTTAATATAACCTGACAGAATACCCAAGAATTTTAAGTTATTTTTCTAATTGCTGCCTAAAAATTCTTTTGAATGTTAATTTTTCCTTAAAACTTATGAGCATGTCATGGCTCTCGAGTCTAGACGCCTGATGGTGGCTGCTTCCATATTTTCAATCCTCCTCTTCAATCTTGAATGTTTCTTTCTTGATTTTTGTTCCTTTGTTCTATGTGATTATATTATTCTTCGTGACTTAGTAAGTGATTTCACCTCTTCTTTTCATCATATTCAGGAATTATATTTTTCTTTACTTATCAAAACTTTTTCCTCCGTTATCTTTTCATTATTGCATTCGACACTTTTTTTTCTCGGAATTATCATGGAATTGTCGGAAAAATTAGAAAAATGTGAACATCTGATGTTTACGAGTATTATTCTGTATTCATTACAGACAACAGAAACATAAGAGAGTTTCTGTCAGGTAGAGGTCAAATAAATTCCGCAAGTTCAATGAGCTGATTTTAGTCCATGCATTGTTATTTGTAAGACGTTTACAATATGCACGATTAGAAGCTGTATTATCATTACTTGTTTGTTTTGCATGTTCTAAGAATAAAAATAATTTGAGAGAATAAGATATCGCCATTCGCCTATGGCGAAACCATTGTTTCTATTTTATAGATAAAGTCCTAAATATAGAACCCATACTCCTATTTATATAGCTTTGGGAGAAACAGTTCATCTTATTAAATTACTGTCATGGTTAATACGAATGTAAGTTAACTTATTGTTGTTATTTTAAACATAACACCTAATGAAATCGGTGTAGGATGCCAGATTTGAATTAGTCAAATGATTTATAGAAGCATTTTTTGTCAACAACTAAGGTTTTCGAACTTACTCCGAGCAAACTACAAAAAACCAAACAGATGTTCAATTAGTCCAAAAGAATTTATTTCATACTAATTCACCACGACGATGACTCAGAAAAGGCACGGTTCAGTTACAACACCAAACCTCGCCTTATAAGGATCGGCCTTTACGCTGGAGTCTGGACGTATTTATATGCCTTATATATATGCTACTTTCAAAACTTCACCATATGTTCATGATTGACACTCAACCAAATTTCTCTTTGAAAACGTTCATGCTGCCTGTTTTGTAAGCAAAGCCAAAATGATCAATGGAAACCAAAGCCTTTAAGGTCAATCAGTATTAGATTCTAGAAATGAAAGGTGATATAAAACTACATTGACTTTTTGCATCTAACATTATTCGTTTGATCACTGCGATGCCCTTCCTTAATGTGTGATTTAATATTAAACTAAGAAAAATCGATCTTCTTACACCAACGATTTCACCAACGTTTTGGGGACCACTTGGACATTAATGTCATTAACATATTTTATTTATATACATCTACATCCTTGATAAACATTGTAGGGTTGCTTTTTTCTGATGTATCTAGGAAAAGGAATATAAATGTTCACCATAACATGTCTGTGCCTAGACAATCTCAAATAAACTTTATAAAATGTACGTGGCTGATTTGATTGGTGCCTGTTTCATTCTCAACATGTGTGGCCACAAATGCAACCTGATACTTTGGTCGATGGGTACCTATATTGCATGCTATCGACCTTTTGTTCTAATACTTACTCATTTTATTCTAACATATCTACCTACTTACTATTATAATTGAGTGATTTATTTTTACACATACCTAATGTTTAGGTGGATTAGTCACTCAAATTCAAATAAAATTGAATCAAATTTTGAATTCAATTTTATCTGATTATAAATTTTACTCAGCCATGTACCTAACCTACCCAGTACTTACCTTTATTTTTGTTGGTAATAAAGCTTCCAGTGACATCTAGTTTGACAATCAATTACATTTTATAAGCTCATATAACTGCAGCTAACCTAACCTTGTACCACAAATCATAATGTCTAAAGAGTTAAATGAATTCCCATGACAAGTTTTGTATCATTGGCCGTGTGTCCACCGACGGCCTTATAGTGACCCCATTCCTGTTTCCATTTAGAGGAAGCATTGTGAATAAGTTTATGTTGCGTTATTTTATCTACGAAGCGAAGTATATTTTAATTATTTAAAATTGCTCTAGTATTCAATTGGCTAACTAAAGTATGCAAAGATTTCAAAGATTATATTATTTAATTTAAATAGTTGTAACTTATGAGGCTACGCTGTGATAAAAATCTGTTATTACTGACTCATAGCTATTTCTGGCTTCAACGTGGTCATTTGTTAGTACAAGTAAGGTACGAGTCTTTGCCATGTAGAGATTGGCAATGAAAGAGCGTTTTTAACGCACGTATGTTGGTAATCCCTCCGACTCGAGCGACGTTGGGTGACCTTCGTTGCAGCTGGCGCCTGAGCATAGAAATGAATTAAATCTGTAATCCAATACTCTGCATTCGTTGCAACTTGCATCATTTAAATCTATCACCGCTATATCGTTCTATGTAATAAAATATGCTCTCTGATTAGTATTCTTATTGGACTGACTACCATTAGAGATATTCATTAGGGTCTTATGTATCTTGATAGCGTGATTTTTTAATTCGTCTTTGTATCACTATTTTTCACCTAATTTTGAGTGCAAAATCCCGACCGCTTCTTCTGAGTAGAACTTTGATCACTTGATTTATATCAAGGTGATATAAATCTCTAGTGCAATTATTATTTTTCTTTTATGGAAGTTTTTACAAAACACTTAATATATTTAGTAAATATATTATGTATTTTGAACGACATTTAAAACATTACATACTTGCCTACTGATAACTAGTTCTATTTTCGTTATCATCCTAATGAGTTTATTCGCATGTAGAGTTAGAAATTACTCAATTATTATTTGGGGTACTATCGTGATCATTAAGCTTCTATTTCCATCCATGAACGTTGCTTTTTTCGCGTTTGTATTAATTCAAGATCCATTAAAAAACTTACCAAAGTTCAACATGTCTTCCAAGTTCCACTCTACTAAGTTACAGAAATGGGCAGGTGTTACAAAAAAGTCCAAACAGGACATAGCTAACAAGAAACCACTTCCTCCGTCTTCCAACACAAATTAGATAACGCTTTGGAATATTAATGCAAGGCCCAACCATTTAACGATGCTCTTATCAGTCAGGCCCATCAACTTGTTGCATTCAAGTTTCAACTGACGATGGTGAAGGTGTTCCTATATTGTCTATACATGCATATCTACTTGTTCGATTTTTGAAAGTTACATACTCTTCTTAATATTTTACGGTCAGTAAGTAAGTACCTGTCCGAAACGGGTTAAAATAACGGTTGAATTTAAGAAACACTCACTGTGGAAAATTGTTTCGAAGAAGTCCTTGACAATGTTGATGGTTGACAGAGGGCCACCACTAACTATTTTACAAGCGTTTATTTATGGGTAGAATCATTCAAATTAATTTTGAAGCCTAAAATTTATTTTTTTATCTTTAACCGATTGAGCTGAAATTTCGTATACACGTTTAGTTTGGATGACAATACAATATGGTTAGCTATGGGAGTTGGGACGTCATTCTAAACCCAAAATGGCGAATTACCCACGTTATTTTTAAGCACTTTTACAAATAATATGGGTATCACATTAAAGGACTTGTTGATAAGATTAAAAGGTTTAAAAGCTTGTCTTAAAAATATTTTTTTAGGTTATTACTTATTATTCTTCCTCTTATTACGCACAAAATGTCTCGTGGAAACGAAGGACGATCCGTGTTTAAATTAGGTATTCGTTTTTAGTGTTAACGTCTGCTAAAACCTGACTCATGCT
This sequence comes from Coenonympha glycerion, assembly GCA_963855885.1. Lineage (NCBI taxonomy): Eukaryota > Metazoa > Arthropoda > Insecta > Lepidoptera > Nymphalidae > Coenonympha > Coenonympha glycerion. Next base: position 4,697,182 of record OY979639.1, on the reverse strand, counting down.
TGAATCCTTCGCCAATTACGTCATCGAACGCATGAGTTGATTATTTGTATCATAATAATTCATAGTGCCTAACTAATTCTACTTACTTATAGCGACTATACAATGCTCTCTTATATTTTTAATCACTTAGTAACTTAATTCGAAGAATAGTATTGTCACTTCATGTAACTTTATAAGCAAAGCATACGGAATACTTGTAAATGATATTAGGTGTATGAATGTCATACTATTAAAACGTTAAAATTAAAAAATATATTACTTCGTTATTGACTTGGATTTAAACGTATATCTACATCTTCTAGTCTTTCTAATATTTAAAATTCTCGTCCGACTCGAGTCGTTAAATATTTTTTTATATCCTTAATGGCAAAACCACGTTTGCCGGGTCAACTAGTGTAGTCGTGCTAATTTTTGTTATCAAACTCCTCCGAAACTGCCCGAAGTATAAAATTTTCTGTATATGTTTGGTAGCTGGTCTGGGAGTAGGTTGTAAGGTATTTTTATATCTTTATTGTCAAAACAACGTTGGCCGCGTCAGCGAGTATAATATTTTTCTCTATCTGTGGTAACTTATTAACCTAGATTCCGTATTCACAATTTTAATTATGTTGAAGGCGTGAATAAAATTTTAATGACAGTCCACCTCCACACCTTGCATCGCTAGACTTTTTTTTATCAATTTAATGTTTTTACGTAAATGTAAATGTAAGAGATTCTAAAATCTTAATTTTTAGTACCTTTTTTTTTAAGTTATGATACAGAAGGTCCAATAATTGCAATTCGTAGTTTTAAATAACACTTATGTTAAACAAATATGCCTCAGTAATCATTCCTAAAAATACTTATTATACATATATACAAGCTTATGATGAGCGATGACGCAGTGTTCTCGCTAAAAGGATCTACCTAGTACCTACCTACGCTATTTCACTAATGACGTGGTAAGAGTAAATCTCGGAATAAATAAAAATAAGTCCCATCGCAGAAAATTCTTATAATTTAAAAAAAATATTAATAAAAAGTATGTGGTACTTCGTAATTCTCATACCAAACACATGGCACTTTGTTTTTAGAAAAGGAACTGTGTAGTGTAGTAGTAAATCACTACCTGTCCAAGCCTTCATGCTACAAAGTTTATATTAAAATGTGTCAGCAATAATGCAAGCTTTGCATGACAATATTTTATAAGGGTGGGACAGTTTGTGTTAACAAGCAAAAGCATACACAACGCACGCAACGTTTTTCAATAGCTTAGAAAACATAGGAGTGGTTAAAACAAGAGCGAATAGGGTAAATATAAGCTATGAACTGTGTATAAACTATGAACCTTATTGAGATAAATAAATTAATAATTTACATGCTACCTTTATATCACGTAGAAGTTTTTGCTTACAATTATTGTACTTAATTGTTTCTTAAATAAATATTATGTTGAGTGGGGAATAAACTTCTTAATTATTAAAAGTTATTTATTTATCTTCAAACAAGGTTTTTTCCACATGAAAAAAAAAATATGGCTATATTATGTTTGATTAAACATGTCGTCATTGGGCTACGTAAGGTAACTGTACCATATTACGGTATATTAAGGCATTTTTAACTTTGAGGGTGATTTTAAGAAAAAGTACGAATGTGCTAGAATTGAAAACTGTTTTATTTTGTAGACAAGTTTTATCAGATGAATGTGGAATATTATTTTGCGCCGTAGCCTTTAAATTATATAAATAATCGTTATTTTGCGGAACCTCGTGTTTGTCTCTAATTCCGTACTAAAAATTTGCCTCATGACATAATTCCGGTAATCTTTGTCCATAATTCCGTGATATTTTTAATTTAATTTTATAACGCATTACAAGTAAGTACTTGACTGCCATTTCACCTGATGGTAAGTGTGAATACAGACGTGAATCCAAACGTACTAACTTGGAAGTGATAAGTAACCCCCAACGGTTCCTACACGGCATCGTACCGGAAAGCTAAATTGCTTGGCCTTACGTCTGTGTGTGGTTACCACTGGCCTTTTGTTAATTTGTGTCAATTTAATAACCCCCTTTATTTTTTTATTTTTCTATTACTTTCTACAGTAAATATAAAATTATATATTCTGTGAAAATTTTTAACATTAACTTTTATGCATTAAATTTTTACCGTTATCAATATCGAGCAAAAACAAGCAAAAAATATACGTTAATTGCATGGGAGCCCCCTTAATTTTTTTTTGTATTTGTTGTTATAGCGGCAACAGAAAAAATACATCATCTGTGAAAATTTTAAGTGTCTATTATCATTAAACGCCATATCCATCATGGTTCAAGAGATACAGCCTGGTGACAGACGGACGGACGGTCGGACAGACGTATGGACGGACGGACGGACAGCGAAGTCTTAGCAATAGGGTCGCGTTTTTACCTTTTGGGTAAACCCTAAAAAGATATTGCATGGCCCCCTCCTAAACTTAGTTTTATTACTTATTAGTCAAAGATAAGTCAGAAAACGTTTCATTTTCTCTCCGAATGCTATATTTCGGGGATGCCAGAATAAGGGACATAAGTAGAAAATACGTGCACCTTATTGCGGTAGTCAAAAAAATGGTCTCTATTTCATATTTTTAATAAAAAAATAAAGTGAACTGCAAGCTAATGTAGTTTTTATATGCTACATATGGATATAATTGGTTATTATATGATTTAGAAAATAATATTCAAGTTATTATGTTGACGTACTAGTCTATTAATTCGAAAGTATGGCATAAAGTGTAATTATTTCAGACTCGATTATAGAAGTTAACATATATAAACTCATATACCGCAATTAGGTCACAGTAATCTGCAGTCATTACTAAACTTATTTACATTCAATATATACATGAATTTAACCCAAGTGAGAAAAAAAAGACGGAAACATTTCGAAAGGATTTTTCTTTATTGCGTGATACGCACGCAATTAGATTCACGGGCTCAGAACTGTGAACATAATTACGGTAGTGAGAAAATTCACAAATTCTTTAAAAATATACTTTATAACACCTCGAATTTACCTTAAAACATACTATTGATAACTGCTAAGCAATAATTTCATAAATTTCGATAAATTTAACTTACCGGCATCACATCATATCCTTATGAAAATTCCACTGTTGCCTTACGCTCACTAAGAACAGAAACGTATGAAACTACTAAGATAGCGACTTGATGCGTTCAGAAGCTCGGTATGGTTTTTAGAACTATTGTTTATCTAAGTAAATCATGTTTTTTTGGTTGAGCACAAACTATAGTTTATGTAGCATTCTATAAAATTACGATTTTACTGATTGTTTTCTTATTTTTCGAAGAAAATCAAAATGTCACGGCATAATGTACTATACCGGAATAGTGTACAGTTACCTTACGTCTAAATATGGGCATCTGCAATTTTTTTTTTATTTAATTCACATTTTCCTTAACCAATATGTGTGTCATACGTTGTTTTAAGGAACATAATAATATGTGCAAGCCTGCACATAAATTCTCGGGAAACTTATTTTTTTAGCTTTTTATTAATTAAATATAAAAATATATGTATATATCTATATATACTTATAATAAAACTGTAAAGGGTCGAATTCTGTACATTGAAGATATTTTGAAAATTTTTGTTGGAGGACACTATTTAGTCGATACTGAAGCCAAAACTATAATTTTTTTAATTTTTGTCTGTCTGTCTGTCTGTCTGTCTGTCTGTTTCACGACCGCGCATCACGGCTAATCCGCTGGATGGATTTAAATGAAACTTGACATGATTATAGCTCATACCCCGAGGTAGGACATAGGATACTTTTTGTCCCGAAATTCATCATGGTTTCCCTCGAAGACGGCATCAAAGTCAAAATGTGTATTTACTTATAATTCATTAACGCGATGTCCGATTTCATTAATTCTTTCTTTGTTAGAAAGGAGGTTCTTTAAAGATTATTCCATACAAATTTTATCATCATCACTTTTGTAGTTCAGATATTACAGGCATCAGAACCTTTAGCGATAAGTTCAAGTAGGTGACTTGAAACTCGGAATGGATAAAGAACCTAGGGCTAAGACATAGAGCTAAAGTAAGACTGGACTACCCTTACAGCCGTAAATAAATAGTCTTAGCAGAAGATTTTGTATGGTTTAAGATTCTCACTTTTAGAGTGAACAAAAATCATGAAACTCGCTACGTTATACTGTATAGCGCCATCTCTACAATTTATGTGGAACTTGAATGTAAAACTCTGAGATAGGTACGTACTACCGAATTTTTTTAAATAATAATAAACTATCATGTAATTTACTGTTTCATGAGATGGCACTGTTAAGGGCGATGGGTACCACACGGGCGCGAAAATTCAAATTTTATTTAGTTTTTCGCTCTCATAGTGGGCTAAATATACATCGAAGGCTAATGGCAATGAGTTTTGCGGGGACAACTTTTATGCACCTACATGTTTTTAACATAAACTCTGCTCAGCAATACTTATTTACTTCATATTGGTTCCCGATAGCTCGAAATATGGGAAACTGCAAAAAAACATCTTTCGGGAACCAATATGAGATGAGTGGGAACTTTCGAGCAAAGTTTCTGTTAAAAACATGTAGATGCATAAAAAGTAGGCCCGCAAAATGCATTGCCATAAATCTACAATGTGTAGTTAGTCTAATATTTGCGAAAAACTAAATAAAATTTGAATTTCGCGGGCTGGTAGGGCCGCAACACCTTAAGACATGAACCATTACATGAACAGATTAAAGTTTTCAGTTCTGTCGACATTCCCGGAGTGCCGCGTCGATTTTTAACGTCCGCAATATGGAAAGGGTAAAATAATGGTTCACAAATCCTAACTGACTGAATGTCATAGGTCTTTTTATACGTAAATAAATATATAGCCATTGCCCATTAGGATATTCTGGATTGTATTGAGATGAAGCAAAGATTTTTAAATGACTCTTATGTTGGACCGGGGAATATTGTTAGTAGAGTATTTTATCCCAGCGGTTCATACCCGGCCGAACCCTGAAAGAAGAGCTCTACCACCAGTACAAATTTTCACATGATTTAATGATTTTGACATATTTCGTGGTTTCAGAATAAAAATCACATTGAAAAGGACGATTTTAACTGACCCAGTGGCACGACCTGTGCCACTGGGTCGAAATATCGACAGTTAAAATCGTCCTCTTGATCTTTCAACTACGTATAATTATGAAACTTTATATTATAATTAAGAAAAAGAAGTTTTCAAAATCACCACAAGATAACCCGTGCGAAGTAAGAACAGGTTTCTGATGTTATACATCACACCAGAATCCCGCGAAAAATCAAGGAATTCCACGGTATATTTAAAAAAATTGTAATTCACGCGGGCGGAGCCGCGGGCAACAGCTAGTCTAGTAATAAATATTTATATTTCCGTATCCTATTTAAAAACTTACAACCTATTTCTAAAAAACTATTATTAGAAAACTAAACTTTTTTGAAGAATTGTTAAGAATGTAAATGAAAAAAAGGAAGATGGAGAGAAAATTTCGAGTTTCGACCGAAGGGCCACCAATATAAATAAAAAAAAATTAATATCATTAACATTCTGAAACGCACTACAAAACTGATAAGGGTAGGTAGGTACCTAGTACCTACCTACCTACTCACTTTAATAAATCTAACCAGGTCCGGTGCATTTTCGGTCCAGTCCAAAAAAGTAACGGACCCGGTTTTTCGGATGACTCTTTTTCTTTTATACCTATCTAGGTATCTTACTAATATTGTTGTGGTTTTAAGAGTCACATTGTTTGCATCTATTTTGATATTGTAGCTGTAAACGTTTAGATAGACATAAGAGTGATAACGCTCTATAGGAAATACAGGCAAGTTTAGTAAATACTAACTGAAGGTCACACCGATAAGCATTACTGTTACTGCATGACCGGAATAATGTGCCGACAAACATCTCTAGCTCTTTGTGTGTTTGTGTGTGTGAACGGCATTTATGCATCATTATTAAGGGATAAAACGTCCAATAAATACAAATGCTTTGGACTAGGTACTATTACAATATGAATACCTACTTCCAAGTTCCAACACAAAAATATAATAGGTACCACTGACCATGATTATGCTGCACCTTTAAAAACGATTTGTGCTTACAGATTACAATATGTCAAAAACAGATTACCATGCCCTCTCTTTTATGTCTCGTTCCAGGTTGTAGAAATCACGACATATTAACCGAATAAAATGAAATTATGTTGGTAGCCTGGTAAACGGACTCAAACGGTTATTTAAGTGATATTTAGTGGACCTGCAGGTTAATTTAACCGTAATGTATTTTGGGTATCTAATCTTATTTCTCTTTGAAGCGGAAACACGATTAGAAATAATTTTTGTCAGAATTTTTTTCCAAAAAGTTGCTGTTAAATCACATTTTATTATTTTATCGGAAACTACATGTACTTATGTAATTTTTTTATAATTTCTAATATCTATTTACCCGCAGTACTGCCTGTCGCACCCAAGAACGTATCGAGTAAGAGCGAGTACAAAAATAAAACCGTATTGACAGTAAATCTGTAATGAAGCCCCGCAACCCGCAGATCCGAACCTAAGCCCATCCTAAGCCCGTACATAAATCATAGAATAGATGATACACTATCGACCACGTTGACGCATTGAATTGTTTTGCTATTACGCCAGCATTACGCAAATGTGCCGACTGACAGTCCTCATGTGACTATTAAGTCATCAAAATCTAGGCCCTAATAAAAAAAAACAAACAAAGATGCACATCGCACTACCTAATTATAAGTTAATTATACCTATGCTGTTTTCTTAAAGTATGTTCTGGTATCTAATCACTTTTAAACACTATTTAAAAGCATCAGACGCCACAGATGCTTTGGCGCTCCGTATATGTATTCAGAATTATAAGCTGCTTTATCAAAAACGACAGTTTTGGGACCATGTAAAACTGTAAAAGTCCTAGGCTCGTCAGGCATTTTTCATACGAGTATTATCGGGGTCTATACATTTTCCCGAAGGCATCCCGCATATTTTTAGGCCTTACTGCAACATAATATTGTACAGTCCTGTATCAAATAGTGTTCTTTTAATTATCTTTGAACTGACTCACATTCTCTATATCCTTTATTAGAGTTCTATCGCCTACAATTATTCTTATCTCTTTTTTATAGATAAACAGCAAGTACAGCGAGGAGCTCGCTGAAGAGTGCCTGGAATGGATCCGGCAGATCACCGGCGAGCCTGACAATACGTCGGGTGATATGGACAACTTCTATGAAGTTCTTAAAGACGGCACGCTGCTTTGCAAGTGAGTGTAACATGTTTTGCATGAACTCGTTAGCTATATAGATAATATATGGTTTGTCAACCCGACATAGCTATTGATCTTTCTTAACTGAATTAGCAAGCCCAAAACTAAGAGCAATATGTATTTATAGTTTGTACTACACTTATTTTACAAAATCAAGTCTACGAATCGTCCAATTTTTCTGCTTCTATGGCTAAAGACTTATGATCTTAGATACCCTGAAGAGTTAGTTTATCTTACTCAGATATAAATCATTAATTTTTCAGAGAATTATGAATTAAACGTTTTAAATCTTGCACTCACAAATTATTTTGAACTGAATATAAAAACAGATAACCAAGCCAGATCAAACTGGTTAATCGTTTCCCAAAATATGTTTTAGGGTTCTTGTACCATATTTAGACTCGAAAGCATGACTAGTTTCCCCTTTTAATCCTTTGGCTTCAATATCAAAGGGTATTGATTTAGAGTTAGAACAAGTGTTTATCGTACGTTTACCTACGTCGTACCCAGACTAGTAATAAGTAGGTAGACAGTAATAAGAAAATTTAACTAAACTAACATTAATTGCCTAGTAAAATTTGGTCTAAACCGCTGAACATCCGATGACAAAGGCTCTATTGAATATTAGTTTCTACGTTTCATATGATCTTAGTATTCGTATAAGTAAAGAAAGAACTATCATCTCTAGCACTCAGGCATGAAAAACATTACTGCAAGAATTAAATCGTCGAATAAACAAACAGTAGTAAGGCAACGTTAACAAATTGCTGGATCGTGATCTGTCATGGTAAATCTCTGCTGTTTCTGCATCGCTTACAATGCCAGTTGACGTGTTTATTAAGCAACGCAACGCACAGATAAGGTCCGATCTTGATGCAAGGTAGTGGTAATGGCGCCATCCTATTTGCATGGTAAACACTTTGAGTGCACGTTTTCCATCTTATGTTGGTCGTAGAATTTCTAGTCAGGCACAGAAATGATAATATTTACATACGTAATAGATTTTTCAGTGCAATTTTCAACCGTCAATTTCTTGGTCACTCGTAGTTAATAAATCTATGGTCACTCGCGACTTATTTCTCATAAACCACCCATAAAGAATGAGAAAGGCTATGATCGATCAAGAAATGTTCTTCATGTTATGGAAGTACAACAGCTCCAGAAAAAAGTGAAATACAAAAAACCTGCATTAATGTTTTAACACTCTTTCTGGATAATACCTAATAGAATATGAAAGATATTGAATTAATTAAACTGTACTGTAAAGTTAAAAAATGGGAATGCTTTCCAAAAAACCAACTTCAAATGCCACTACAAAGAGTGAAATAATTTTTATTTAAATTTTAGGTACCTACACCAATTCGAAGTCGGGCAATGTTTCATACAATCCCTAATAGTCCTTCTTACGTACTTGATGTGCGAAGAAATGACGAAGTCATAGACAATCGCCCGACTTCGAATTGGTGTAGGTACCTAAAATTTAAATAAAAATTATTTCACTCTTTGTAGTGGCATTTGAAGTTGGTTTTTTGGAAAGCATTTCCCATTTTTATTTTATACTTTTTAGTGGAAAACAATAAAATGCACAAGGCGTTGTAAAAATACCCAAATTGCTTGAGGTGTGTTCATAAAATCTGAAGAGATATCTCAAATTCACCAAGATCCCATCATCAGACCCTGACTTGATGACTTTAGTCATCAAATCAGTATCTGCTAGCAAATGCACCAGTAACTATAAAAAATACACAACTCGCTTCAAGTATACTAGCAAAATTTGAAGAGTTCCCTCGATTTCACCAAGATCCCATCATCAGACCCTGACTTAATGACTTTAGTCATCAAATCAGTATCTGCTAGCATATGCACCAGTAACTATAAAAAATACCCAACTCGCTTTAAGTATACTAGCAAAATTTGAAGAGTTCCCTCGATTTCACCAAGATCCCATGGTCAGATCCTGACCTGATGACCATAGGATAACTTGGAAAATATTACTCTTTCTAATAATACTCAAATAGTTTCATGTGTCCATATAAAATTTGAAGAGTTCCCTCGATTTCTCCAGGATCCCATCATCAGATCCGGACCTGATTAAAATGGGACCATCTGGAAACAAAACCCTCTTAAACAAAAAAAGAATTTTTCAAATCGGTCCACGCGTCTTCGAGTAATCGGTGAACATACATAGATAAAAAAAAAAAAAAGATTCCGACGAATTGAGAACCTCCTCCTTTTTTTGAAGTCGGTTAAAAACACAGATCTAGGCGTTTTGGTCATTCCACCTAAGTATAAACTCATGATTTCATAATATTTAATGGCCAAATATTTTAATATTTCAGACTCTCAAACCACATCCAGCCCGGCACAATCAAGAAAATAAATGAATCCAAGATGGCCTTCAAGTGCATGGAAAACATCAACGCGTTCTTGGAATCGGCAAAGAACTTCGGCGTCCCTGCGCAGGAGACTTTCCAAACTGTTGATCTTTGGGAAAGACAGAATCTTAATTCTGTTGTTATATGCCTACAATCTCTTGGCAGAAAGGTAATAATTCTTCAAAATAATCGAACATACGAATAAGAAAGATATCTTGCTCAATTGCTCACAGTACGAAATAGGGTCCCACCGTCCCTTATTTGCAAACAAACAATTTTTTTTTAAGGTCAGACGTTCTCTTTAATTTCAATTGTTCATCATAGTTCAATTATGACTTCCTAGCTCGCTACTTGCTGGTCTTTTTACTCTCATCCGTAGTACTGTCACTATGCAACGACCTTGATTCTTGGCTTCTTTTACGAAGTCTCTGCAAGTTTCAAAAATCCTACTAAAGCTTGGATGTCCTATGAATCATTTTGGTTTCTCCCATTATTTCTATGGTACAAATGAGAAATCATCATCGTAATTTTATCACTTAATCCATATTGCACAACCAAATTCATTTTGTTTGACGACGTAATATTCCATAGAAAAGATAAGAATATTCCAATTTTCCTCTCGAAATTTTGGAGACAAGCCAGAAAATCAAGTTTCCCCAAAAATAAAATAAACGATATTTTTGTTATTAATAATGATTTTGTATCTTTTTCAGGCGGGTAACTACGGAAAACCTTCCATAGGTCCAAAAGAAGCCGAAAAGAATGTAAGAAACTTCACCGAAGAACAGCTCAGAGCTGGACAAGGAGTTATTTCTCTCCAATATGGCTCCAACAAGGGTGCCAACCAAAGCGGCATCAACTTTGGAAACACAAGACATATGTAAACACAAACATTAATATAATATTAAGGGTCATATAAAGTGATATTGTCATCCTTTTTTCATACATTACTAAGTCAAACATTGTACTTGAAAAGGATATCATGACTTTTTATGACCTTAACCTTTGGTGTAGCATGCTTGAATTAAAAGAAAGCCCAGATTTTGGTGTCAAAAATTAATAATGTGAACTTTCAAGTCATTCTTGTTTGTATTTATATACTTACATACAATTTCATTTTTTATTGTTGTTAATAGTATAAGCTCTGTACTTAGAAAGTAACAATTACTTAAAAAGTACGTATTTAAGGACCATTGCAGTAAAACTCGAGTGGAATCTCTAAGTAAAGTAATATTGTATGTTTGGGCATATAAGTGCCATGTTCAAAATGTAGCATTTAGATTTATCATTCCTGATTCATTCCGTATTTTTGGATTTGTTTTTTGCTTTTTAATATAAGTAATATTGATAACATAATTATGTTTCTTTTGGACTTTTGAAAAAAATATTGACGTCAATTTTAATTTATTTTTTATGTGCCAACACATTTTGGAGTTTAAAAAATTCGTGAATCGTTCATGTTGAAATAATAATTATTAATGTTCTTGATTTATAATGAAAATGATAAAATATTTACAATTTCGATATATTGTGCCTTCCTGTTCCATAGGGACTTTTTTCTTCGGAGGTGACTAACACTAGAGTGGTAAGCTCTTATTGTAAACTGGGAATTCCCCGGTACTCTTATTTATTACAATTTAACCATTCATTCCATATTATGATTATATTTATTGTGTTAATACACTGTGATTAACGATTTTTATAAAAATACTATTCTTATAGTTATTTTATTTGACGATGCGTAAGTTTTTGAGTAAGTTTCATGAAGCACACACTTTGTGGAAGTACCTACGTAGAATTAAAATAAGTAATAAAATAGAGTGAGTTTTATTTGAAATCGCTTATTGAGAATGTCAAAAAACAAATACCTAACAATCATGATTTTTATATTTTCTTAAAAATATTGTACTTACTTATTCTGGTCTGTCTGTCCCAAGGTCTGTCCCTCGGATCTCTTGGCCTTCTCACAGGACCGCCTCGTATAAGGGAGCGTTCAAGTATGCGGCCTGTAGAATTTGGAATGATTTACCTCCTCCAGCTCGAATATCTAAATCTATTTATTATTTTAAAAGTGAAACAAAAAAGTACTTATTAGAAAAACAGAAATTATAAGACTTTGTCGCATATTTACCCTTTGTTTTCAAAATTAATTTATCTATATGTATATGTGTATAGTTTTCAGCAATGATGAAATTTGCACTCTGTCTCGGTCTCTAACTGACTATAAGTTACACGGTTTACCGCACTCCCGATCAGCCCGTGACGTCACCTAGGAGGGTTCTGCCTGAAAATCAGCGCTGCAGCACACCGGCTGCAGCATCAAGCTGAGGCAGCGCCCTGTTCAGCCAAATAATTAGATTTAAGTGGTGGGTTCCCGGAACTCGGGGAATCAAGGGGATTTATTATTGATATTTTACTCCTTGGTTCCCTGAGGTCTATGGCCCACCTTTTGTTTTGAGTTATTTTTGGCTGAATAAAAACGATTTTATTTTTTATTTATTTTTTTATTCCTTTAAAATAATTAAAAAACTGAGGTAAAATAACCTACATGGCACTATTTTTTATTAATGTGCGTGCATAACAACAAAACATACCTACCAGTCCTGTATGTATACCTACATACTTATTTTGATAGGAACGTGAATTTAACATATACAAAAACGTGAACCTATAAGGGTTCGCTATTTAGCATTTAAGCACGGAACCCTAAAAATAGATCAAATGCGAGCCTCCCGGCGCGGCGGTCTTGTGTCAAAAAACCGTTGATCAAAACCTGAACCGACCTGAACCGATTAGAGTCGCCATCTAACTTTTGTCAGTGTCAACTCGCATTGGATGGTCGTTCCGTCGTAACGCTACTTAACTATAACTTATGATATTATGAGATATAATAATTGAGCTATTTTATGAACGATCATCGCCCTCAGTCCTCGCCGCGTCCGTCAGCACGAAATACCTACTATAATTGATAGGTAATCAAGGAGTCTGTCTATCCCACTAAACTCTAAAGTTCAGGATCACGATTACTAGCAAAACTTACTGAGCAATTGATTAAAGCGTTACTTCCCGAAATCCGTAGTTGAAAACATAAGGAGAATCCATACACATTGATCAGCTCAAATTTAATCCTTTTATGTATTGGATTCCGACTTATGTAAAGAATTACATAATCCTATGTAGGTTATCTGGCGCATGATGGCTGCATTATACCTAATCGGACTACAAGTTACGACATCGTGCATCGGGCGACAGATTAGTATAATTTAATGGTATCTTTTGTGAGCTGCATACATCAGATTTCAGGATTAGTATTAGTTTTAGTCTACATTGTGCACTTTGTTTCAATGTATGACTAAGTTACTGCTTAAATGGCTTCAATGACTTGAGAAAAATGACGATCGCTTGACGACAATCATGCCTAATAGAAAGCAATGATGAGGTCTAGGTTGGAGCGCGCTTGCCTAGAAAATGCCTATATGTATACACTCTTCTCTTGATGGCACCCAGATTAACAAGTAATAATAAAATATTGTGAATGCTAAAGGTCATTCCTGCTACTTATGCCCGTTTTACCAACACTTTAGGAACCCCTATTAGGTAAGTCGATAGGTGACAGTTTTCACTTACAACAACTGTCACCTAAGGGCTTAGGTGTCTCTTAAAATGTTGGTGAAAACGACCATTAGCCATGAAATGATGAATGGTTGAGCACAATCGTTGTCGTGGTTAAGTAGGTCCAACTTCCAAGAGCCTGGAAGTTAGGCCAAAGATTATTTATTACACGTATGTGAAATACTTAGTGATTGATATGATTTGCCACTTGAAATGAGCGGAGTGCAAATAAGAGGGCATAGCAGCTGTCGAGTGTCGTTCAATCGGATTATGAGAGTGAAGAACGATCGATAGTGCACCTGTATGCACATTTTTTACCGGTTTTATGCCCTGACAGTATGTGGGTAGATCTAAGCCCAAAAGGGCCGTCGGACCTCCAGTCTCCATTGAACATTGTGACTAGAAATCTAGGGCGGAATATTACTGAGGCTACTGAGTAGGTATACTGACTGCCTTTGAGCGGAGTTTCAGATTCCAGCTACAGTTCGACAAGGCAACGCAAAATACCTACTTGCAAGTTGCAACAACATAGCGACAGATAGAGCGAACCACATTTCTGACATTCTTTTCTTGACATGATCATTGACATCTCTGAAACTGAGGGGAGAGGAGATGCCGAAATGACGAAAGCTGATTGGTTACTCAAACACAGCTCCGCTCCACTCCCCTTCGGTGGAAACCGGCCCTTAGTCTAAGTATAGTATTATATTATCTGTGGTCTAAGTTTACCACACATAAGACAAAAATAACTATAAACTGTAACTGTAAATATATAACTGTAAAATTTTTTTATGTATTTATATCCATAATCCTAATAATGAATAAGCGTACCAAAATAAAAGCTATAGTTAGAAATCAGAACTATTATTATATTTTCTCAGATAGACCGAAGTCATTATTGCGCCATCTGTTGAGAGGTGACAATATAACCATCAGTGATTACCATGCATAAAATCCCAAAAAGTAGAATAGAGTGACTGTGTTTGTGTTTGTCATCGGCGTGCTACAATTTTGCAATAGATGTCGCTGCTAAATATAATTGATAGAACCATGATAGAACTAATAATTATTTATGGTGGATTTTAGAGACGCGGCATAAGGGCTACTTACCAACCTACTCTATGGCATAAGGGCTCATACGCATTGGCGGCGCGGCTAGCCGCTTTTGTGTTTTTGTATGCGACCGCTCATTTTGTACGCACTATGCGTATGCTCCGGTTGCATATAAAAATACAAAAGCGCGGTTAGCCGCGCACGCGGTTAACCGCAAATGCGTATGAGGGTAGCGCCTAAGGGTAGCGCCCAAACACATTGATCTTTATTCTCATAGAGTACCTAGGTATTCATTAATGACCTAAACTCTATTTTATTTTGTTGAAAACCAGCGATATCATTTTGATGCTAATAACATTATTTGTCGGTAATTATACACGTGATCAACTTATTGACTAATATTCCAATAATAAGTATATCTACTTAATTATTTGTACTGACTCTTCTTAAGAGCTAACAAGGAAGGTCTATATTATGAAATAAATGATTTGATTTGATTTGAAAAACTCTTATTAAATTTCGAAGCAATTTTGATCCATCTCTACAATAGTAATAGTAATAGAATCGATAAAATACGAGTAAGATGGTTAGGTACACTCATGTGTAAAGTGGTGTGTATCTAAGTACCGATTTAGAAATAGGTACCTACTTACGCATGATGTTGTCTATATTATCAAAGCAGGAACACTGCTTAGGAACCTATTTTAAATCTAATTTAAACTTATTTTAATTATTATTATTAGCTAGTAGGTAGGTACGAAGAAAAACGAAAACACTAAACTTTCTTTGGCGGTGAGCTAGTAGTTACTCAGTCTCACTGGTAGGCAGTAGGTACTGATTAGGTATTAACACGTGATCATGGCGTGATGTGTTGCGTAGCTACCCCCAGCAATGTTTTTATCAAAGGTCACAGTCGATAACCTTTGTTAAAAGGAATTGTCGCAATCAACTTCTAAATACCCCAATGATCTCATAACATAGCTTAGCTACTGCGGAAATGAAATAAATATTTATCACTAATTATATTCAGGATTAATTTATTTCATAGATCATGGAGCAGACACAGTCCTATAATTGGGTGCATGCTCATATTTAAACCTCACCACCTCATTTATCACTAATTATATTCATGGTATACTTAATGTAACTTTATAATTTTTTTAGACGATTGCAGAAAAGTGTAAGAAAAAAAAATTCAAAAAAACTTCAAAAAATAGACTAGCTTTTATTGACTAGGTACCTAGATACTAGATAGTATAATTATACCTTAAGCGAAGCAAGGTCTCCAAGTTAATTTATGTGGAACTGGATGGCGATCGGTGTGGCGATCGGCTAAAAATGTAGGTATCAATCAAAACATGGGTTTTGACTATTTTTTGACCAATCACAACACTTGAAAATCACGTTTTTACATTGATGCAGTTCTTTAATGATTGATACTTTTTAGCCGATCGCTCTGATAAGTAGCGATCACTGAGCGATCACAGAGTACTTTTTATATAGGTAGCGATTCGTGTAACGTAGGTACACTGCGTGCAATAATTAAGCAATATGAAAATAGTAAGGGATCCCAA
The DNA here is from genome assembly GCA_963855885.1 of Coenonympha glycerion. Lineage (NCBI taxonomy): Eukaryota > Metazoa > Arthropoda > Insecta > Lepidoptera > Nymphalidae > Coenonympha > Coenonympha glycerion. The sequence goes on along the minus strand of OY979639.1, from coordinate 4,681,232 downwards.
GTAACCTTCACTGTTTATTGGATGAAAACTATTTTATATCCAATTAAATATGCAAGTGGGTTGCCTAAAAAATTTCAGTCCAGGATATGATTAATTAAGAATTAAAAAAAATCCATTGTAACATGAACTACTATTTGATAGAGTTCCGTTGACATCTTAGTTCAAATTAGATTGGATGAGCGATTCAGTTCGCAAATTGCAATTGTGCATAATTATTGTGCATAAAATCTACGATTTTATTATCCGTTAACTTTCTTTTGCCAAAAAATATAGAGCAGATATTGTTCAGCAGAGCAGAGTTTTATGTGAGTAACTCGCAAATCTCGGACTAATTTCTTCAACTTGACACTTTCGTGCAGAGATTTTTATATAAAAACACGTGAAGAAGATATTGGGATTATTGCAATTTGACTGCCATAAGCCTATTATGTCTTATTACTTATTAGCTTAAAAATCGCGAAAAACCACAAAAAATTTGAATTTCGCGGGCACATCCGTGGTGTGCTCCTAATCTTTGCCTAAAGTTTTCATTCAGGGTGTGACATATAATATATGTATTATTATCTATGGGGTGTGAAAACGTTACACGAATCGCTGCCCAGCTCCTATCCGAGTCTGCCCGTCTGACTGAATTGATGAAAAAAAATACAGAATTATACCTCATTTTAATGATGTCTAAAAAAATAACTTGGAAGATGTTTTTCTTGAACGCAGTTTGCATAAAAATTAAATAACAGTTTGTGAAGTTTGTGAAACGCATTGTGAAACGACGGCGAAGATCTGTCAGTCAAAGCGACGTCAAAGTCAAAAATGTCCTACTTTTCAATGTGACGTAAGTTATCAGCAAGCATAGACATAAAACACTATATGTCAGCAAGTGTCATAACTCATAAATTCTTGATAAATTCAATAACAATGTGAAACTGAAAGAAAACAAATATTAACTAATATAGAAACACGCAATTGCGTCAATATTCCGCAAATGACTATGCTCTTGAAATATCCACTGCGATGTCGCATACGCTAGGAGCGTTTTCGAACGGCTGGGCGATCGACACCACAGCGCCTGTAACCTCTGACCAGAGCCCTGATAAAGATGTAAGTGAGGCCCCCTGCGGACTTGTTTGTCTTGATAACGACGTCCGCAATGACCCTTCGAGTTATTTGCCTCCGACAGACTATTATTACTCCCACAATAGATCATGATATGGCGTCATTATTGTCCTAATGGTAAGTAAACATAAACATCTTTGGTAAGTACCTATCTGTACCTATTCTTACTATATATGTATCATGTACTAAACTGGTATGGCGACCCCGCACGGGAAAGCAAGGCAGGCTGGCAGGCCTCCGACCAGATAGACTGACGACATTAAAAGAGTCGCGGGAAGGCGCTGGGAACAGGTAGCGCAGGACCCTGTGGGATGGAAATCATTGCAGGAGGCCTTTGTAGAGAGCAGTGTACATCCATAGGCTGTATCAACGGAACAATGTTCCAATATGAACCCAATGCCTTCATGGTTTATAACTAATCAACTGTATCTAAACCCTGTTTACGGCTCATTCTGGTCTAGGGTAGACATTACATGCCTTTGATAACATGAAAAACTCTGTCTAAGTCATGCAAATGTGTGTTTAAAAGGTGTGTTTGAGATTCAAGCCTGAACCTCCAGTAAAGAGGCAGACTTCTAAACCTCTGGGCTTGACCCTGCTCATCGCTCAGCTTGAAGATATCTCAATTTACAAATACTGTATTAGGACCTACAACTTCTTATAGTGTAGAAACCCTCAATAGTAAAATAATAAGTTATTTATATTTGTCGCTATGGAAATAATTTTATACTTATCAGCAAACAAGTATTAGTTATTCTAAATGGTGAGGTCAAAATTTCTTTAACTGCTCGAGATTCGTTATTATCAAAGTAGAATGTGAAAGAATAATAATTAATATGTGTAATATAATTTCTTGATTGTTGTTGCGATCCAATTATAATAATTATCTTGCAATATTATTTTTCAGTGTTGACATATAGCCAAAGAAATGCAAATAAATATATGGATTGAGAGATAGCAGACTTCGTATTACTAACGTATACCTGTGTGAAACTTGGGTTTTCACCAATCCTGCAAAAAAATATGTATTTTTTTGTAGGACCAACTCTTAAGGTTTTCTCATATCTAACCACGGAACAGAAAAAACCAGTTTGTTTTTTCTGTTCTGTGTATCTAACTATCAAATAAGAATATTTAAACATCATTAATTATTATTTTAGATACTCTCTGTTAGTCAAAATAAAATATGTGATATTGTTATCAAATCATTATTTAATTGGACTTAACAAAGTTGGGGAATTAAAATTGTTATTATTCAGATAACAATAACAATTTGCGAGTTGGTAGATTTTTTAGGAGTTACGGTACTTTAAACAGTATGGCGAACAATTTACTATTTTACCTATCATCAACATAAATTATATTTCATATTATGTACAGTGATCAAATCTTTATCTTTTCATAAAAGTTTTATTTATTTACTCATTTATCTCAGTGTCTAATGCATGCACTTCTACAATATTTACATATAATAGTATAAATAGTATGTTTATTAAATTAATTATTGTTTACGAACTGATAAACTAGAGTTTACTCTTCGCTACTCATATGCATCTATTTACTATTTATTAGGGTTGCCCGAGATTTAATAATATTATGACAATGTTTTCAGTAGTATCTACCAGTAATAATAATTTAGCAAATTGTTAAAAAAAATAATTTTTAATCATAAATTACCTACAATGAAAAAAATTCAATAGTTATAATGCATCTGAACATATAAACTATAATATAATAGGTAGCTTGCTCTTATTTCAATATCCAACTATACTTTAAGTATAAAAATATTTCATAAAAAATGGGAAATGCTTTCCAAAAAACCAACTTCAAATGCCACTACAAAGAGTGAAATAATTTTTATTTAAATTTTAGGTACCTACACCAATTCGAAGTCGGGCAATGTTTCATACAATCCCTAATAGTCCTTCTTACTTACTTGATGTGCGAAGAAATGACGAAGTCATAGACAATCGCCCGACTTCGAATTGGTGTAGGTACCTAAAATTTAAATTAAAATTATTTCACTCTTTGTAGTGGCATTTGAAGTTGGTTTTTTGGAAAGCATTTCCCATTTTTATTTTATACTTTTTAGTGGAAAACAATAAAATGCACAAGGCGTTGTAAAAATACCCAAATTGCTTGAGGTGTGTTCATTAAATCTGAAGAGATACCTCAAATTCACCAAGATCCCATCATCAGACCCTGACTTGATGACTTTAGTCATCAAATCAGTATCTGCTAGCAAATGCACCATTAACTATAAAAAATACCCAACTCGCTTCAAGTATACTAGCAAAATTTGAAGAGTTCTCTCGATTTCACCAAGATCCCATCATCAGACCCTGACTTAATGATTTTAGTCATCAAATCAGTATCTGCTAGCATATGCACCAGTAACTATAAAAAATACCCAACTCGCTTTAAGTATACTAGCAAAATTTGAAGAGTTCCCTCGATTTCACCAAGATCCCATGATCAGATCCTGACCTGATGACCATAAGACAACTTGGAAAATATTACTCTTTTTAATAATACTCAAATAGTTTCATGTGTCCATATAAAATTTGAAGAGTTCCCTCGATTTCTCCAGGATCCCATCATCAGATCCTGACCTGATTAAAATGGGACCATCTAGAAACAAAACCCTCTTAAACAAAAAAAGAATTTTTCAAATCGGTCCACGCGTCTTCGAGTAATCGGTGCACATACATAGATAAAAAAAATAAAAAATAAAAAAAAAAAAGATTCCGACGAATTGAGAACCTCCTCCTTTTTTTGAAGTCGGTTAAAAAATATAGTTATAACATGTTTAAATAAAATAAGCAAGTATGTAACAGTATGAACAGATTGCTTGTAAGTATTTACTCATACATCATACCCCCTAGGGACCCGGCACGGCTAGCCTTATCAGAGGGGTCGAGTTGACCCCAGTGATCGATCACCCACGACCGTTGTCTACAAAAGATAACACCAACTATAAATTAACCAAGTTTATCGGAACACACTTATTTTTTAACAGTCAGTCGTACGATTCGTACTCGAACGCACGTATTTCTTGCTAAAAACACGATTTTTCAATTTTTCCGTAATTTACACATTTCAGTTTTCCTAAATGGCTAAATTCGTGAACTACAGTGACTTCCTATCTCCTTACTAAACCAAATTAGTGCTTGGAAGGACCATAAAGTTCCGTCTCCCCGGATAAGTGGACTGTATTCGTTTAAAATTAACTCTTGCGGCAGCATACATGCATCGGTTTTCGAGCGATCTTTTCCAAAAAATGACCATTACCTTGATGTACAGAGTAAACCCCATTTACTACTCGGACTACTCGGATACGATCTAGGGCTCCATCTGAAACTATTTCAGATCAAATACGTGTTCTGCCATTGGCTCTATCATTTCGAATACTACAAATTCGGAGTCTATCCCAAAGACATCACCTGACTATTGGCTTCTTAAACTTACTTGGAAAGAATAATTTGAGAAAATGGACATTGTGGCTAACGTAAGTTTCTTATATTTGTTTGCATGGTTTATTTGTTTAATTTGTTAGGTACGTTTATCGCTATTATTTATTTAAGTGCCTAATTAATGCAAGTATGAGGGCATATCTATCTATTAAAAGAAAGTAGCAATTAAGCAAGTCACTGAGGCAGACAGACTAAAATGTTTTGTAAGTCTACGCTACGTGTCTTTATACCCACTCGTATGTTCTATAAAAAAAATACGTTTTGTCAGTCACTTAATAAGATAAAATCTTTTCAATTGTATAATTAAGTACCTAAAGTGTGACCAAAGAACGGTTTATCTGCAAGCGAGTCGCACCGGACTTGTGGTTAGGTCAGAAGTTCATCTTTGATAATTCGAGAAGTCAAACAATGTTATACTTTTGTTGCTTACTTGTGTCGTTTTGTGAAATCATGAAGGTCAAAGATCGATGACTGTCTCTGCGTGCTTGAGATAAAAACTTAAGGGAGTATGCGATAATTTGTTTGGTTCTTCCTAGTTAAGAACTATTGAACATGAATTTGGAATAGACAAGACTATACACTTACTTACAAAAGACTAGCTGTTGCCCCCAGCCCAGCGTGAATTTTGGTTTCTACAAATCTCGTGGGAATCGTGGATTTCCCCAGGATTAAAAGTGTTCCGCTCTCTTTTCTAACCGTCATACCTTCTTTCAAAGAAATTTGCTATAATAATATCTTCCCTAGCTATTATATTGCTATAGTGAGTTTTGTATTTTTCGAAATCGTATTTTTCGAGATAAAAAGTGTGTGCTTTCCCAAGCTCTATTCTATCAATGCTTCAAATTTCATCAAGGTTGGTTCAGTGGTTTAGGCGTAAAAGCGTAACAGAGAGACAGGGTTTCTTTCGCATTTATAATTTTAGTAGGGATAGGGAAGGGCTACTCATATCCTGGAAAAATCGTCTCGCATTGTTTGTACAAAAACTAATTTTTAATCAGGGGTTTCCTCTTGTCCACAGTACCACCCGGTGTTCAAAGCGTTCCTCGCTGGTTCGTTCTCGGGAACGTTCAGTACGATACTGTTCCAACCCCTGGACCTGGTGAAGACCAGGTTGCAGAACCCTGGACAACATGTTGTTGCGGCGACAGTCAAGTAAGTCAAGATCCGTCATCGTCATAATCAATACACGATGAACACGATGAACATGATACAACGATACAGAATCAGCCCAAGTCTCACAAGGGTAAATCAGAATTAAATATTTTACACCTAATGTTATTGGGCATAAGGTTGACATTGGTAACAGTTTATGATACTTGTACACCGTTTTAGCTTTTAAAAGCTTTAAGCTATGTATGCATTTTTGACCTCAACCCTATCTCAAGTCTCAATCCTACATTAACAGTCACATCTTTTGAGGATGATGAGCTAAATTCTAAGTCTAAATTTCAAAGTTATTTTCCAGAATTTTAATACAAGTGAGTTCACGTGTAGTCTGCGTAAAGTCGCGAATGCTGCGCCGTTTTTTAAAAATTTCTATTCACGAAAAGTAGCCATAACCCGTTACGTCAATCGATAAGGGATGCCCATCGCTGAGACGACGGTTACGATAGTCAGTGATAAATCAGAATCTCGGAAACGGCTCGAACGATTTTCATGATATTTAGTATACAGGGGGTTTTGGGGGCGATAGAACGATCTAGCTAAGATTCATTATTAGAAAATGTCGAATTTACCAAAAAAAATATGACTCTTCCTGCCATCTATTGGCAAATAGAGAAAATACCGAGCAAAGCACACCCAGATATTTGAATTATAATATAGTATCTTTTTTCCAGCAGCCGAATTCCACCCGGCATGATCACAATCTTCGTGAACATAGTACGGCAGGAGCAGATCATCGGTCTGTGGCGCGGCATGGTGCCCTCCGTGGCGCGCTGCGTGCCCGGCGTGGGGCTGTACTTCTCCTCCCTCCACTGGCTGAAGACCAAGTTCGGGAAGAACCGGCAAGACCTCGGCGCCATGGAGGCGGTCGCGCTGGGAGTGATCGCGAGGACGATGAGCGGTGTGGCGTTGATACCCATCACTGTAATTAAGACTAGGTGAGTGCTTGTATCAGTTTTTGTGCGTTGTATCGACTCAGGTTTCCTGATGTTGCTCCGGTGTCGGAGCGAAACGTCGTGGCACGGGGCTTACCTCTCACTGTTATAAAGACCAAGTGTGTGATTATGCTGTAAAAGTTTCCCACTTGTTGGTTTTGCTATGAACCCTTGATTTTTAACTTTTGAACCACTGACCACGAAGCATTAATTGCTGAGTTTGCCATAAATGACTATATTATCAGCCTTAAGTTCTGGACGTATCGACTCAGGTTATTTAAAACTTTACCCATTCCTGATAATAAGGCCCATATTGACCTAGACAACAAAGTGATATTATTAGCGTTTAGACAGATTCCATTCCACACATGAAGAAAACGATCTAAAAATCAAAACTCTATAGGTACTAACAGAACAATATTTGTTATTCACAGATACGAATCAGGCGTGTACAAGTACAACAGCCTTGGAGGCGCTTTCAAGGCGATATACAAGGCGGAGGGCATCCGAGGGCTGTCCTGCGGTCTTGGGCCGACCCTGGCGAGAGACGCGCCCTTCTCTGGCCTGTACCTTATGTTCTACACGCAGTCGAAACAGGCTATACCTAAAGGTTAGTTGATTTTATAGTGTTATCAAGTTGAAAGCCTATATTAAATTGGTATACTTTCCGGCTCCAACGGCCATCGCTCCTACGACTAGCGTGACTGGCCCACTGCCACTTCTAGTCTAGGATCCCGCTATACAACGACCTTCACCGAGCTGTTTATTGGATGAAAACTATTTTATATCCAATTTAATATGTCAATAAATATATCGCAAGTGGGTTGCCTAAAAAATTTCAGTCCAGGGTATGATTAATTAAGAATTAAAACAAAAACCATTGTAACATGAACTCCTATTTGTTACAGTTTAGTTGACATCGTAGTTCAAATTAGATTGGATGTTATAAATAGTGCTTTTTGCCAGAAATACTTTCCTGGCTGAGGAAAGTATTTCTGCTCTATACTTTTTGGCAAAAGAAAGTTAACGGATAATAAAGTCGTAGGTAAATAAGCACAATTGCAATTTGCGACCTAAATCGCTCATCCAATCTAATTTGAACTAAGATGTCAACGGAACTCTAACAAATAGGAGGTCATGTTGCAATGGATTTTTTTAAATTATTAATTAATCATATCCTGGACTGAAATTTTTTAGGCAACCCACTTGCGATATATTTATTGACATATTTAATTGGATATAAAATAGTTTTCATCCAATAAACAGCTCGGTGAAGTTCGACCTTACTTGGGATCCCCTACTATTCAGCTTGCTAATGGTTTTGGCAATATTGGCGACTTTGGTTCTCCTGCGGATCTTCTCATTTTTTATTTTCTCAGGGATACTCCTAATATAGCCCTCTTCATAGCATGCTGAGTGGAATTGAATTTGTGGAGCAGCCCCTTAACCAAGTGACGTTCAGCTGAGTGTCTCCAAGTGTCACAATAGCGATAGTTCGCATACATTTATTGTATTTTGTTCCATTTCTATACTACGTGACGCTATAAATTGTTACTTGGCTCAGTGTGGTTAGTACAGATTTTGAAAGGATTTCTAGTCGATACGCATCGCACAAATGAATCGAATTCCACTATACATTCACAGCCAGCGCCATCTATGCTATGGACAAATGGCAAGCGGCTGTCATAGATGGCGCTGTAAATGTATGGAGGCATTCGATTCGTTTGTGCGATGCGAGTCGACTTGAAATTCGTACGGTAACGCCTACTAACCCTTCTGGTAGCAGGTTGCTTGTCAGAGTCCATGTTTCACTGGTTAAATGAGACAATACTTAGTTTTTTTTTGCCATTTTCCAGAATACCTCCAGTCACCAGCGACGGCGAGCATAGTGAACTTCTCGTGCGGCGTCGCGGCCGGCATCGCGGCGTCGCTGGCCACCAACCCCGCAGACGTGCTGAAGACCAACATGCAGCTCTACCCGGACAAGTTCCCCAACGCCTTCAGCGCCGCCGTGTACGTGCACCAGGTGAATATGACGTCACACTTGTTACACGCCACCAACCCCGCCGACGTGCTGAAGACCAACATGCAGCTCTACCCCGACAAGTTCCCCAACGCCTTCAGCGCCGCCGTGTACGTGCACCAGGTGAATATGACGTCACACTTGTTACACGCCACCAACCCCGCAGACGTGCTGAAGACCAACATGCAGCTCTACCCGGACAAGTTCCCCAACGCCTTCAGCGCCGCCGTGTACGTGCACCAGGTGAATATGACGTCACACTTGTTACACGCCACCAACCCCGCCGACGTGCTGAAGACCAACATGCAGCTCTACCCCGACAAGTTCCCCAACGCCTTCAGCGCCGCCGTGTACGTGCACCAGGTGAATATGACGTCACACTTGTTACACGCCACCAACCCCGCCGACGTGCTGAAGACCAACATGCAGCTCTACCCCGACAAGTTCCCCAACGCCTTCAGCGCCGCCGTGTACGTGCACCAGGTGAATATGACGTCACACTTGTTACACGCCACCAACCCCGCAGACGTGCTGAAGACCAACATGCAGCTCTACCCGGACAAGTTCCCCAACGCCTTCAGCGCCGCCGTGTACGTGCACCAGGTGAATATGACGTCACACTTGTTACACGCCACCAACCCCGCCGACGTGCTGAAGACCAACATGCAGCTCTACCCCGACAAGTTCCCCAACGCCTTCAGCGCCGCCGTGTACGTGCACCAGGTGAATATGACGTCACACTTGTTACACGCCACCAACCCCGCCGACGTGCTGAAGACCAACATGCAGCTCTACCCCGACAAGTTCCCCAACGCCTTCAGCGCCGCCGTGTACGTGCACCAGGTGAATATGACGTCACACTTGTTACACGCCACCAACCCCGCAGACGTGCTGAAGACCAACATGCAGCTCTACCCGGACAAGTTCCCCAACGCCTTCAGCGCCGCCGTGTACGTGCACCAGGTGAATATGACGTCACACTTGTTACACGCCACCAACCCCGCAGACGTGCTGAAGACCAACATGCAGCTCTACCCGGACAAGTTCCCCAACGCCTTCAGCGCCGCCGTGTACGTGCACCAGGTGAATATGACGTCACACTTGTTACACGCCACCAACCCCGCCGACGTGCTGAAGACCAACATGCAGCTCTACCCCGACAAGTTCCCCAACGCCTTCAGCGCCGCCGTGTACATGCACCAGGTGAATATGACGTCATACTTTCATTATACTCGCGCTTGACCAATTTTGATGTTTTTTCTTTGTCTACATTCTGGAGGTCTAATAACTGATCGTATTTTATGGTGTTGCGGCCCTATCTGCCCGCGAAATTCAAATTTTATTTACTTTTTCGCAAATAGACTAACTACACATTTCATAAATGAAAAGTGTATCAAAATTAACGCTACCAACGGGATTTGAACCCGTGACCACCACCACACATTGTACATTTATGGCAATGCATTTTGCGGGCCTACTTTTAATGCATCTACATGTTTTTAATAGAAACTTTGCTCGAAAGTTCCCACTCATCTCATATTGGTTCCCGAAAGATAATTTTTTGCAGTTTCCCAGATTTCGAGCTATCGGTAAATGAGTATTGTTAAGCAGAGTTTTTATTAAAAACATGTAGATGTTGATGATGATGAACATGTTGTGCACGCAAAACTCATTGCCATTAGCCTTCGATGTATAATTAGCCTACTATGAACGAAAAACTAAATGAAATTTGAATTTTCGCGCCCGGATGGTACCCATGACCCATCGTCCTCCCCTAAATAATGCCCTAAATGACAAAACCACATTTGCCCGGCTAGCTAGTGTAAGTAAATTATGAAAAAAAAACTAAATTGATCATCCGTTGCTCCTAGTATTGCTTTCCAGTTTTGGCCACTGGACAAGAAAAGTTTGTGGCACTATAATAATAGCTTCCCACGAAATTTCGTTTTGCGAGAAAGTGACAACACCTGCTTCAAAAATTCAAAGGCTACATGAATAAATATTATGCATACATGGAAAAATTTAATTTTTAAATGTATGCAATTATTCCTATTGTTATTTACAACTAGCTGTTGCCCGCGGCTCCGCCCGCGTGAATTGCGATTTTTTTACATAATATACCTTCCTACTGGAATTCCTTGATTTTTCGCGGGATTCTGGTGTGATGTTGTACAGAAACCTGTTCTTACTTTGCACGGGTTATCTTGTGGTGATTTTGAAAACTCCTTTTTCTTAATAATAAGTTCATTTACGTACAGTTTCATTAATACGTAGTTGAAAGATCAAATAAAGGACGATTTTAACTGTCGATATTTCGACCCAGTGGCACAGGTCGTGGTCACTACGTGACCACGACTTGTACCAATGTATCGAAATATCGACAGTTAAAATCGTCCTTTTCATTGTGATTTTTATTCAGAAACCACGAAATATGTCAAAAATTATTAAACCATGTGAAAAGTTGTACTGGTGGTAGAACTCTTCTTTCAGAGTTCGGCCGGGTAGGTACCACTGGGATAAATTAGTCTACTAACAATATTCCCCAGCCCAACATAATATAAGTCTTTTAAAAATCATTGCTTCATCTCAATACAATCCAAAACATCAGAATGGACAATGGCTATATATTTCTTCTGTACGTATAAAAAGACCTTAGATGACAGTCAGTTGGTTAGGATCGATAAGACCTAAGAGTTAAAAATATTTGTGAACCATTATCTTACCCTTTCCATATTGCGGATGATAAAGTTTAAATCTGTTCATGTGTTAACAGTGCCATCTTAATATAAAGTCAGGAAACAGTAAATAACACGGCAGTTAATTTTTATTTAAAAAAATTCGGTAGTACCTATCTCAGAGTTTTACATTCAAGTTCCACATAAGTTGTAGAGATGGCGCTATACGGTATAACGTAGCGATAACGCCAGTTACATGATTTTTGTTCACCCTAAAAGTGAAAAATTTGAAACCATACAAAATCTCCTGCTAAGCCTATTTATTTACGGCTGTAAGGGTACTCCAGTCTTACTTGAGCCCTACGTCCTAGCCCTAGGTTCTTTGTGCATTCCGAGTTTCAAGTCACCTACCTACTTGAACTTAAAGGTTCTGATGTCTGTAATTTCTGAACTACAAAAGTGATGATGATAAGATTTGTATGGAATAATCTTTAAAGAACCTCCTTTCTAACAAAAAAAAGAATGAATGGAATCGGACAACGCGTTAATGAATTATAACTAAAAAACGTTTGGACTTTGATGCCGTCTTCCAGGGAAACCATGATGAATTTCGGGACAAAAAGTATCCTATGTCCTACCTCGGGGTATGAACTATAATCATGTCAAGTTTCATTTAAATCCATCCAGCGGATTAGCCGTGATGCCCGGTCGTGAAACAGACAGACAGACAGACAGACAAAAATTAAACAAATTACAGTTTTGGCTTCAGTATCGACTAAATAGTGTCCTCCAACAAAAATTTTCAAAATATCTTCAATGTACAGAATTCGACCCTTTACAGTTTTATTATAAGTATAGATAGATAAAATGTAAAATAAAAACACTATAATTATAAAATCCTAATACTTACTTACTTTCATTGTTACAGACTTACGGTATCAAAGGCTACTTCAAAGGCGCGGTGCCCAGGATGCTGCGTAGAACTCTAATGGCTGCGATGGCTTGGACGGTGTTTGAGGAAATATCACGCTCTGTCGGCTTGAAATAGAGTCTGTGAATAGAGAGCTCTGCCTACTTATGTTATTTCATGGGACTTCATATGGAAATGTAATGAACTGCTGTTTTGTATATCTATGATCGTACATAAGTGGTACATGGAAATGTATGTATATGTATGTATGTATATTCTTTATTGTACACCCAAACAGCTATTTACTAAATTACACAGAAGATACAGAAATAGGCAAGTACAAAGAGGCGGACTTATCGCTAACTAGCGATCTCTTCCAGACAACCTCATGTCATCAGGATAATTTGGAAGTAGGAGAGTAGGTGGTAGAATATGAAATATTATACAATAAACTTACATGCTAATAGCTATACATAAACTAAACACTAAAATAAATATAAAAAAAAAACAGACTAATATATAATATACAATAAATAACAACAACATAATAAGTTGGAAATCTAATGAACTGCTGTTTATTATATCTATGATCATAGATAAATAGAACTCCACCTAAAGGTGTGTAAGGTATACAAACTGTTTTTTTTTTTTTCTGGGGTTAAAATGTGATAAAAAAGCAATCATCTAATCTTTATTTGTAGAAAGAACCAAGATTTTGTTTTCTCTTCTCAGAATATTTTAACAGTTTAATCGTCCCTCATCTCCTATATTGGAGTACCTACATTGACCCCAGGTTTTATATACTCTCATAACTGTAGTGTGTTTTTGAAAACCACTTTTACTCATATCACAGTCGCTCCAAGAGCATTATGTAGTTAGCTTATTTATTAGTTAATGTGTTCCTTATCTGATGTTATTATTATATACTTTAGTAATTTAATTATATTATATTGTCCATCATTTTTATTATCTTGTTTGATGTATTTTGTCTGTTGTTTTTATCTTTAACTTGTTATTTCTTGTAATTTGTGCAACTTTAAGTACATTGTAATGCTTAGGGCACAAGTTACTGATATATTTTTATATGTGAATTTTGCTATGTAGTCAATGCAGAATAGGGTAAAGATGTGATATTCTACTAATGGTAATAAATACTTATAATATTTAATATTTGGTTTCATTTTATACATATAATGGAAGAATTAGTTGGAATAAGAGCTTTTTAGCTGCGTAACTGGCACAATTGCGCGCGCTCGGATTCGAGTAGTAGGTCGCGGGTTCGATTCTCACCATAGAGTAGGTTGGTAAATTCTCACTTTGGAATTTAATAATTTCTGAATTGGCTCAGGTTTGGTTTGGTGGGAGGCTTTTGGCCGTGGCTATTTACCACCCTACCAGCAAAGACGCACCGCCAAGAGATTTAGCGTTCCGGTGGGATGCGGTGTAGAAACCATTTCAGTGAGTTTACTAACCACTTCCAAGTTAGTACAACATCAGCTGCATCATGGTAAGATAATGAAATTGCATATAGTAATAAAAATACTTTTCAAAAAAACCGACTTTAAATGCCACTACAAAGAGTGAAATAATTTTTCAACGTAGGTACACCAATTCGAAGTCGGGCGATTAATACGAAGGACTATAATTGTACGAATTGCGGATTGCCCGACTTCGAATTGGTGTACCTACGTTGAAAAATTATTTCCCTCTTTGTAGTGGCATTTGAAGTCGGTTTTTTTGAAAATAATTTTCCATTTTATTTTTAACTTTTTAGTGGGAAACAACAAATGCACAGGGCATTGAAAGAAATACCCAAATCGCTTGAAGTATGCTTATAAAATCTGAAGAGTTCCCTCAATTTTTCCGAGATCCTATCATCAGAACCTATGACTATAGTAAGACTAAAGTCAGAAATGACTATAGTCGAAGTCGGTTAAAGAGTATAATATATTGTTTTGCGTTCTGTTTATTACGTGCTATTACTGAGACTCCACCGTGCCTGTGGTGTATCTCTTGAACCGTGATCTCTACAAGCTGCGCCCGTATTCTGTATCTCGGTGCCTATCAAAGAATGATAGCCACTGCCATATGTTTTTTATCCATTGAAAGTTTGCTATGAAATAAAAATAACATTTCCTTAGCAAAACTTCAATGGATGAAAAACATGTGCTAGTGGCTATCATTCTTTGATAGGCACCGAGTTACAGAATAGGGCTACTGGCCGAGGCGAGGCGAGTCCGAGTGAGAGGTTAGTACTACGTGTGGCGCTAGTGATACTCGTAGTTATCCACTTGTTCACAGATGATGTATTCCTGTTGCTGCTATAACAACAAATACAAACAAACAATAAAATAAATATCCCATTTTAAAACAAACGTGATCTTTTTGTCGTTTTATAAATAATGGTACAGAACTCTTCGTGCCCGAGTCTGATTCTCACTTGGATGTTTTTCTTATCAATTAAATGTATATGTTGCACCTTGCGTTTGGATAAAATTGTAGGTAAAATTAACTTGGAAGTGATTGCTTATACAGAAAAAATAAATAAAAGTGAAAATATTGTAACAAAAAAAATATTTTACATACATAATAATATTTACAAATTCACTAACAAGACTAGTAACTACAGTAGTGTTTTCACAAATGGAATAACAAAATTATTGGCCTTAGATATTATAAGCTCATTTACTATATACCACGCAAACATATAAAACTGACAGTTATTTAGTGATGTACAAATACATTCACAATATTATCGGCCGACAATTTAAATAAGAAGTGTGCAGAAAGTAAATAAATAATTAGTTTCAACACTCTTTAGGATCGTAGTTTTTGATATTTTGTAATTTTTAAAGAGTCAAACCTTTAAAGTTATAATTGAAGAACTTGTTAACATTTTACAAACATTCCATTTAAATATTTTTGAGCTTCATATAAATTCAATTCCCTCGTATTTGAGGTTTTCTATAAATGTATCTTCCAGTAATACTTTGCCGTCGGTTTTAAATGCAGAAATGTATGTGGCTGTTTTGCCTTCAAATTCTGTGGTCTTCAATGCAACAATGGCTTCATCATTTGTGTCTGGTATAAACTTGAATGACGAGAATCCATATTTAGGTTGGTGTTTGGTAATCTGAAATGTCATAACAACATTAATTAATCCTCTAATATATAAAATTCTTGTGCCAATTTTTGTTACCAAACTCCTCCGAAATAGCTAGACCGATTTGGTAGGTTATAAAAATTTTTTTTAGTGGCAAAGCGTTTGCTGGGTGACCTATACAGGGTTATTTAAAAAATACCAAATCGCTCTTGGTCTGTAATTGTTTACATTGACACTAACAACTTTTGTTCTACGACTTTTCAAAATACAGTACCTATTAATTTATTTCATACAAAAAAATAATAACTCCTGTTATTTCTGTAAAGTGGCAATACACTGTGTACAACCATATAGTAGGTATGTTTTATCATTATGTACAATGTAAAGAGTAGTTACGGGTAGAGTATCAGTGTAAAATGTTGAAAATTTGATATTTCTCAAAATATCGAGTTAAAAAAAAAGTCGTGGAACAAAAGTTGTTTGTGTTAATGTAAATAACTACAGGCCGAGAGCGATTTGGTATTTTTAAAATAACCCTGTATAAATATACACCTATGCATTATGTTTTGTGAATAAATTTTCTGAATCTTTTTTTCATAAACGTACATATTAAATCTTGTATCAAAGTTCGTACTATACATAATTATTAGGAGTCACCTGATATGTATTGTATGAACTTTGAAGTGGTAAATTAACTCATTTCTTAGCACTAGCAGTTCTAGAAAGCATTGCGTCTGAGGTGTTTATTTGTCTTATTTTAATGAAAAGCTTAAAAGTGTACATATTGTGTAAAACAGTGTTATTACATTGTTATTTTATACCAACCTGTACAGCCTGAACTTTGCTAAAACTGTTATCAGCGGTGATCAAATAGTTACAACCCATCACTTCATCCCTAGTTTCATTGTATGTTTCGTGACTGCATCTTCTTGGTAGAAAATGCCACTTTTGTGACCTGTGCGACCACACCCCAGACTCGTGGATCATGTAGCCTGGCCATTTTATACCGATGGCACTTCTTATAGCTTTGAATTCGTTCACCCAGTTTAGGTGCTGTACCTAAAACATAACAGGAATATATAAACAGAACCTTATTGATGTGATTTTCCATCAGCGGAGACAGAGACAGAGATATTTTAGTGCAAGTGTTGGCACCAACACAGGTGCACTCTTTATTTCCCTGTCTCTGCCTTATTCCTTCCTGTAATAATCTGATGGTCCAACAAAATTGGAGAGAGATCAAGTGCAAGACTGACAGTATAACATGCTCTCCTAGGTACAGGGCCGAAACACCACCAGTATCCCATTAACTAGTACCAAGAATTTCCTGAGAAAATCCCAATATTATATTTTAATCCAATTCTATATATGTTGACTGTGTATGACCTGATGACTGATGTGTGAATTGAACCAAACGAAAGAGCCTTGTGATCTGTAGTTGAACATACTGTTAGGCCGCCTCTACACATAGGCAAGCGCATTCGCCAACGCGCTTGCGGTGCACTTGCCAACGCGCTTGTGAGTAATCCACACATAGGAAGGTCGTTCAGTATGGTTTGGTTCGGGCCAATGTGCGGACGGATTCAAAATGGACGTTGAGTCGCTAACAGCTGCAGCTGTATATTACTTCACAGCTTATAATTACTTTGTAAATGTGTACAAGAAAAGAATTAGAAACTCGAAATAAAATTAGAAATTAGTTTAGGCGTGAAAACGTAACAAACAAATAAATAAACTCTCTTTCACATTTATAATATTAAAATAATAATAAAGTAGGATGCTCTTAGTGAAGTAAAACATCGTGAAGAAAATGTACAAGAACCTTATTTATTTAGCACTTTTTATACTTACAACATTTTTATTTTTATGGTTCTTATTTTTTGGGTTCCACAAGCAGTTTTCACTCTGATAGAGCTCAATAAATTTAAATGTTTCCTCGTTCGTCATATTCGCCATTTCGTCAAGTTAGGTGTTTATTCGCCGCCAGAAGAAAACGTGCACTCTTGATCGCTGCTCCAAGCAAACTAATCGCGCGGCCAATATGTGGATGGAGCGCAAAGCTTGCGACAAGTTTCCTTTGACGTTGCCGACACCGCGCGGCAAGCTCGCAAGCGCGCCAGCCAGCGTTCAAATACCTACCGCGAATGCGCCAAAGCCCGTTCTACACATTCGGCCAGTGGCTGGGCCAGCGCGCTTGCCAACGTGTTGGCCTATGTGTAGAGGCGGCCTTAGACTAACAAGGCAGTCAGCCAAACAATCATACCATCTACCAGGCAGGTAGTTGGAAACATAGTTTGACATATTGTGCTATTATTGCTATATTAACTAACCAATTAACAATTATTACTGTTACTAATCGCACAGTCAAAATTCATATAGCTGGACAGCGAGCAAAAGAGCTAGTGACCAAAATCATTAATCTTAATCTTTTTATAGAAAGATTATAAGTGTTTTACCTCTCCATGCATATTCACAGCTTTTACCCACATAGGGTCATAGCTCTCAAAGTCTCCACCGGCTGTAGTCCATTCTTTGCCCATGGAGCCGACATATAAGACTTTATCTTTAATTGTCGCCCATTCTATCTTGAACCCTTTGTCCTTGCGACCATTGCCATCAGACAGCACCACCCAGGGTATGACTTTACCATTTATTATTTCAAAAATCTGTAAGATTTTATTTTATTTATTATTCATTTTTGCCAAACTGTTTATATTTAGAATGAGAGGCTACAAAGGACATGAGACTGAATAAAGTAACTTTTTGATTTTCTTGAAGACTTTTCTCAGTGCAGGACATGTAAGAACCCATATAAATTCAGTTATGAGTTATGATTTATCTTATTGAAAATCTTGTGTTTGTTTGTAACCAAACTTCAGTTTTTATTATTGTGTATATTTGGCAGATCTGAGAATAGAACATTGACTTGTTTTTCACACCCCTAAGTGAGAAATAATTTAAATGGCTAGCAACAACATAACATGCATAGTCAGCTGGTAAGTAGGTTTATCATGTAAGTATGTATAACAGCCAACAACAAGTGCCAGTGCCTAGTAGGCATAAAATAAAAAACTTTCAACTTGCCTGTAAAAACTGGGTTTGTCAAGTTTTGCAGCTTTATTAAATGTGTCTTGTGAAATTAAGAAAATACTTACCATCCCTGACCGGTCATCAAATGTAAGCAATCTGCCATCATACACAATCAACTCAGACAACTCCATCCCTCGTCCTTTATGTGAATAGGTGGAAGATAGCACCATTGTAGGCCTTGTGTCCCATAGCACAGTTGCATACTCCTTAACAGTGTCATAACTTATGAAGCCCTTCTTTAAATAACTAATGAACGTATGCGGTTTATCGCCCTTAGAGTTAGTATCCAAGTCTGCCACTATACCTATTCTGTATGATATTACATCTGTGGATATTACATCCCCAGAACGAAAGGGTTTTGATAAAGGGTACGTGCTGTTGTACTGCCGCGTGGGTGCTATCCATCTGAATCTCGTATCATTGTTGCTACTACACCAATTATAATAGAAAAATATCGATAAACACACACCAGTCACGATTATAAGGAACATAAATTGAGGTTGTATTCTCACGGTGTTCCCCACTCTGTAAGTCGAGGAAGTCGGCAGCGCCTTGCGCCAGTCTCGAAAGCTACCTCGCATTTTACTATCTTCCAATTCGTAATAATCGTTCATAACGTATCAAAATTAACTCAGTTCATTATTGATTAGTTTAATGTTGACTTAACACGTACATTAATTCCTGCGAATATGTAAATTATTTGACTGCTTTTGCTTTAACACTTTATTGTATGAGGTACTAGGAGACTTTCTTAATAATATAATTATGAAATTATTCATTTTTGTTGTAAACTTTATCTAATCACCACAGCTGTTCAATATTTCAAACCCATTGTTCACAGATTAATATCCACACCAATCCACACTGGCGCCATTGTTGATGTTGAAACTTGAAAGACGAAGTCTGATCTGAGGTGTCTGAGCATAGAGTATATTGAATATAGAGGTGTCTGAGGTGTTGGGCAGTGTGACCGTTTCAATCGAATTGGCGAATCTGCCAAACACATGCAAAAAATCTGCCAAAATCTGCCAACTCGATTTCTGAACTGTAAAAGTACAGTTATTTTACAAACAGTGATAGTGGATATATCGTCGGAATATCCCCGTTCCGTGGACACAAGACAAAAGTTTTCAGCTTAGTAGGTAGTTATGTAATATCTCCGAGTAACTAAGTCATACAAAAATAAGTAAATATACATAAAATCATGAGTTTTTCATTGAATTTCAAAGATAATAAGAATTTCCTTGAAATCTGCTACATTCTGCCATTTTCTTAAATCGTCAGCTTATTCTGCCACACCTAAAATTTAGGAGCCAAATCTGCCCAAATGGCAAAAATCTAACACAAACGGTCACACTAGTGCTGGGAGTTAAAAATATGTCAGTTGTCATTTGTCAATTTGTCACCATTTTGCATAGAGATAACAGAACTATGGAGGAGCCCTATTATTAATTCTAGCCTAGACTTGCGTGACATGCAGCGCCATGATGAGCCCCAAGATTTGTTTTCAAATGTTCATGTTTCGAGAGGTTTCGAGTTACCTACTACCTGGGACGCCATCTTATCTACAGTGTTTTATGTCTATGCCATCTTATACGCCTCTTGACAGATTAAAAATAGTCACGCTAATTTTGTAGACGAGGGCCGAGGCCAGTCCACATATTTTATTGTTGTGAAGGGTCACGCTGTGCCTCTACACTACTCGCGAAGTTCCTCGGCGAAGTACTCAGAAAGTTTACCGAAGTAGAAAAGTTGGCGAAGTTAGACGAAGTGACCCGTCACACTGCTCGCTCCGTTCAACTTCGGTCCCACTTCGGTCATCTTCGCGAGTAGTGTACTGTGTAGAGCGCGGGTTACAGTTGCCTTACTGACTAATAAAACTCAATGTTCAATAAAATGTCTCACTGTTCAATAAAATATATTGATATTTTAATTCACGAAGTCGCGCCCCACTCTTTCAAAATCGCTTGTATTTCATTCTATTCGTATGGAGATTGGCAGAGTGGGGCGCGTCATCGTGGATTGAAATATCTATACATGATCTATACACCTCTCAGCTGTAAAAACGACCATCATAGCGTGTTGCGTAAAGTAGACACTAGACGACAGACGTGTCAATACAACGTCTTCATCAGTCACATACCAGTCATCAACTCATCACCATTCACCAGTCTATTACAACCTCATAGATTACGACAATGAACGGATCTTTTACAAATGTGTTATGGTATTTAGAGTTTGTAGCGTTCGCAATCACTTTGATAGTGTTTTTCTGTTTCATTTTGTACTTAGCGAAGATAAATTACGTGGCATATAATACGCGGTACGACTTTCGACAAAAGTTAGTTGGCTTCATTGTTTGTTACTTTGTTACCTGTCTATTTCTATAAAATTTCCCTATACTTAGGTAGGTACGTACTTACTTATATTTTATTCTAATAGTAGTTTATGAAACGGATGCATAATGGGGGGTATTAAAACATGAGTGTGAGTTTAAAAAACGAGCCGCAGGCGAGTTTTTTAATAGTATCACACGAGTGTTTTAATACCTAATTATGTAGAGTTTCATACACTATTTTATCTACGCTCAAATTATCATAAATCCAAACCATAAAATCTTGCTAACGTTTGTCGTAAATCCATTTCTAATGTCATTTATGTCGTTGCTAATGTCATTTTTGTTGCAATTACTAAAATGTCAGGTGGAGTTAAATTTTCTTTAATAGGTTTCACTGCTAGACATTTTTCCGCGCTAAGTTTTGACTAAGTAACAAAAATAACACATTGAAATGTTAAAAGTTAGGTATGGCGCCAAAATTCAGTTGTAAACTGCGTATAGTCTGTTAAAAAAGTCATGAAACAAAAAAGAGTAGAAAAATATTTATACAAGTCAGATGAAGTATATTTTTAGTGGATAATTAAATAATCAAAAATTATACATAATTCTTTTCAATATTCTGTATGAACACACTTTTTAATCAGTCATAATATAAGGCAGGGAAAAAATATTGTTTCCGTGAATTAATTGTTGTCTATGGTCGATCATGGCCCATCCCATGAACTAAATGTTGTCTGTGGACTCCATAATATATAAAAAAACAAAATTGAGGATTGGCTCTACACCTACACTCTCTTTTGGCTATGACGACCACAGAGAAACTGGTCTGTGATGACGACACATAAAAATACCCAGGAACCCAGAGCCGAGTATCGTAATGGAAATTATTCAACTATCTAGAGATATTTCCATAGTACAGCGATGTTATAATGAATAACTTTTTAATAATTATAGAAGTCTGTGAATAAAGTAGGTCAATATGTGACACATTTTGATTTCATAATTCGAACTTTAAGCAATGAGCGTAGATAAAAAACCTTTTTACACAGAACTAATAGCTATCTATACTTATTTAGATACATGGCTGATGGTACGTGGGCAATACAAAGCTAAATGGACGAGAATAAAATTCCCAAACATAAAGCTGTCGTGTAAGTACCTAAGTACCTACATTCATGATCCAGGCTATATCACTCCAAAAAGTGGTGCAAATTCTTCTATTTTTTTGTTTGTTTGGATAGATACAGTGGTCGAATTGAACTTTTTCACGAACCGGAACGCTATACTATAAAATATATATAAAAAACTTTTTATCTATTAGGAAGGGCAAAACTTTGCAAAAAATTTATCTGAGGGCACAGTTATAGTGCTCCCGCCAAGACGATCGTCATTTTGTAAAAACGCCGGACGGAACGCTATGTGAAAAATTTTCACGAAACGGAACGGTGATTTTACGAACCGGAACGGTGATTTCACGAACCGAAACGCCGTTCCGGTGCGTTCCGGTCCAATTCGAGCACTGGATTATGGATAGATAGACTTGCACTTGACAACCATCACGTCTGAATTCTAGCAATGACGAGTTCTTTAGTTTGATCGCGCTTGCCTAGTAAAAGCGTTATTCACTCTATTCTTGAGGACACCTATTGTGCCTACCATTGATAATAGGTGCCTACTACCTATTTATTTAGACCGAAATGTACGACGCGCGACGCCATATTTAAGAAATTTTTGGCTTCAACATACGTCACATCTTTCCAGCTCTCTTAGCGTAGCATATTTCGTCATTGTGTCTTTACTCTTTATATCAACTTTTCAGTCTAGAAGATATTCTCACCACGAAACCAATAACCAAGACAAACAAGGAACCCAATCAGAGGCCAGTGTGCTTCGACGTGGACTGCGTGTGGTTCTGTCGGCTGATCGGCAGTATCACCACTGTCGCGATATGCTACTTTTGCGCCTACACCTTCATTTCCGATACTAAGCTCAAGTTCGGATTATTTATGCCGTGATGTCCACAGTTAGAACATTTTTAAGATTTTGCGTTGATTTTCTAAACAATTAATAGAGTCATTTGACAATACTCAATCGAAGTTTTAGTTGTTCAGAGCCACAGACTTTCAGAGCCTACTGTAAATGTATGATCATAAGGAAGGTAGCCTAACATCATGAGCACAGATTTGACCTACAGCTGCGTGTGGTTCTGTTGGCTGATCGGCAGTATCACTTCTGTCGCGATATGCTACTTTTGCGCCTAAGTATCTACCTACACCTTCATTTCTTGTGATGGCCTTAAAAAATGTCTTATTTTGGTCTACCTTGATAGATTTTGCTCTCTGATTTTGTGAATACATAAAAAAAAGATTAGATAAGAAAATAGTATATTGGTTATTTTTACTTGTTCAGTTCAACGATGTGAAAAGCTAAGGAAAGCGGAGAACTGTGTTTGGACTTGAAGGCGCAAAAAGCCTAAGTACGTCTGGCAGATTGGACGTCTAACCCCATATTTTTTGGTAGGTTCCCCGTTTCAAATGACAACGACATGCTTAGTTCATAAGCCTGTGTACTTTGCTATATACCTACGTGGTGTTGGAATTAGATATACAGCTTTACTGTGTGAAAGAACAATCGTATTAAATGCTAAACCTGCAATGTATTAATTTATTGAAAGTCACTGAGCAAATGGATTTTAAGAGTGTCTATCATAATTAATTCCATTTTAATTAAAGTAGGTATAGACATCTACGTATAATTTGCGTAGTTAATCTCGTTGCAATACTTAGGTAGGTACTTAGTTCAATTAGTAACTAAGATCGTATCTTTTGGCTAGTAGACCATAATATTTTCATTCATATAAATTTTTTGTGCGGTCGCAAATTAAGACATGTTCGCACTTTCGAATAGATTAGACGAATTTTTAATATCATAATTGCGTCTTATGTCTGATTCAGTCAGAATGAAAGTAAGTGCCGCTACCGTGCCTAAAAAGATAAATATTATTATTTGATAGTACCTAGTAGGTACACTAAAGTTACTTTTTATACTATAGGTAAAGGTTATGAAAACTGCGGAAAATAGCTGGTATAGCTATTTCAATCCATATGACGCGCCCCACTCTGTCAAACTGCATACGAATCGACAGATTTTTTTTTTCAAATTTTATAAACATAACATTTAGATACTATACGTACTAAACATAAGCGATTTTGACAGAGCGGGGCGCGTCTTTGTGGACTGAAATATAAATATTATAATGTATAGTGATGAGATAAAAGATGTTTTTCCACGATTGCACTTTATGTCCTTTTTTTATAACTTTTTTTGTAACTTTTTTTAAACCTGGAATAATAATTAATCTGTCCTGCTAATAATGGATTTCCGCAAAATTAACGCCTGCTTCCATTCAATAAACTAGTACCTACCAAGTTTTTAGAACAAATTAAAAAAAGATCAATAATAAAGGTCCTAAAATAGGCCAATAAATGGGTGCTCAGTGCTTATGAGCGAAGACTCCAATTTCTTTGTATTTTGTTGACCTAAAATTAAACTTCTGTAGGTTCCGACGCATCCTATTCCTGTGGCTCCTGAAAAAAAATCTACAAATAAATCAAATCGTCGTTTTTCTTTAAGCTCACTCGCTCTACGCTTATGCCCAAACGCTAGTTTCAGCACCACACAAAGAGCCATGAGACACGACTCGTGATGGACTGTTCTATGTACGCCTGACAAATTTGATTAGCAGATCCTTTGTGTTGGACACAAATGGCTTTTTTGCACGCAAAACGCACAGGCGGGCACCGTGTTGCGGATACACTTTCTACTAGACGGGGATACCACGATCGCCAGACTTACGTCATCATCACTTATCAGATATCACTCAGATTGCTATTTGAACCGAAGTTTTGTGGTCAACTTCCGAAAAGCCTCTCGATCGTGAGTATCTTAGACCCATCTACTAAGATTCCACCGTCTATCTGTATTCTGCTGCAGTTCCACACGTTGCCGCATAAACAATAATTTACTGCATCTACACCGTGTACCTATAACATTGCAAAGAGTATATATTTATTTATACGGACAACCAACAGGCGATACAATATTACATTTACTACAAAAAATATCACAAGTAAACGAACACATGGTTATTGCACGACTAATCAAAGGTTGCCACAGCATGCGCCAACTCAGTCAAACCTTTACTTAAATTAAGTATGATATTAACTCGATATTAATTAATAACAATTTGTGTAGGTATATAACCTATAAAATAAAATTGTTTATTACCAGACATATTCGATAGTTTTATTAGGATAAGTATTCGTTTCCACCAGAATTATGCCAAGAAAAAATTAACTTAATATTACTTGACTCTCCCATCTCTGCGGGATAGGCAGTATAACTTCCTTGAGACGCATTTAAAAATTTAAAAGACACTTCAATTTTACAAAAGAAAGGCTGGCACAGATTAGCTAAATAGTTCCTATCGTACATTCTGGTATTTTGATAACTAAGAGATGTTAGAGTCTTCTCTTGTTCTTTACTTTAGAGACTCTAACGCATGTACAAATACTACTACTTACTAGCCCTTGTGGATAGAGATGGCACTAGTAGCTTTAAAAGTTTCGTATCCGGTTAGTCTCTAATTTGTCAACTAATGACCTGTTAAGTACACTAAAACGTAAGTCTGGCTATCGTAAGATCTTCGGATATTTGAAAAGAATTACATAAAATTTCGCGATCGCAATCTAGACAGCTGTGATGAGCTGTCTGGGCATCTTGATGTAATTTAATTTGTAACCCGACACTTATGTCTTGGATTTCAGAGGTGTTAATTCACTGTTAACTGGGTGTCTTTGTTAGATGATCTACTATCTACTAATTTTGTTTGACGGTAAGATCTCTATTAAATAAACTTTCACGATAAGTAAGAGTATTATTAATTAATATTGTGTAATTTTACTACTATAAGACAGAACAAGTCAATATAAAGTTATTCCTTGGTCTGCTGGTTATTAGCCTAAAAATTGGAAAAAAAACTAACAAAAAAAAAAGAATGAATAAGAATAAATCTCTATTTTTCACATAGGCCTAATTAACAGGCTCTGATGAAAAGGCATCACCCGAGTAAAAAACACTTTTCGTTCAAAAAATGTTTTTTTTTACACTAAGTATACAAGTTAGCACTTGACTGGGATCTCACCTGATGGTAAGTGATGATGCAGTTGAACATGTTATCGTACTAACTTGGAAGGGGTAAGTAAATTTACTCCAACAGTTTCTACACAGCATCGGATCGCAATCGCTTGGCGGTGCGTCTTTGCTGGTAGGGTGGTAACTAGCCACGGCGAAAGCCTCCCACTAGACCAGACCTGAGCCAATTCAGAAATTATTGTTAATTATTTAACAAAATAATGTCTTTTTGCATGTCATAATGTAAAGATAATAATCCATTCGATTGTATGTATACTCTGTATCTGCTCTGCTGTCATTGATCATGATATGTATTTTTCGAATGAAAGTAAGTCTATGCCGGAACTCTGCTGTTTCATTATAGGTTATGGGCCCAGCACGCTTCCACTGCGCAACTCTGCAAAATTCCAAAGCGGCCGTGGCGGGAATCGAACCGGCGACCTCCTACTCGAATACGAACGCGCACCACTGCGCCAGGGAGGTCCTCAAAAAAATGAATACTAAAAAGAAAGAAACTCAGAAAGTGAACTCATTGTATCAAATATCAGACACGCAACGGAAATGAGAGTCCGTTTCGTAACCAGCTGGGAATTCAATACAACTAAAAAAATCGGCATACGTATATTTTTGATTTGTAATTAATAAAAACTAGATTTCTTACTTATCCATGAGTACCTAACTAATTAATTTTAGCGAACGCAATTACTTAGCCATGTATCTAAGATTAATAAGCTCTCGCTTTCAGTTCTCCATTAGAATTTAGGAAATAATTATCAAAAAACCGGCCAAGTGCGAGTCGGACTCGCGCACCGAAAGTTCCATACCATAAAAGAAGTAAAACATTGAAAGAATCACTTTTGGTCATGAATTTACGAGTATAATTTACATGTAGGTACTTTTGTTGGCAAACCGCAAACGTAACTTTGTTTTTGGTGGTTTATTGTTATTATCAAAAAAAGTATATTAGTCAGCGAGTTGATTTTATTTTTCCTATAAAATATACGTTAACTTCTATTGATCATTTATAATTTCAGATTTTTCGATTGGTAAACTTCGGAGATAAGGGGGGGGAACGGTATTTTTTTCGACAGTTTGCCCAATAAATCAAAAACTATCAGGCATAAAAATAAAAAATAAAACTAGTTTTAGAATACACAAGTAACGCCCTTTCATATGATACCCCACTCAATATTGTTATCCCATTTTGAAATTTTGCCGACCCGGTTTTCCGCCCTTTTTAAATAAAAATAATTTTAAAATTTTTACAATTGTTTTGATGTCGGGTCACTATTACCTATCACTATTCTAAATTTCAAGTCGATAGCTTGAATAGTTACTGAAATAATCGAGTGTGACAGACGGACGGACGGACGGACGGACGGACGGACGGACGGACGGACGGAGAAAGTCTCACCATAAGGGTTCCATTTTTACCATTTTGGTATGGAACCCTAAAAAACAGGGCTCTGATTGCGTATAAGCAAAATGTAATTTACAAATGCTGCCCGCTGATTGGTTCCCTGATTTAGGTACGTCAGCCAATCGGGGGGCAGAATTTGCTAATGATTAATCAGATCTAAGGACTTTTAAAAAGACTGTATGAACAAAAATTCACAGCGGTCCAACGTGGCCCACATAGTAGGTACCTATTTCGAGCGCGTGCTTCGAGGGAAATTAAATATTTGGTGATTGTTTCCATTATAATCCTTACCTAAATAGTGGGCTAATTATACATCGTAGGCTTAAGGACATAAGTTTTGCGAGCATAACATTTATGCATCTACATGTGTTACATAGTAAAAACTTTGCTCAAAAATATGCATTTAGCTCATATTGGTTCTCGATAGCTCCAAATCTGGAAAACTGCAAAAGTATTTTTTCGGGAACCATTATTAAGTGAATGGGAATTTACTAGGAAAGTACCTACCTATGTATGATTTACATAAAGATGCATAAATATTATAATACAATGTGCAGTTACAGTCTAAATATTTTCAAAAAACTAAATAAAATTTGAATTTCGCGGGGATTAGGACCGAAGCATCTAGGCCTTACACGTAACACTTACACATTGTAGGTTTATGGCAATGAATTTTGCGGACATAATATTTATGCATCTACTTACATGTTTTTAATACAAACTTTGCTCGAAAATTCCCACTCACCTCATTATGGTTCCCGAAAGATAATGTTTTGCAGTTCGAGCTATCATGTGAAATAAATGAATATTGTTGAGCAGAGCATACTATTAGCGAAAAACTAAATAAAATTTAATGTTCGCGCCCGGATGGTACCCCTCCCCCTGTAACACGGCTAGGTTGTAAGAAGGAAAAAACGGCTAAAACTCACGCAACATTGAGTCAGGTCCGCCCGTACAGTTTCGGACCCATCAGGGGTCCTTATTTGACGCCTTTATTTGATTTGATTTAACGCCCGTATTTGAGAGTAGTAACGTGAGTTTCGCGCGTCAATAACGCTCCTTGAAGAAGGACCCCTGATGGGTCCAAAACTGGTCGGGCGGACCTGACTCAATGTTGCGTGAGTTTTAGCCGTTTTTTCCTCCTTATAATGTCCACTCACGGAAGTCTTAATTCTAACATGGCTAGGTTGCTGGAACTCGTCGACCGTCAATCTCGTACCGTACGCTACAAAACAACGCGAACGCGTCCCCAGATGGAACGCGATTTGGCTACTCGGTCAGCGGTCCGCAGCGCGCGCGCATTGTACACATCTTTGTTTCAAGTCTGTCTGTTTGTTTGCGGCGCGCGTGTTTGCTCGCAGGGGCTAAGTGGAATGGGGCGGATGCGTTAATTGACAAAAGCTCTTAAGGATATGAACGGACATCGTCGAGCATCGATTATCGTATTTTTTATTGTCTACTATATAGGTTTTGCTCGCGACTTCACTCGCTGTGATATCGGTTTCACACACTTTCACATTCGTTGGTAGGTATATTAATTATAGATTACACCATATCTCATTCCTGTTTTGAGTAGCAGCAACACTAACGCATGACGATTATTTTTATACTTGTTTTTGTTTTTACACTACACAAGTTAGTACTTGACTGCGATCTCACCTGATGGTAAGTGATGATGCAGCCGAAAATGTTAACGTACTTACTTGGAAGGGTTAAGTAAAGTCACTCCTAACGGTTTCTACACAGCATCGCACCGGAACGCTAAATCGCTTGGCGGCACGTCTTTGCTGGTAGAGTTGGCTAGTTACCAGCCACGGCCGAAGGCTCCCAATTTAGAAATTATAAAATTCCAAAGTGGCCCGTGGCTTGAATCGAACCGGCGACCTCACACTCGAATACGAGCGCGCACATCTGCGCCAGGGAGGTCGCCAAAACATTAGATCGATTTTGATATAACACTTAATTTCCATCATTTGCTAATAATTTTATTAGCTAAAAGTTTATAGGATAAAAAATACACAAGAACAAAGGTTTATTTTTAAAAACTTTTTATTGTAGTTAGTGGGTAATTAACTGTTGGTATACCAGATTGGTTTCAATTACCAATTAGGTACATGATTGGGTGAAGGGTACGAATAACTGTAGTTAATTACCTCGATTGGTATATTTAAAAATATGGACCCATAAAAATATGGCGATAATAACAATACTATAATTGTACCCCAAAAGTAATATATTATACCAAAAAATCATGTTTTTTGTAAGAGAGTATTTTTAGTATTTGTTTTTATAACAGAAACAGAAACACATCATCTTTAAAAATGTCAACAGTCTAACTACCTATTATACGGTTCATGAGACACAGCCTAGTGACAGAAGGACAGACAGACGGCAGTCTTAGTAATATTATCCCGCGGGTCCCCTTTGGGTACGGAACCCTAAAAATTTATGGAAATCCCATCGCTATATTGATCACCTGATTTATCGAAGACACCTGTCATCCTCATACATTTTTCCAATTTCAAAAGTCAAAAGTCAAAATATCTTTAATTCACATAGGCCTAACGTACATGAAAAACGTCAATATGATATTTGTCGCATAATAATATGTATGGTGATAACTACAAGTTGACTTAATACTAAGTTTACGAGAGTTCAAACGCGCCCTTCACTGAGAAGAAGCCCACAACAAACTCAGCCAGGTCTCTTATCTTATCACCACTTCAACTAATTTTATATAGCAGTTCATTCAGTCCCACGGATCCAAGTCAAGTCAAAAGTCAAATTGCAGACCACAATCTTGCGATTTTAATAAAAATCTTTGCGTTTATGGTGGTACATAGCCACTCATTGCTGAAATAATAAGTTACAGCAGTTCATTCACTCCCACGGATCCTGTTGATCGATCGCAGAAAATTCAAAATACAAATTGCAGACCTCAATCTTGCGATTTATTATAATATTATCTCCCTATACGAATATATAAAAATGAATTGCTGTTCGTTAGTCTCGCTAAAACTCGAGAACGGCTGAACGGATTTATCTTATCTTGGTTTTGAAATATTCGTGGAGGTCTAGGAAAGGTTCAAAAGTTGAGAAAAATTCAAATAACTCCTGGGGAAAAAAATTCTACGTGAATAAGCCCTACGTGGGACAAACGGGTAGGCACAAAAACATTTCTTACGCGGAACGGAGTCCGCGGGCACTGCTAGTGTTAAATAAAAGGTTTTTGATTTCATTTCATTTGATGTGATCTGAAACTTGACAGTTAATAATCTGGTAGATCTTATAACAAGCTTAAACATTGTTTAAACTTATCAACGACGCATAATACAGATTCCATCGAATCATAGCTTCGTTAACAATACGATTAGAAATCTGCATCGTATCTTTTATATACTTAGGCTTTAATTAAACGCAATCTTGTTATTTAAATTATGATGAAATTATAACAAAAGCATCAATCTTTGAATATCATCTAATATTGTGCGTCTGAGTAGGTTTACCATGACAAAATCATCTTTGGACAGGAACAAATAGGAAGGTAAAAATTAACATGGCTTCTAACTAGCAGCTATTGATTGATCTAATTTAACTAAATTCAAAAAATGTATAGGAATGAGAGTTCAATCAGATCAGTTGATCAAATTAGCGATTCTCATAATATATTTTTTTATTCATTCCATTGCGATCGACTTGCTTCTGCTACGAGAGTCGCTAAGTTATATGACAGAGTTTAAAGGTATTTGACAACGGTTTCCATTGTTTGTTTCAACTGATGGATGTCCACTGCTGGACGACGGTCTCCTGCAATGTTTACAACCTGCACGGTTCTTTGTCGCTGAGATCATGGGGCATGACTCTTTTAATGTTGTCAGTCCATCTGGTCGAAGGCCTGCCAACACCGTCGGGCCTGGGGTCGCCATTCCAGCACTTTAGGTCCCCAACGTCCGTCGTTTCTACGAGCTTTGCCCCGCCTATTGGTACTGCAACTTCGCGAAGCGTTAGTCTATGGATCTTGTCATTTCTGAATGAATCACGTAGAGACACTCCGAGCACAGCTCTCTCCGTCGCCTGCTGAATTACTCTGATTCTTCTTGTGAGACCCTTAGTCAATGACCAATAGATAGTAGAATCAAAATAACTGTTCATAATTTTCTGTCCCGCACACAAAACATAACAATAACGCTTCTAAGTAGGTATGAGCTACTTGGACAGAGACCTACTACTTACTCTAGATAATAGAGTATTTTTTTTTTATTATTATTAATCTTTTCTTGGGACAATCCCGATACAACAATTAGGTGTACTGAGTGTACATTATGGAATAGTAATCCGTCATGGCCACTGGTGCAAATTATATTTTCATCATGCGTAATACAAGTTTATTTTTTTTATTTTTTAATAGTTTTGATACAACTGTTTATTTTATAGGAAGTAACGGGAGGCATATGATCTTTATCGACGGTGGTTAAAAGATATAAAAATCCAGTAACACATATATGAGTACATGGCCTACAGCTTAAGCCATTGGACTTATCTATTCGATTTCTACGATTACTTTTGGCACGCTTATGGAATAAAATACAAAGGACTGCAGGTATGTATGACAGTTGTCTACGTGAAAATCACGTGATCTATTTTGGGATCGAATATGTTATTCCCTATGTTAGTTGTGATAACGATCTGAACTGAGTTTTGTATGTGAGGGCATATTGCTCCTAAATCCATTTGACTTATTCGATTATTTTAGCTTTCTACTTTGTTTTTATATAATGTTTGTAACGTAAAATAAACAAACCACACAATATTTTTCGAAAGGTTAGTTGACAGATAAACTTACCTTATTCCCTATCACCAAACTTTTCTAAAGATCGATATTGAATTTCTCGAGCCAAAAATCATAATGTTATTGAAATACAAAACCATTGTACCTATTGTTAAAACTATTTTAGCATTCATTTTAGAGAGTGCATCAAAATAAAAGTTTATTTAACTTTTTAAGTATCGTTTACAAAAAAGAAAATCTTTTCACAAATCAATCAATCAATCAATCAAAATATCTTTATTTCACATAGGCCTAACATACAGGCTCTTGCGAACGTCGGCACTTCGTCACAGTTGAAATACTATTTATTGAATTGAGGCTTTATTCGTAACAGTCTAAAATATTTGTGAGTTGTGACATTATTTCAATAGGTACCTATAATGGTATTGTTCAGACATCTACCTACTTCCAATTGAGGTTTGGGAGTTCAGGAAAAAAATATTTCGTATGGTTCATAAATATAATATCTGGGTGACCGAGCTTCGCTCGGTGGCCAATAGATGGCAGCAGTAGTCATATTTTTTTTTTGGTAAATTCGACTTTTTCTTAAAATGAATCCTAGCTAGATCGATTTATCGCCCCCAAAACCCCCTGTATACTAAATTTCATGAAAATCGTTCCAGCCGTTTCCGAGATCCAGATTATATAGAAATATATATACAAGAATTGCTCGTTTAAAGGTATAGGATTTTTAATTTTTCCGCTGTTTTGTATCGGTCTCGGAAGGTTTGACCATAGGTACGAGTGTACGAGAGAATTTTCGATCGGAAATTTTTTCTCCTGATTTACACTTTGGCAGACACCTAAATTTGGAATTGTGCCTACTTTCATTTGGAGAGACGGAAGGGGCAAATAGAGAATCCTATTTGTGGCATAATGCAGTAAACAGTAGTATACTAAAATATTATTTTTATTCTTTAACTAGCTGTTGCCCGCGGCTCCGCCCGCGTGAATTACGATTTTTTTACATATACCGTAGAATTCCTTGATTTTCGCGGGATTCTGGGGTGATGTTGTACAGAAACCTGTTCTTACTTCGCACGGGTGATTTTGAAAACTCCTTTTTTGTATCTTGTGGTGATTTTGAAAACTCCTTTTTTTAATAAAAAATATAAAGTTTCATTAATACTTACGTAGTTGAAAGATCAAAAGGACGAATTTAACTGTCGATATTTCGACCCAATGGCACAGGTCGTGGTCACTACGTGACCACGACTTGTACCAATATATCGAAATATCGACAGTTAAAATCGTCCTTTTCATTGTGATTTTTATTCTGAAACCACGAAATATATCAAAAATTATTAAATCATGTGAAAATTTGTACTGGTGCTAGAAATCTTCTTTCAGAGTTCGGCCGGGTAGGTACCACTGGGATAAAATAGTCTACTAACAATATTCCCCAGCCCAACATAAGAGTCTGTTAAAAATCTTTGCTTCATCTCAATACAATCCCAAGTATCAGAATGGGCAATGGCTATATATTTCTTTACGTATATAAAAATGGGAAATGCTTTCCAAAAAACCAACTTCAAATGCCACTACAAAGAGTGAAATAATTTTTATTTAAATTTTAGGTACCTACACCAATTCGAAGTCGGGCAATGTTTCATACAATCCCTAATAGTCCTTCTTACTTAATTGATGTGCGAAGAAATGACAAAGTCATAGACAATCGCCCGACTTCGAATTGGTGTAGGTACCTAAAATTTAAATAAAAATTATTTCACTCTTTGTAGTGGCATTTGAAGTTGGTTTTTTGGAAAGCATTTCCCATTTTTATTTTATACTTTTTAGTGGAAAACAATAAAATGCACAAGGCGTTGTAAAATATCCAAATTGCTTGAGGTGTGTTCATAAAATCTGAAGAGATACCTCAAATTCACCAAGATCCCATCATCAGACCCTGACTTGATGACTTTAGTCATCAAATCAGTATCTGCTAGCAAATGCACCAGTAACTATAAAAAATACCCAACTCGCTTCAAGTATACTAGCAAAATTTGAAGAGTTCCCTCGATTTCACCAAGATCCCATCATCAGACCCTGACTTGATGACTTAAGTCATCAAATCCGTATCTGCTAGCATATGCACCAGTAACTATAAAAAATACCCAACTCGCTTTAAGTATACTAGCAAAATTTGAAGAGTTCTCTCGATTTCACCAAGATCCCATGATCAGATCCTGACCTGATGACCATAGAACAACTTGGAAAATATTACTCTTTCTAATAATACTCAAATAGTTTCACATGTCCATATAAAATTTGAAGAGTTCCCTCGATTTCTCCAGGATCCCATCATCAGATCCTGACCTGATTAAAATGGGACCATCTGGGAACAAAACCCTCTTAAACAAAAAAAGAATTTTTCAAATCGGTCCACGCGTCTCCGAGTAATCGGTGAACATACATAGATAAAAAAAAAAAAAAAAAAGATTCCGACGAATTGAGAACCTCCTCCTTTTTTTGAAGTCGGTTAAAAAAGACCTATGACGGTCAATCGGTTAGGACCAGTTAAGACCTGAGAGTTAAAAATATTTGTGAACCATTATTTTACTCTTTCCATGTTGCGGATGATAAAAAAGACGTGGCACTCTGGGAATGACCACAAAAGTGAAAACTTTAATCTGTTCATGACTCAACAGTGCCATCTTAATATAAAGTCAAGGAACAGTACATTACATGACAATTAATTATTATTAACGAAAATTCGGTAGAACCTATCTCCAAGTTTTACATTCAAGTTCCACATAATTTGTAGAGATGGCGCGATACGGTGTAACGTGGTGATAAATTCATGATTTTTGTTCACCCTAAAAATGCAAAATCTTAAACCATACAAAATCTTCTGCTAAGCATATTTGTTTACGGCTGTTAGGGTACTCCAGTCTGACTTGAGCCCTTACGTCTTAGCCCTAGGTGCTTGTCCATTCCGAGTTTCAAGTCACCTA
Source organism: Coenonympha glycerion (assembly GCA_963855885.1). Classification (NCBI taxonomy): domain Eukaryota; kingdom Metazoa; phylum Arthropoda; class Insecta; order Lepidoptera; family Nymphalidae; genus Coenonympha; species Coenonympha glycerion. The sequence goes on along the minus strand of OY979639.1, from coordinate 4,646,013 downwards.
CTTGAACTCATCAATAAAGGTTCTGATGTCTATAATTTCTGAACTACAAAAGTGATGATGATAAAATTTGTATGGAATAATCTTTAAAGAACCTCCTTTCTAACAAAAGAAGAATGAATGAAATCGGACAGCGGGTTAATGAATTATAACTAAATACACATTTTGACTTTGATGCCGTCTTCCAGGGAAACCATGATGAATTCCGGGACAAAAAGTATCCTATGTCCTACCTCGGAGTATGAACTATAATCATTTAAATCCGTCCAGCGGATTAGCCGTGATGCGCGGTCGTGAAACAGACAGACAGACAGACAGACAAAAATGAAACAAATTACAGTTTTGGCTTCAGTATCGACTAAATAGTGTCCTCCAACAAAAAATTTCAAAATATCTTCAATGTACAGAATTCGACCCTTTACAGTTTTATTATAAGTATAGATAGATAGATTATTAATATATATATAGCTGCTTGTGCTGATTCACTGACTGATTGATCACCTCTCCTGAACAATTTTGTATGAAAATTTTTTTTTTCAATTACCATTTCGTATAGAAGAGAAAAATTCATTCGGAGGAAAAATACGGAGAGAGCTGATGATTGAGGATTTCGGAGACGGATGAAGAGCACAGCCAAGGGTATTGGAGATAGGTGGAGGGTGCTCGACCAAATGTCATTTGAAATGTCATCCAATTGGCAGTTAGCTGAAAAAAAATTCAAAATGGCGGATTCAAAATGGCCGCCATACGAATTTCGTCGATTTCTCGGAAAGTATAAAAGATGGAAGAACGGTTTCTTGACAAGAACTGATCAGGACCGAAAGGTCTATTTGATGGATTGAAAAAAAAATCAAAATGGCGGAATCTTTTTTTTTCATAGAAAATGTATGAGGAATATTGAAGAGACCACAAGTTGTAAAACATGAAGTGCTTTGATGCGGTTTTTGGAAGACTACAAGAGAAAAATATGGAATGAGGTGATGATTGAGGATTTTAAAGACAGTCAAGGAGCATGGACAAGGTATTATAGTTAGGTGGGGACTGCTGAAACAAAAAATACTCGGAACTTCACGCAATTGGCAGCGAGCTGAAAAAAAAACAAAATGGCGGATTCAAGATGGCCGCCATACAAATTTCGTATTGTTTTATCTCGGAAAGTAAAAAAGATAAGAGAGAGGTTTCCAAACAAGAGCTGATCAGGAGCTCAAGTTCTACGGGATCCATGGAAAATAATTCACTGTGGCGGAATTTATTTTTACATGGAAAATGTACATACTATGAAAAGAGACAGTGATCTAGGATTTGTATGATGACTGAGGAGCACGGTCATGGTTTTAAAGATAGTTAAGGGCTGTTCGTACAAAAATACGCTGAACCTCATCCGATGAGGTTCAGCGTATTTTTTGTTCGAACTGACCTTTACTATCTTTAAAACCATGACAGTGCTCCTTGGTAATTTTTTCAGCTCACTGCCAATCGGATTTCAATGGGCGATGGATATGACGGCGATACTTTTATGGGCGGGAAGACAACACGCGGGCCACATGTGGCCCGCGCCCCCACGCGCCCTACTAGTTAGTAGGTAAGCCTAGATTTCTTATAGAAAACATTCAAGGGAAAAAACAGTTTTTTCATCTCACCCGCTCGGAAAAGCGTTTTTTAATACCCGAAATGCGGGCGGGAAATGCTATTATATTCCCTAGGCCGCCAAAGCATTTTCATTTTTCCCAAGGGAGACAAAGTAGTATGAGAATCCCTTCCGGCCCTTGGGCCGAAAAGCATTTCCAACGTCAAACTCGAATTACGTGACATGTCAATGTCAGAGCTGAAGACTTCTTTTTTTTCTAATAACACATACGTTCAGTAAAAAAGTTCGACCTTAGAGTTTGTATAGGTACATTAGTTTTTTTATTTTTACTTTTTCTTAGAATATCAATAAATATAATAACTCCTATTTAGTTTTATTAATTATAAAAGAAATCTAATTAAATCCATGATTTTTCCTCGTTTTTTATGTAATTATTGTTAAAATATTTATAAAATTTTATAATATTATCTTTGGTTCTTAGAATTTCCTATTTCAGAACGCATTAAAAAAAAAGTAAAAAAAAGTTTATCAATTTTTTTTGCTCTAGTGTTAGTTGTCTATGTTTCCAATCGTGAATAAATGAAAACACCTTATATTTTTATTACTTTATTCATTATTTTTTTGTTTTAACTTTGAAATAAAGTGAGTGATGATTGAAGGTGGTTTCAGTAAGTGAAATTATTCAGAGTTACCAAAAACAACATTTAACATAAATCGCAATGCCGATCTAAAGTGTTCTTCTGGTGATTTTCCTCGCTGTGGTGAGATGAAAAATTTTGTGTTATGTACGGCCGAAAATTTTTTTGGGTCTCGTGTCTTTAAATGCCTCGCTATGCTCAGGATTCTATTCTTTGAACCCCTCGCTGCGCTCAGGGTTCAACCCTAGAATCCTTCGCCGCTCAGCATTCAAATTTGACACTCGGCCCAAAAATCTACTTTGCGCCCTTGCATAACAAATAACTATTTTTTCTCCAAGAGTATGTCATTGTCCTTTCAGAAAATGCTATAAACGTAATAAAACGCAGACCACACCGTAAAAAGCGTTATTTTTAGAGTGCGTTTTGTTCTGCGATCTAGGGCGTACAAAAAAGTTGCTTTTAATAGCTTAATTATGGGACGCAGAGCTTGCATGTAAGCGACCTGTCTCTTGCCAGTTGAAGCCTTGTTATCTGTTATTAAGAATATAATAGAATAACATTTTATTTGCTTTCACAATCTAATAAATAGATCAAACACTGCATACACACTACGTATTTAATTTACCTATATCAGATAGCTACACTTTGGAAAGTTTGGTTAAATACTTCTCAGCATTTTTGTATTTGAAAATAGCGACCTTAACACTATTCAATAGTAATCTGTGATATAACTTTACAAATACTGGAATTTGTGGACTGGAGTATTGTAAGTGAACAAATTACATATTAGTTAGTTGGTACTTTTTAGAATTCAATGCCTCCAAAAAACTTTGAAACGACAATCATATTTTCCAGCTCTTAAGTCTCAAGCTGTACTGGATTTACCCGTAAGAAGTGCCAGGAAAACCCCACCAGGTCAGTATACAAAAATAAGAAAATATTATCCTTTCTATTTTTATAATATTGGTCCAAATCGTGAGAGAAAATCATGATAATGAAAGTATGTACCTACTTATGTCAAATTTTGTCAAATTTTTGAAAATTCCGTGTCATATTTTTTTAATTTTTGAAGTATGTTAAGACTCTGCGTCGTAAGTGATATATACTGGTCGCTATAATATAGGTATCGCTGAATGCGGGTAAGTTCACTTATGGACTTTGCGGCAGGCCTACCGTTCTATTTCCTCGTTTTATGGCATCGCGGGCAGCGAGGTATTGTCATCAGACGAAAATACGTAATTGATCAATTTTCATCAGAATAGTAATCATATAGGTAGATATTGCTTAAAGCTGCAAGTGTGCAGTGGCCCCTTATAAAGTATTGTATAAGTACTTGCCACTACTTACAGATAAAGTTTTATTATTTTATGGTTTTAAAGTAGATAACACAAATAAATAGAGTGCGAAGCCGGCGGCGCGGGCGCAGCACGCAGAACGGCTAGAACACACTAATTACTGATTGGACGGCCGTGGAGATATCTTAATTCAGTTATAGGTAAGAGCCGTAAAAAAACAATAAGATGACAGCTACTTACGTGTCACACTTACTGCTGCCCGTGACTCTGTCTGCTTGGAGTGTTCCGTTGAACAAACGTTTTTTTATATAAAATCAGTATACCTACTTTAGTACTTGATAGCGTCGCACTTGATGGTAATTGATGATGCAGCCCCATCACCTTTTTACCACAGAACAGCAAGGCATCGAAAAGGTTTCTACCCATACATAATAATCGACGTACCAAAAAGCGTACGAAGCGGTTTGATTCTTCGTTCTTGATATGCACTGCAAAGGTCTGGAATGCCCTCCCAGGAACTGCCTATCCCGCCACTTACAAATTAAACCAAGAGTGAATAGGCATGTCCTAGGCAAACGCGTTCCTCCTTAGACTGTACCTTTTTTTTTTTTCTCGGGGAGGAAAAAATCCCTCACGGACTTCTGCCTTTCGGCAGGGTATGTCCGACTTGCACGGACTAAAATGACCTCCCCGTCTTCTGAGTCAACACGGAACCGCTTAGCATTACTTCGTGTTGGCCCCCTAGTTCTCTCTCTTCTCCTTTTCCTGCTTCTCTCTTTCTTCCCTTTTCTTCATTATATCGGGGTGTTCAACACTTATCTATTCCTTAGACTGTACCTATGTCATTACTTTCCATCAGGGGTGATCACAATCATGCGCTAGCCTTTAGAGTTAAGAAAACGCTGAATACGTCCTTTCATAGAACATCTCCCCTTCCCCCAACGGTTCACCCCAAACGGTTTCTAGACAGCATCACGCCGGAACACTTAATCTTTGCTAATGGGGTTGTAACTAGGCACAGCCGAACCCTCCCACCAGCCAATTAGAGCTGAGCCAATTTAGAAATTATAAATTCTATTGAGGCTCTGTTATGAATCTGCTTATTTAGTTTTCTATGAGTGGACATACTCGTGGTATGCCATAGCGAGCACCATCTCACCCTGACTTCAGCCTTCTCCATCCAGATAATTTGACATTTACATTTTGATAAATATTTAAAAATGTTAATACAAGTATTTATTAAATACTACAATTCCCGCAATTTTACTACCATAAGGCTACGATGAGTTAAATAGCTTACAAACTTCAAAAAAAAATCTTTTACATGGGCCTAACGTACAGGCTCTTGTAAAACGTCGTTATAATATTTGTTGCGTATAGGATAACTACAAGCCGCAACTTACGAGGGTTCCAACGCGCTCTGCACTGAGAAGAAGCAAACAACAAACTCAGCTAGGTTAAAAAGCTTCAAAAAATTTAACAGGTAGGTAATATTAGAAGTTTCCCGTTTTGCACAATATGTGGGCTCTTAGCACAGATTGGTACCTCTAAGCTTGTAACATACCGATACGAAAAATTGGCGGGCATATCTAGCTTTTATTCTAAGGCTCGATTACATATTTTGATACGGTATACTAAAAACTAGCTTATAATATATTTGCGAAATATCTTTCACTTTGTAATACGAGTAAATAGATAAAAAGTAACTAACGATTTTAACACGTTCTTATCTTACATTGAAATAATGCTAATAGGTCTAAGATAGGATATTATTCTTTATTCAATTACCTATTACAAACAAAGTTGACTCGATTTTTAGGAATCCGTAGAAAATGTTAAAAGTGTACCATTAACGAAGCGAACCATAGTTCACGGCCACCGGTACTCCAAGCCGTAAAATGGGCGGAAACGGAAAGTGCTGTTTTTTTACGACATTACAGTACACATACATCACAATCTAGCCCCAAAGTAAGCGAAAGCTTGTATTATTCATGCTCATCACAAAAATATTTTCCAGTTGTGGGAATCGAACTCACGACCTCCGCCGCAGACGACACGATCGCCACAGCGCCATTTGGTCGTCATATTTGGGAAATTAATTGTTTGATAATATAAAAATCTTCCTAATTGAAAGTGGAAACATAAAGATTATAACGGAAGTAAAACGTAATACGAAAATTTGCCGGATGGGAAATTCGTGTGGAATTAAAAGTAATACACTTTTAGATACAATTGAAAGGTCAGTACGACATCTCTCTGGTGGCTTCCTGAAAGTGTTACAACTCGCAAAGCACCAGAACTTCGTGCCGCTTGATATTGACTCAGTTATTAAAAATTAAAAATAAAAACTTTTGATGTCATATGGCTACCATGATGGAAGTTTTACGAATTAACAAATGCCGGAACTAGGCCCATGGAAATTTATAAAAATACTATTTCAGCGGATGGTTACCTACGTCATAAATACATCATCATCTGCATGCAGCTTTCAACCGTATCCATATGTTGGCATCAGCTTTTATAAAGTTGATAATATATTAGTGTGCTCAGTAAGAAGCAAATGGCCATAGATTTATAAACATCGTCGCTGGCGCCCCGGAACTGGCTATAATTCATACATCAACGTGACATCAAAAGTCAAAAGTTATTAAAATATTCGTCATAATTGGGAATTTTACTATCTCAGTCAACGATATAAATCTTTGATCTCAGTGATATTCGTCTGAGAAGCAAACATTGCGAAGTATTATGGTTATAGCAGGGCATTGTAACCGGAGAAATTATAGGCCATAGACCATTGTGAGACTAAACAACTGATGCCTCAGAGTGAACTGAAGATGAGAGCAGCATGAGATGAGCATGCGCCGTTGTTTAGAATTGCAATGAAAAATTCAAGGAACCACTGCATCTGACGCAAAAATTTTATTTAGTTTTTCCCAAATAACTACTGGACTTATTATTATTATACATCGTAGGCATCTGGAAATGAGTTTTGCGAGTATGACGTTTATGCATGTTGCATCTACTCGTATGTTTTTCGTAAAAAGTCTGGTCAAAAAATATTTATTTACTTCTCGGTAGTTTCAAATCTAAGTAGTAAAGTTCAGCAGAAAATAATCTTTCGGGAACCAATATTATTGGAAAATTTTGAGCAAAGTTACTTTAAAAACATACATAAACGTTATGCTCGTCAAACTCATTGCCATAATAATTTGCGAAAAACTAAATAAAATTTGAATTTTACGGGATACTTGGGCCGAAATGAACCATGAAACTCTCGGCATTCATAGATAAAAAAATGAATACTCGGATCGTAAATAAACGTATCTCTATGAGTATTGTAGAGACCCTTCATCACTAACTGCAGCCACTTCAGCGCTTATCTCCCTAATAAACCCTTCGGTGGTACTTAGCGAAAGTGCATGCACCCTCACCCGCGTATAAACGCGCGCAGACGCACGCGCCCACCACTCGCGAATTACCCGCCGTCGTGCGCGCGCGGTTACCCGGTGCAGTGTGGTGATTCGAATTTAGAACATTTTATCGTGAACAATTTGTTTTTTTTAAGTGCATCTTGTGTGCTTGGGTGAGTTCCTATTATATTTAAAATGGAGAAAAAACATGTAATAAGAAATAAATTAAAAATGAAAAAAAAAACATCTCTATAATTTTATATAACTTTACTAATAGAGTAAGTAAATATTTATATTTTTTAATTTTTTCATCCCTGATACATTTTTAGATAGTGAAAATTTTAATAAAACATTGTAACATACGTCATAAATCTATACATGTAGTGCAGTACTAATCTTGCTAAAACTCGAAATTGGCTCGGCTGATTTTGATGATTTTTTTGTATTTGATGAGTGAGTCTGCCATGATTAAAAGAGGGCAACGCTTAATTCATAAAATAGTGATTCGCATCTTTATCATTGCCATCTCAACACAGTGTAAGATATATTCGTTGGTATAAGAGACTAACTTGAAATAACCATTGCCTAAAACGCTTAATTTCTAAAATAGTGATTCGCATCTTTACCATTACCATCTCTAAACAGTATAAGAGACTAACTTGAAATACCATTGCCTAATGTAGAATATTTTTTACGTAATCATCCCCCTATTATATTTTTGGGGCGTTGTTTAGAAATTAAAAATTATTTTCCACTAAGTGGTACAAAACATAGTTTGTACATCTATGCCTTGAGAATTTGAGATATAAGAGATTGCCGTAAAATATTTAAATCTATTTAATAATTATAATTATTATTGATATGATTAATTATAATTATTGATGCTACGGTTTTACGTAGCGCCGTGTAAAGCTTAGTTTACAACAATGTTACGCTGTTGACATTTCCAATGTTATCAAACCACATAAGAATTACTGCAGGACCAATGACGACTTTTTATATTTACTGGTATTTTATGTGGATTTAGGGTTGTCTAATGTTTAAAAAGACTGTTTTAAACATATTTATTTATTCAAGAGTTTCACAAAAATATAGATAAAGGTGCGGTAGTGATGGTTACTTAATTTTTGTAAGTAGCTACAGAAAAACTATTTTAGATGATGATAAAATATCTACTGTGCATAATAATAGGTAAATTATATTTCTTTATATAATTTTTATTTATGTATTTTTACGTGCAGAGCTTGAAAAATGAGCAAAGTTGGGGCATTTTATTCTTGTCAACTGGCAGCCACTTCTTAGTGAGTCAAAGAAAATAAGAGGATCAATAAGTCCAAAAGCGATTTCAGCTAATTATTGTGAGATTCATCGCATTATTAAAACTGTTAATAAAAATTGCAGCATTCTTATCGTTAATTATTTATTATTGTAAAAAAAAACAGAACATCTGTAACTGATGCTGTCTTGTATATTTTCTATTAACGACAACAGGTAGGTACAAAATGTTTTAAAAAATACCTTGTACCTCGTGCTTATATTAAAAAAAAAACATGGTTGTGTTTCCAATATATTGTATTTTCTCTTTGGAGATAATTTTCAGTTGTATTCTTTTCGACGATGTGGCAACCCTTATTTGTAACCGGTAGTGCATTTCTTGGCGGTTTTCTTTGTCACAACAAGATTTTCTTTTGCTTTTTATAAAAATTGCACCGGCCACTTGTTTTTTGCTAGAACATTATTATCCTAAGCGGCAAAAACAATCATCATTCTGCCTATTCAAAGATAATTTTCTTACTATAATAGTAGATATAAACCCTACTTGACTGCCAATCTATAATAATCTATATTCAATCCGTATAAAAATCCAATACGTATTATTAGTACGATGAAGACGTATTTTAATGTACTAATTTTTTAAAATCTTTATTTATAGAGCACTTAAGCTCCTACGTCGCTCTGTTAACATTAACAAATGCATACAATATACAACACATATATTACAACTTATAGATTAATTACATCTTAAAGTTACAGCATTCATGTATGCTGTAACTAAAGTCTTTAAAACATTAACCGAAGTCAAGTTTCCCAGAGCGATATTAATCCCGCCAGTTGATCGACATATTTCACTTAACAATGGAATATGAGTGAACATTTGGATTCTGATTTTTTTAACGTATTAAAACTCATTAGGTACAATCTAGGTAGTAGAAGTACGATGAAGTGTATTAATGTTCAAATAATAATTTTCCTAAGACAAATAGGCTGCTTACTAATGAACGTGAAACAATTACCAGTGTAATGGTTGGTAATTTTTCTTCTGCCTTTCATTACCGAGTTAGAAAATGGCGCCACAAGCAATCATCAGGGGCTTAAAGCTTAAGCACCACAATCAAACTTCCGTCAAGTCGGCACCGATTATGCCCGAAATATATTACAATCGATTATTTTTGCTTTCTTAATGAAAATGTGATTTTAAACCGATCATTCTACATTCACGTTACCGTTTTGTCGATAATCGATTAACAAATCGTTTTACGCACGTTTCCGTGAAAGTGTCAGATGGGTGTAGGGTTGCCTGCCACACGTGAAACCGGGCTTTATCAGTTATCAGCGGCGCAACAGCCCTTTAAGGATCTGCATCTCTAGCCATATTAATCACGCATAAATCTATGCGTTTTTGAGATAACTTTTGCATCGGATTCGAACGAAATTTTAAAAATGTATAAGAATGCGCGAAAATCACGTGACTATTCATATATTTTTGAATTTCGTTCCGTTTTCATCTTTTAGCCCCTCAGCCTTTATTTAGTAGGTATTAGATTGGACATGGCCGAAACTTGTATGGAGCTGTGCCCTGGAAAAAAATATTCATGGCCATCGACAAACAGTACGTCATATTAAAGCTTATAATTATATCTTTACAATCGTTTAAGTTTTATAATCTGAAAACTTGCGAGAGACATAATATCAGCATAAGAACTTGCAACAAAATGCGCCAAAATAATTTAATAGCAATGATTTTTTTATTAAATAAATGCTGTTCAAAATGTTTACTCACATTTTCTAAGCTTTTTAATATGAAAAAATAAGGAGTTCATAGCCAATATGCTTCATTTTTTAATAAAAAATCATTGCTATTAAAATTATTTAGGCGCATTTTGTTGCAAGTTGTTAGGCTGATATTTTGTCTCTCGCTAGTTTTCAGATCATAAAAACTAAACGATTGTAAAGACATAATTATAAGCTTTAATATGACGTACTGTTTGTCGATGGCCATGAATATTTTTTTTCCAGGGCAGAATCCGGCCATGTCATTTGCGTCTTGCTTGACACATATCCAAGCAGCGAAGTTTGAGCCGACCAACTTTTTTACGGTCATGTTTGGTCGTTATTTTTTCTCTCGTGATGTTTATTTCAAGCCTACATATTTAATATGTAGGAAATTATATTATGGTAGACATTAAATCAAACTACTGTTTAGTGTCCAATAACCAATTTTAGATACCTATTGTTTTAAGACTATGTTAATAATGTTGATGACAATTGACAATATATAAAACCTATTAAAACTGTAAAGCAAGAACGTTTAGACAAAACAACATTCATTTGAAAAATATTTTTTACCTTTTTTTTTACATTTTTATCTTTCTTTGAGTGCAATCAAATAACATGTACCCATTAACAAATAAAGAAAGAAAAAAGAAAGAATACTATATAATTTATGTTTTAAAAGGCTACTGTTTTTCGAATTTAAAAAATTTGGCACCCCTAACCGGGTGGTAGGTATATAGAAAGTGATAATTCGGACGTACAGACTGTTTGTCAGTACATAATTCAGTATGTAGTCAATCAAATTGTAATTTAAATCGATTTTGTCACACAATTCTGCGATTCGAATAGGAATGAGATTGCTCTATTCGGACGCGATTAATTACGGAATTTGCATGCTTATTGATGCAGGATGATGAATTGCCAGATTTCTTGCGCTTTAGTATCAATCAGTGAATGAGACGCTAGAATTTGATTCTAAGATTTATTTGTATTGAATTTTATAACAAAATTTTCGAGCATAGTATTATTTAATTCCGCTGGTAATTGCGTTTTCGCGCAGTGAATTATTATTATAATACGAGTATAATAGTGAAATTATGTATAGCCACGCTTCAGAAGTTTTTATGTATAAAAACGGCTAAGAAATCCGCTTAAATAACTGTTCAGAAAGCTCCGTAACAGTCAAGAGACTCAAAAATTAGGCGGCCATTGGGAAAATGAAATAATTTGTAGATATAAGTTTAGGAAGAAGTGGAGAATTTATAGGTCACCAGTAAAATATAAAAGTAATATTAAGTACTAGGGACTTACTCCGAAATAAAACCAGTATTCTATCTGGAGAAAAAAAATTAACTTCTTTTGACCTCTTACGAGTAATTATCAATTGTTTATTAAAAGTTACTTAAAAAGTTATTTTCTACATTAACCAACATTTAAGCATTTGTTTCTATGGATGTTTATCATCTTTGGGACATCAATTTACACATTACATATTGGTGTAATTAAAACAAAATCAGTTATAAGAATATGACAGTAAATCATAAAAACCATAAAGATTAATTTTAAATTTTAATTAATCCACTCAAAAGCCTTTTCTCAAGCATCAAGTCCTAGTTTCATTAAAAGCGAGCTAGGCAAGCTTTTAACACTAGATCTAGACTAATTAATCAATGCCTGTGCACTAAGATACCTGAACGGAGGGAGTGATTGACGAGAGTGGGTGTCAGCCATTCATTAAGGGCCTGAATGGACAGATCGCGTCTGTCTAATGGACAAATTAAGAGATCACCTTGTCGATAACCTGATTGCAATTATTGGAAGTGGTGTTCAGCTCGCGCGAGATTGATTTATATGCAACCAGGCTTCGCAATTGCAAATGTCATGAAATTACTTCTTTTGGTTCCGTATAAAACAGCGAAAAGTAACGAATTAAGTCTCCATAACTGGATAGCAAAAATCGTTTTTAGGGTTCCGTACCCAAAGTGTAAAAACGGGACCCTATTACAGAGACTTTGCTGTCCGTCCGCCCGCCCGTCTGTCACCAGGCTGAACTCCAGGCTGTCTCTTAAACAGTGATACAGACTTGAAACTTTCACAGATTATATGTATTTTTGTTTCCCGTTTTTACCCTTTGGGTACGGAACCCTAAACAGACAGTGTTGAAGCAGCGGTCGTACATTTACATCAAGTATTTTATAATTAAAAAAAGTGATATAATAGGAAATATATATGCGAAAAAATTAATAAAATCGATTTCTCTACAATTAATCATTGCATGATTTACTGTGATTGGATGGCTATTCTAGTCTATTTTGTAATTCAAAATTAAATTACTAGAAATATTGAGCAATGATTTTTTTACGCATCACTTAGGTATAATAGTTTTTACTTATTTTATTTTGAAATTCAAAGCAATATAAAATAAACAAAATCAGCAAATGTTAAATATTGTGTGCGATTAGCTTTAAAAACATTTTTTTCATTTCAAACGAGTTAAAGAGATCATAAAATTATAACATGCACTAAATCGTCGTGTAAATTGTTACGCTATACACTTTCGCTGAGCGAAATATTACATTATAATAGCCTACAATTTTATGTCTCTGTTATGACTTTTGACCGGCAATGCGGCGTTAATAGACTTCTTTATGATGATCGCATATTATAACTAGTATCTCACATCTATATTGTCAAAATTGAAAAACAGATGAATCTTTTGTTCAAGGAGTTACTTAGGTAGTAGACTTTTATTTTATTTGTACATACATTTTTAATCACTTGACTACAAACTGCAATGTGTGAGTGCCGCTGAAGATGTAATCGTTACAACTTGGCGTCGATACAACCCCTATAAGATGCCTCATAGAATCGTATTGAAATAATGAATCCCTTATTAATTTGTGAAATATTAAGTCGTTAAGAATTTAAAAATCAGCAGTGAAACGGCCTTTCTTTAACCTTTCTATCTTACTGAAAAATTCCAATGATATTTTGATTCGAGTAAATCCTGTTGAATTATCCAAATTAGTGCAGTCATCAGCACTAATATTGAAGAAATTATTTTAGCGCGTGACATGTGGTCGACTTTAGACTTTGGGGTTTCCCAACAAAGTTAAAATTTTAACATTAGGTTAATCATACTAACGTCATTCACACGTCATATCAAGTACCAATTCCATTTCAATTGTATGCTGTTCTGTGTGCGTGTGCGGCGTTTGCAGTATTGCGGCAGTAGGTAGGTATGCAGTCACCTTTAATCACCCGAGATATGATGATTTTTCCCTCTGGACGGATGTACAAAATTATAATAACATGATGATACAGAGAAGCTTCATAATGAAAGAATAATCATGACACAAACGTCTCTATTCGTGTAAGGTTTTGTAGCGTGTCGTGTCATATAATGGATTTTTTATGAGGTAAGTGGGTGGGGACCTTTAGAATGTTACTTTTGTTTTTAGTTTGCAATTACGCTAAATATTTACGAGAGAGGTTATTAATTTTTTTGTACGAATACAAAATGAAATAGAAATCGAATGCTACATGCTAGTACTCAATTTAAGCATAGACAAAAGATGGTTATTATCGCATGATCCAAGTATTCCTTTAATTAAAATATGTATACTAATAATAAGATTTCTACGTCTAGAATATAACATATATCTATGATTGTAACTTCACAATAACGGGTAAAAGCCTTACTAGGTAGAGGCTGGTTTTCTATAAATAGAAAAAAAAATACATAGTAAATATGTAGTTTAAAAAATAGTAAATAGTGTCCATTGAATGGGTTTTATACACTTAAGGGCGATGGGTACCATCCGGGCGCGAAAATTCAAATTTTATTTAGTTTTTCGCTCATAGTAGGCTAATTATACATCGAAGGTTAAAGGCAATGTGTTTTGCGGGCACAACGTTTATGCATCTACACGTTTTTAACAAAAACTCTGCTCAATAATACTCTTTTACTTCATATTGGTTCCCAATAGCTCAAAATCTGAGAAACTGCAAAAAATTATCTTCCAGGAACCAATATGAGATGAGTGGGAACTTTCGAGCAAAGTTTCTATTAAAAACGTGTAGATGCATAAAAAGTAGGCCCGCGAAATGTATTGCCATAAATCTACAATGTGTAGTTAGTCTAATATTTGCGAAAAACTAAATAAAATTTGAATTTCGCGGGCTGGTAGGGCCGCAACACCTTAAGGTAGTCTATGTAAACATATTTTAGTGGACGCTTCATTTTCATTGCTTGACTTTAGTTGAAAAGAGTTCAACGAGCTACAGGCTTGTCGAACTTTAGAGCACACAATAATATTATGTAATAATATGAGAATTATCGCAAAATAATTTCTTTGCTTCTTGATATTACATTGTCTCTTCACTACTTAACTTCAAAAGTCTCAACTTTGCTTCTTGATAAGATCTCGTATCTTTCTGCTTATCGCTTAGCTTAATCTTACCTTCTTGGTGTAAAGCTTTCTTTACAATAGAGAGTGAAAGCACAGATATTAAATAGTACACTATTCATGTGTGATCTATAGCGTTTTTGTGTCTTATTATAGCCCCTAAGTGAAGACATGTGAGCATGGCAGATCACTAATTAACTTATCATACAAAGATATGCCAATTATAACAAAAAGCTGAGTTTTACATTTAGTAGGTTCCAAAGTAGACTATTGAACTTTTATGACAAACACAGCGCATAATCGGTAAGAGTGTTAACTCTTACCGATTGGTATATTTAATTGTTAATGACTAGCCTAGGATATTAAAGATAAAATACTGAATGTTTTCCAATTTTTTTTTATATTAAAATGAAAAGTTTGTATATCTGTGACTCAATTATGCCCCAAGTACGAAACCAATTTGGATGAAACTTCACAATGGATTGTACCCTGAAAAATTCATACAAAATCGTTATAAGACTTTATTTCATATCTAGAATGAAATAACAGTCTTACAAAAAAACGCAATGTGTGAAGAAAAAGTAATTTCTGGTATATTTGGCAATTTATAAGCAACAAGAGAAAGTGAATCAAGAAGCATTGCAAAGTGCCTCTTTATGTAATTTATGCTAACAAAATTTGCATGGGATTTGGACGTGCACTTTTTTTTATGGAAAACTAGCAAACCCGGCGAACTCCGTTTCGCCACCAGATGGCTTCGTTTTATGTAAAATTCGCGCTGTATGTGAAAAAAGATTTTCCCGCTTTTCTGTTGAAATTTTTCCTGAATTTTCTTTGCTATAAACCTCACGGAGCCCGAGACCTTTCCAACGAATGCAAAACCGTGGAAATCGGTTCGTGCGTTCTGGAGTTATAGCGTCAGGAAGGAAAACCCGACTTATTTTTATATAGTAGATAAGATAATAATGAGGCAAACAAGACGATCATTTGATGTAAATGTTCTAAAAAAAAATCTTAAGGCTCATTTATACAGCGTGGTCGCTAGTTACAGTGCCCTTCAAACTTAAACACAGTAGTTTCGCAATTACTGTTGCACGGAAGCCGACAAAATGCTTCCAATTCTATTCACTCAAAATCTCTAAGGACATCTAAAGTACTTTAGTGGTTTAAAATTTAAAAAAAATTATGTCGTAGCTCAATTTAAAAAATAAGCTTGACAAGTCTTATATTTCGTTCAACTTAAGACTTGGAGAGCCTAAATCCGTATATTTCGTATGCTTATTTTAACCCCCGAAATTTGGAAAATATTATTTGGTAATTATTATTAATAATAAAATTAGCTAATACCTCGAGAAGTTCCTTCTCAAATAAGACTCAAATCAAAGCAATCAAATTAAAAACGAACGTTTTCTATTGCACTTTTTTAAGTTTGTCGTTTAAAAAAATCTGTTTTAGTTTAAAGACGTGTGCATCTAATTTGGTACTACTGTAAAGTGTCATTATTTGAAGATTTAAATAAACCCTTGCTCTATAAGCATTTCCACTTGGCAGTCTTAGCTTCACTTTAGCACAAAAATTAATCTAAATTAGCAACTCTCTCCACCTTTTGTATGTTTTCTAACGACAATCGTGAAATAAATTGGCCAAGACGTTTGATCTACTTTCAAATTTAATTTAAACCCATTTCACTTAACCTTTTTGGTTTTAATTGTGCTACCTTTTAATGTAGAGTAACTAAAATCTAAGCTAGAAGTATTAGTACTCGCAGATTCGAGACCGGATGTCCTTATTTCATGTGAAGATCTGTTACGGCAGATAAGTTTAAGTAATTCGATTGACATTTAAGAAGTGCTTAGTATTTTTTAATAGGATATGTTACTAATTTACCCAGGATTTTATCTGTGTATGGCATTATAACTAGAAAAAGGATTTTCACCGTCAATTAACAATTTTTTTGTGGTTGCAACAATCTATCTTGATCGAACATTTTTATAAAAAAAAATGTTGAGAGTAATTTTGTACAGAAATCACTACTGCTTATTAAATTTGATTTAATTGTCATTCATTAATTATTAATTAACTAGCAGATACCCGCGTCTTTGCACGCGTAAATTTTAGTTTTAACTATTCTACGGGAACTATCCATTTTCCGGAATAAAAAGTACTTAACCTTTGTGTTAATTTACATGAAATCTATCTTCATTTCAACTTTAAACCAAAAATTTTCAGTAGTTGCGGCGTGAAGGAATAAATTTTCTCCCGCATGAAAATCTGTTTTTCCCTATTATCACGAAAACAATGGATTTTCCCGAAAAAAAGTAGTTGATTCTAGGATATAATTTATCTCCATTTCAAATTTCAGCCCAATAGGTTCAGAAGCGACGGAACGGTGGAGTATATTTTCTACCGCATGAATATCTACTATTTAACTATTTTCTTAGAAACCATGGATTTTCCCGGGATAAAAATTTGCCTATGTATTAGGCCAGGGTAAAACCTATCCCCTTTTTGAATTTCAGTCATATCCGTTCAGTAATTACAGCGTAAAGTAGTATTTTTACCGTGTGAATATCAGTTTTTCAGTTTTCCCGCGAACACCATAGATTTTTCCGGGATCAAAAGTAGCTTTTGTATTAATCCAGGATATAATCTATCTCGATTCCAAATTTCAGCCAAATCAGTTCAGTAATTACGGTATGAAGAAATATTTTTCACGCGTGGATTTCTGTTTTTCACTATTATCATAGAAACCATGGAATTTTCCGGGATGAAAAGTAAGCTTTGTAATAATCCGGGATAAAATCTAACTCCTTTCCGAATTTCAGTCATATCAGTTCAGTAATTACAGCGTAAGGTAGTATTTTTCGCGTGTGAACATTAATGTTTCAAGTTTCCCGCGGAAACCATGGTTTTTCTGGGATGAAAAGTAGCCTTTATATTAATCCAAGGTGTAATCTATCTTTATTCATAATTTCAGCCATATCAGTTCAGTAATTACGGCGGGAAGTAGTATTTTTCCCGCTTGAATATCTGTTTTTCCCTTCTCCTGCAAAACCCATGGATTTTTCCGAGATAAAAAGTACCCTATTTAATAACCCAGGATATAATCTATCTCCATTCCAAATTTCATTCAAATCGGTTGTGTACTTGCGGCATGAGATTTTTTTTCCGCGTCAATTTCGGTTTTTAACTTATCGCACGGGAACCATGAATTTTTTCGGGATGAAAAGTAGCCTTTGTAGTAATGCAAGATATGATATACCTCCATTCCAAATTTTAGCCAAATCGGTACAGTAGTTGCGGCGTGAAGACGTATTTTAACTTGATAAAATCCAAACTTCGGACCCCCGTTTCACCCCCTTAGAGGGTGAATTTTGAAAAATCCTTTCTTAGTGCACCCCTAGACCTCATAAGGTATCTGTGTGCCAAATTTGGAGTCTCTAGACCCAGCGGTTTGGGCTGTGCGTTGATATGTCAGTGAGTCAGTCAGTCAGTTTCTTCTTTTATATATATAGACATTGAATAAACGAGTGATGTTTCGTTGCCTCAGGTACATAACTCGGTAAAAATTGCTTTCGAACGATATATTAAAAGAATGCGCGCGGTCTCGTGATCAATTTAGCGATCATTTTCTTATATTTTTCGTTTCTTTCCATTTATATCTTTTAAGCATATCGCAAAATGGCATATGGCTAGCTGAGGTGTTTGCCTATTTGTAAATTTATACAAGTAGCAAAACTTAGTACCAACAAATACATTACAAGCGAAAACTCGCTTAATCCGAATATATTCGCGATAAATCTCGATTGTGCTCACAGATACAGCATCTAACAATGGCCACCGGGCGTGAACACCGGCTCCTATGTAATTAAATAATTACCTTCACATTATCTGCGACATCCAGTGCGGAGCGGGGCGATAAGCGAAACTAAAGAATAGGACCCATTTAATCTAAGATCAGCAGAAGCTTGGCAGAAGCACATAGATTTATCGTGTTGTTGTTTATGTTTGTATCATTTAGGTATCACACATGACGTCGAAAGTTTATATGTGTGTTTGTTACTACTGTACGATGAATAGATTTAGTCTACACTTGGAATGGAGAAAAATTATTTAAGTGTGTATTAAATTGGTAATTTTTGGCTTTCGGCAAAAGCGAAATAAAACAAAATTCAAAAAACCAGCTAACTTCGTTTTTAGCAGTTTATTGTTTATCAAAAAAGTGTAGTAGACAGAGAGTTTATTTTATTTTTCCCCTATTTGAATTGATCATAAATATTTCAAATTTTTGGATTCATAAACTTCGGAGAAAAGGGAACGTTACTTTTTCGATAGTTTAGCAGTTTCCATTTTTACCATTTTGGTATGGAACCCTAAAAATGTATGCGAACTATCGCTTATAACAAAATAGAGATCGTTCGCAGACATTTTTTGATTTTTTTTTCCATTACAATATATAACACGTGTAATATATTTGTCACTTAGCTCAAGGCTTGTGTCACTCCCAAAGATTTTTTATAGTTTTCATATAGTTAGCGATCATAGAAAGACAATTAAGGGTCCTCTGAACTACGATGTTTCCTTTCATTCAAAATACCAAATCATTTGTAATTCGTGCATATTTCGATCATGTTGTGGTGTTATTCGAATCCATATAGTAATAATCTATGCTCCTGGCCATATTTGGTTTGGAAATACTTCTTTAAAACGAAATAATAATCAATTTTGACTACAATTTTTATAACTTTGGTCGAGTTCCGTAATACCAAAAATTATGAATGAAAACTTGTAACTTTCTTTATTAACTGGTGTTTTTCTTTAGCTGGACAGTAAAAACTATGGTCCTGAACGAATGCGACGTGAGCAGAAAACATATCCTCCTTGACATAAAAATAAGCAAAACTAAATTCGTTTACAATTTCGTTTAAAAAAAGTATTTCGGAATCAGATATGGCCAGGAGCATAGATTATTACTATATGAACACGAATAACACCACAACATGATTGAAATTTGCACGAATTACAAATGATTTTGGTATTACGAATCGGAATACGGGAGACATCGTGAGTTAGTTGACTCTTAAAATGTTATAGTACACCGTACATGGCTAGTTGGATAGATACCTTTTTAATTTCAACAGTATCTTACGGTCAGCTAGCAGCATTTTGTATGACTAATTATCATAATTGCCTGGTTAATTATTTTAGAAGTTTAATAAGACGTACAAAATATTTAAGAGGATTTATTATATATAGCAAGTAAAATGTTTAATTTTTTGTAACTAAAAATGTTGAGATGAGTCAGACGTTCAGCTGATGTTAAGTGATAGTATCTCCATATCAGATGCAATGCATCCCACTACTTTGCATTGCAATATAATGCGAAACACTGCACTGCACTTATCATCTTGAGACATCAGTTCTTTTGTCTCATTCTACCCAAAGCGTGCCCTTCAAACCCAAATACATTAAAACATCATTCATTCACAGTAGAACAGACACCGCGGTGGTACCTTCGTCAAAGTACTCCACAAGAAGAGCCCTACCATCTTATGCAATCACCTTAAGACTTCAGTTCTTATGTCTCATTCTGTCCAATAATCATGTCTGCATACAGTGCCCTTTAAACCCATATACATGAATACATCATTGATTCACGGTAGAATAACTGACACAACGGTGGTAAATTCCCCAAAGTACTCCGCAAGAAGAGTCCTACCATCATATGCAATCACCTTGAGACATCAGTTCTTATGTCTGATTCTGTCCAATAATCATGTCTGCATATAGTAGTGCCCTTCAAACCCAAATACATAAATACATCATTGATTCACGGTAGAATAACTGACACCACGGACCAACCTACTCCGAAGTACTCCGCAAGAAGAGTTCTACCATCTTATGTAATAGATAGGCAATTATAAGTGCAACGAGAAAAACCGGCCAAGAAATGCATCAAATTGATACCATTACATTTATAACATTATCATCTTTATAATAACAGTGCAAATCGGATCATTGCGCATATTACCAATTTTCATGGTAATTGAAATTGTTATAAACTAGCTAGGTGGCCGGCAAACGGATGTCGTTAAGTTAGTATGTGCCTCATTATTACGTGTCGTAGCGTGCACTTAATATTTTGTATCAGTAAACTGCAGTGAAAGCAGTGAAATTGACGCTTCAGTACAGGGTTTGAAGCCCATTTACCCATTAGACCTTATGGAGTTACTTACGAGTATGTAAGGTAATTAAAAATACTTTATCCTACATACACGTTTAGGTAGGTAAATATGGGAACCTATTAGGTAGGTAAATATCAAAGAGGTTTTTAACATATTTTAAAAGTTTTGTACAATCTATTTCGCCAGCTTAGTAGAGATATCTAAGCTAGTTTTTTGTGTGTTAATTGTAAATAATATTTTTTATAACTTTATTGCACACACATAAAGAACATATTATAGATAGAGAGACATATTGTGTATACGTATTATGGAACACAATAAGCGCAGCCTTACTGCTAAATCAGTCTCTTCCAAGCAAGCTTTGGTCAGAGGATTTTCTTGAACGTGGCGCGGCATGGTGTATTTTTCTTTAAAAAATACTTAATGAGAAATTTAAATTATTTTAAAAAGTACAATACAATGAGCAGTTAGCAATTTCACCATATCATATACTATTCCATATAGAACCAAATTAAAAAATAAATTATGGGATTTGTATATGTATAGGTAACCTATCGACAACATGATCACGTGACTTATAGAAGATAAGTTCTGTAATTTATTCAGTACGGTGTCGGTTACGGTAACAGTGTTCAATAGGGATTTCTCATCTCTAAAAATTCCCAACGCGCCTTAAAAGAGTACCTATTCATTTAAAAATTAAAAAAAAAACCGGCCAAGTGCGAGTCGGACTCGCGCACTGAGGGTTCCATACCATAAAAGAAGTAAAACATTGAAAGAATCACTTTTGTTCATGAATTTACGAGTGTAATTTTTACATGTAGGTACTTTTGTTGGAAAACCGCAAACGTAACTTTGTTTTTAGCGGATTATTGTTATTATAAAAAAAAGTATATTAGTCAGCGAGTTGATTTTATTTTTCCCTTAAAATATACGTTAACTTCTATTGATCATAATTATTTCAGATTTTTCGATTGGTAAACTTCAAAGATAAGGGGGGGGGGGACGGTATTTTTTTCGACAGTTTGCCCAATAAATCAAAAACTATCAGCCATAAAAATAAATAAAAATTAGTTTTAGAATACACAAGTAACTCCCTTTCATATGATACCCCATTCAATATTTTTATCTCATTTTGAAATTTTGTCGACCCGGTTTTCCCCCCTTTTTAAATAAAACTAAAAATAATTTTCAAATTTTTACGATTGTAGTGACGTCGGGTCAATATTACCTATAACTATTCTAAATTTCAAGTCGATAGCTTGAATAGTTACTGAAATAATCGAGTGTGACAGACGGACGGACGGACGGAGAAAGTCTCACCATAAGGGTTCCATTTTTACCATTTTGGTATGGAACCCTAAAAAGTTACAGAGAGCGATTTCGCGCTTGTCGCCAGACAGTTAGGCGTTTAACTAACCACATCACGCGCGTTACGGGCATTTTAATTTCCAGTTCACACGGTCAGGCGCTTCACTTTAGACAACACATTAATATTTATAGGGGGGGCGCATAATTTGTACTAGTGCAGAATTCCTGTAATCTGTAACGTCATCTAGACTGGATTGTGGTCTGGTATGGTTACTAATTATTTTTATCGTTGAATTTTGTTTTTTTCGTTGAAATTCCTTTGTTCTTACACCCAATTACACACATATACAAACACACACACGCACACACACATACACACATACACACACACCCATACACACACACGTACACACATATATACATTCACACTCACCCACTTTTACTTAATAAACCTTAATTGCAAACACCTAAAATCTAAATTTGTATGGTCTAATAACCGGTGGATCCAAGGGAGGGCTACGGTGGCCGTAGCACAGGTTCTCCTAGTACGGGTGCCAAAGCACTCCTTTTGGTTTCAAAATTTATTGCTTACTTTTTCTGTGTACTAGATCTAAGGAGTTTTTTATTGTGAAATTTTTTTCTTGGTTAAAATAAATAAATTATTATTATTATAACTTGTTGACATATCGACGATACTATAATTCCTTAACAAGCAGTGATAGCTCAGTGGTTCTGATATCTGCCCCTCATAAGGAGGTCGCTGGTTCGAATCCTGGGCACGCACCTCTGACTTTTCTGACTTTAGGGAACTAAATATCATTTGCTTAACGGTGAAGGAAAATATGGTGAGGAAACCTGCATGCCTGAGAGTTCACAAAAATGTTCTCGAAGGTGTGTGAAGACCGCCAACCCGCACTTGACCAGCGTGGTGGGCTATGGCAAACCCCTCTCAGTCTAAGAGAAGACCCGTGCCCAGCAGTGGGACATGTTATAAAAAGGGGTTGAGATGATGATGACAATTCCTTTTTTTTAACGTTTTCGTTAGCATATTCAATGGAGGAACTTGAGGTCTCGGTGTAGAATCTCGGAGCAAGCCGGAAATAGCTGGATATCCTTAGCCCATGTAGGAGATCATTGCAGGAGGCCTTTGTCCAGCAGTAGACGTCTGTCGCCTGAAACTTACGAACAAACCTATTTACATTACCTTCTCCAAATGGAAAACTTTTATTATATCTCAAACCTTGCCCTTGCATTAAAACCGTGTACCTACCTAGTATTTGTAAGTAAGTATATATTTTGTAAGTTTATAAAATAAATCCACAAACACTACTTTGCCCGTAACAACCTTAAATCCAGCAGGAACTGTGGATTTTTCCGGGATGAAAAGAATTCCTGTGATCCATTCACAAAGATGCTAAATAATGTAATACGAGCCGCGAGTAAGAGCGTTTAAAAAAATTAAAGATTGTGTGAAAAGTAAGAGTGAATGGAGCATAACCATCAAAATACAATTAATGTAAAGCCATTAATTAATTTATAACATTTGCATTAATATGACAAAAATCGCAATAATTTTAATATATCAAGACTAAATACAAACAGCCGTCTCAGGCGCGTCGCTTCGTATGAAATATGAACGTGATTTAAATAATTAAATTGGTTTTAGCTCAAAGGTATACAAAATATAATTTATGAATATTATATTGAAAGTGTCAATAAAATTATGAAAACATTAAATAATATCCTCTTATAACTTAGTTTAGAGAGATTATAATGAAATATTGTATATAAATTCAGCATAATATTGCGGTCAGAACTATTTCTGTATTTAGATAGTAGGTACTAGGTACGGTCAAAGACAAAAGTCCATTTGCGCCATAAACTTCTGCACTTTTTTTTAAATTTTTGTGGACATTCACCATCGTGGTCAAAATTACCATTGATTTGGGGATCAAAATATCCTAGTAGGTACCTACCGAGTACATATTACGTTTACTAATTTCAAAAAGTTTCAAACCTACTACGTCTAAATCGAGAGGTTTTAAGTAATTTATCAATAATGTAGAGTAGAATGGTCAATGGACCGTATAAAATGATCCTCTCGAGTAACATAGATCGATTAATATACCGTAAAGAGTATGAATAAGTCGGTTACCAAGAGACACGGCATCGGCATGACTGTGCGTACGAATCGAACTCCCATCAAACTGGGTGTCTAGGTCAGCTGTTTCGTTTTGGTATTGCTTTAATTTTGTTCGCGAGTTTTTCGAGTTTTGAACTATTTTTAACTGACTTCAAAAACAAGTTTACCCAGGTCCCAGATCAATTAATTTGTTAGAAAATTATTTTGTGCTTTTCAGTGGATTTGTTTTTTGAAGGCGGTTCCCTTTTTAAAAAAATTGAAATATCATTGTTTTTTGAGTGGATTTTTTATTGTCTTTATTTTTTTAGTAGTTCAAGTTTTTTGTTCCTTGGATATTGTACACGCTTTTTATTTATTTATTTATTATGGAACAACAAACAGTCAAGAACTACAATTTTACCTTAATATTTCATGCTTGTATTGTTTAACCGACGCAATTATTTATATTAGTTATTTTAAATATGAAAGGTTTATTATTTCGTTCTTTTCAGTTTTTTGGCGATAATTATTTTGTTAAAAAGTTTTTTTTAAAATTCCAAACAGCGTTTCTCAATATAACATGTATCTAAGCCATAAGATTTCTAACGCTATTGAATTGAAAAAAAAAATTATTTACAGCACACTCACAAAAACCTTGGTTTTTAGAGATAATTTAAATATATTTTAATACATTATAAGGAAGAAATGATTGCCTGAATTTATTAAATTTTATTTACATTTTGCAATATAACATGCATTTCGCTTCCTTCCTAGACCGAGTGAAATTTCTGTTTTTAACATTAAGATATTTTAATTTTATATCCATGAGAAAAATTAGACACGTTATATTTTTCGTGAAAGCTGATCACTATAATAGGTATCACGCTACCGTGTTATGCAATTTTTGCAAGTATATAAAGAATTTGTTACGTCTCGTATTGGCCACGTGTATCGAGTAACAATGTGCTTTTATTGAGTTCCAATTGCCACTTGATAACAAGAGCTTTCCAATGAAATCTCATGTCAAAAATTGCTCCTCCCTACCTATACACATAAGGTCTAACAATTTAAGAGTCAGCTTACTAAATCGTTCCGACGAAAGGTTTAAAATATTTTATCTAAAAAACTTTTCTTATTTTCAGGTGAAACAGAAGCAAAGCACGAGCACAAAAGGTAAAACCTCTTGTACAAGTTTCGGATTTTGATTTGAACAATTTATGAAACCTTTATTTTCCTCAACAAAAATGGCTCATGTTATAAGTTAAGAAAATTGAAATACACCATCAAACATCGATAAATAACATGTGCTCATATAGATATAGGTAATTTTTATCACAATTGGTCAAGTCGCAGCTAATGTAACGTAATTAGAAGTCATACAAGTTAGAAAAGAAACATTTACAATTGGAACAAACTATTTCTGTTGTATCATCAAACTAAGACCGTTTTGCATTAAATTATTTTATTCAACGCCAATAAAGTACTGTTTTCTAAGGAAAGCGAGCAATATATTATACAAGTCACTTACCGCGGATAAAGATTTCATCAAGATATCCTATTTAGAAACAAATACCTAAGCCTTATATGAAAGTCGTTTAAAATCTAAAGCGTTTGTATGTAAAACCGATTTGACAGAAAATTTACATGAAAACACTCGATCGCCAGCTATTATTGATTTCAGATAGACGAATACGATGTTCTGAAACACATTACAAGAATAGTATCTAGTATGATAATATGATAAACCATTTATGTGTCTTAATAATTTATGAATGTCATATCTTTTCTTGTTGATATCTATGGTAGATGAAAGGAAACCTTAACTTGTGTAAACATACCACATCATGTATCTGAAATGTCACTTAATAAATTCAAAGGGTTTGTCAAGCCTAAACTCATTCAAAAGGCATATTACAATATTATGGACTATATTAGCGACACAAACCCTTGGAATTGACTGATAGGTGGTAGATTGCTCTGTTGTCGTTGCTAGCCTTTTTTTAGTATTTATACTTATTTTTTTAAATGGTGATAACATAAAAAAAAACCCGGCTCAGTTTGTTGTGGGCTTCTTCTCAGCGGCAGGGCGCGTTTGGAACCCTCGTAAACTTAGTTTTAAGTCGACTTGTAGTTATCACCATTCTAATGCAAGAAATGTCATACCGACGTTCGCAAGAGCCTGTATGTTAGGCCTTGGTTAGGCCTATGTGAAATAAAGATATTTTGACTTTGACTTTGACTTGACATATCCTAGAGATATTCAGTATCTACTTATTATAACAAAATGTCTTTAATCGTAGTTCGTTGTTCGTCATCTCAGCCGATCGACGTCTACTGCTATAGGCCTCCTGAAATGACCGCCAAACACCACGATCTTACGCCACCGCGACTTTCTTTATGTCGTCCGTCCACCTGGTGGAGGGTCTGCCAGCACTGCGTTTCCCGGTGCGTGGCCGCCATTCCAGCACCTTGGGTCCTTAACGTCTTATCAGTCCTGCGACCTACTCGTATGTGCCCCGCCCATTGCCATTTTAGTTTACACGGATACTCCGAGCATAGTTCTCTCCATCGCTCGCATCGCCTTCTAATTCTTCATGTCTTTACATTAGAGCCAGTATTTAGTGGCTGCTGACTCTACATTACCTACGAGTATAACAAATAGGGGGCAAGAATAGAGAAAATAGGTCACAGTCCCAACCTTCTCTATTCTAGACACAAATCCATTATGTATTCACATCCAATCATTCAATCTTTTTGCATAACACCATCATATTTTAAGCATTACTATCAATGTTTTTACCTTTATAAGCACTACAAATGGATTGGAGGTGTCCTATGGAACTTTGATTTCTTTTCACAAGGTAAACTAGAAATGGATGAAAATCGATGAGTGGTCACTGTCAATACTGCTAGACACGTGAGGATTATGTAAGTTCATGTAAAACACGAATTGTGTGTAAAACATTAGCTCACTCATGTAATGGGGATAATCAAAGACTTCCTGCATTCAATGAATAATGACCGATGTGACTAACATGGGTAACTTACTCGCGTAAGTAAGAGCACTTGTGCACCAAAACCAATCTCAGTCCGAGGAAATATAGTATAGAATAGAAAGTATTTATTTGTAGACACCACACATATTGAAATACCAACCTGCTTAATCTGTGAAACGCGATAAAGATTTTAATATGCTTTCGGAAAACATTTTCGGACCTAAATTCAATATCAATTGTGCATTGGATCCGATTAGTTTTTTAACAACTCTTTAACGTCTCATTTTGAGAACTGTTTATATTTCTGCAATTAAAAGTAACCAGTAGATTTTTTTTTAATTTGAAGTAAGATGGGTGTATCAGTGTAATATTGACATTAATAGAATTAAATAACAGATATATCCGTATTATCCAATGACGGAATATTATATATTATATATTAGTCTGTTTTTTTTTTATATATATTTATTTTAGTGTTTAGTTTATGTATAGCTATTAGCATGTAAGTTTATTGTATAATATTTCATATTCTACCACCCACTCTCCTACTTCCTAATTACCCTGATGACATGAGGTTGTCTGGAAGAGATCGCTAGTCAGCGATAAGTCCACCTCTTTGTACTTGCCTATTTCTTTATCTTCTGTGTACTTGTAATTTAGTAAATAGTTGTTTGGGTGTACAATAAAGAATATACATACATACATACATACGGAATACGGTACGCTAACAGGACGGGAAAGATGTGATGTAAGTGGGAGCCAAAAATTTCTCAAATATGGCGTCACACGTCGTACATTTCGGTACCGCTGACAGCACTAACCGCTGTCGGTCGCATACATTAGCGCTATTTTACAGTTTTGACATGCGTGACGTCAGTAAGTGCTGCTGTGCTATTCTACAAAATGAAATAGCTGCCAGACAGCTGCCAACCCGAATATAGCATGCAAAATTGTACTCTATTACAACTGACAAATTCATAGATGCATAGATGTACGCTCGTCGCTGTTTTGCAGAATAGCACGGCTGATCCTGCAATATGTTTTATTAATGGTTTTATCTCGGAGGCAGTGCACAAGCGCATTAAAACCGCACGGACGTGGTAGCGTGATGCAACAACCTATGTTTATTCCAATGCAATTAGTTTTAACAGTGAAAGTATTGCGGGTGCAGCATAAATAAAACTACGAACTTATTTATCTGTAACCGTAAAGTGCGTACCGTTTATTTTATTGGATTAACTTGCAAACGCGCCGTGATCTTGTTTACTTCTCGTTCACTGGGGCTGCGATTATTATTTACATACACCAATAAACATAACTGAAGTAGCTTTCTGTGTTTTCGAAATAACTGCATACAGGGTTATATATAAAATGGAAAATTCTTTTCAAAAAAACCGACTTCAAATGCCACTACAAAGAGTGAAATAATTTTTCAATGTAGGTACACCAATTCGAAGTCGGGCGATTAATATGAAGGACTATGATTGTACGAATTGCCCGACTTCGAATTGGTGTACCTACATTGAAAAATTATTTCACTCTTTGTAGTGGCATTTGAAGCCGGTTTTTTTGAAAATAATTTTCCATTTTATTTTTTACTTTTTAGTGGAAAACAACAAATGCACAGGGCATTGAAAAAAATGCCCAAATCGCTTGAAGTCTGCTTATCAAATCTGAAGAGTTCCCTCAATTTTTCCGAGATCCTATCATCAGAACCTGACTTGATGACTATAGTCATTAAGTCAGCATCTGCAAGCAAATGCACTAGTCATTATAAAAAAATACCCAAATCGCTTCAAGTATATTAGCAAAATTTGAAGAGTTCCCTCGATTTCACCAAGATCCCATGATCAGATCCTGACCTGATGACTATAGGACAACTTGGAAAATATTACTCTTTCAAATAATACCCAAATTGTTTCAAGTGTCCATATAAAATTTGCAAAGTTCCCTCGACTTCTCCAGGATCCCATCATCAGATCCTGACCAAAAAAAATGGGACCATCTTGGAAGTATACCCTTTCAAACAAAAAAAGAATTTTCCAAATTGGTTTACACGTCTTCGAGTAATCGGTGAACATACATAAAAAAAAAGATGCCGTCGAATTTAGAACCCCCTCCTTTTTTTTGAAGTCGGTTAAAAATACATACCAAATTGCTCTCGGCCTGTATTTGTTTACAATATCAAAAATTTTACAGAGATACTCTACTTGTATCTTCTCTGTAATGTAACATCGGCAAGTGGCAACGGAACGGACAAGTGTCTAACATGGCATGGTTAGTCTGCATGAACTTCGGGCATTTTCTTAACTAAACTAAACTAGCGCTTGACTGAGATCATACCTGATGGAAAGTGATGATAAAGTCTAAGGTGGAACACGCTTGCTTAAGAGATGCTTATTCATCTTGATTTGAAGGCGCCCGGGTTGTAAGTGGCAGGAAAGGCAGTGCCTGGGAGGGTATTTCAGGCCTTTGCAGTGCGTATCAGGAACGAGGAATCAAACCGCTTCGTACGTCGACTATGTAAGGGTGAAAGCTTTTTCGATGCCATGCCGTTCTATGGTAAAAAAGTGACGGGGGAACTAAATTAAATAGTTCCTGAGCACACTCTCCGAAATAAATTTTAAATAAAATAAATTCGGGGATTATCTATAACAATATTGATATCATATCATAGGTAATAAAAACCAGGTTTCATCTGGGAAATAGATGGGCGAAGATGGAGCCTTCCTCATTGGCACGTTAGTGAATAGTCGTTAGTAACACTTTCGCCATGGTCAACGAATACTAACTATTACTTACAAGTAATGGTCAAGTTAGCCGTGCCAAACAATAAGTTACACCCTCAGTTCGACGAACTGTCTTGCTCACACAAAACTGTTAACAAACTTTACGCAGTGGATAACTGTGGTCCAAACAACTGTGAATTACTCCGCTATTTGTTTTTGGATGGGTGATTCAATGAATTTGCAAATTACTCGTATAGAGGCTTTTGGGTACACGATTGTAGCAGTCAGTCAGTAAGTTGAGTCGCTTTGACGAGCTCTTGCTTGAGTTGATTTTCGGTAGGTTCTAACTTGTAGGTTTTTTTAATTTCAAAATCAGCTTCTTTGTCAATTTTTAAATTCTGCTACGGTCTCCTGGATGGGTTGTCTTTGTTGGCTAATTATCACCTATAGAGCTTAGATGCACGCCACGCAATAATTTTGTCGATAAGTTAAGATCGCCATCAAGTGCCAACTTGTGATTGAATAAAAAAACAGTCAGTTAGTAAGTCGACTTTCTCTTCTATGTACGTATACAGAAGATATTCTCATAAATAAATGGGTCTGTCCAACATCCCTTGGAAAGTTGGAAGTAATAAATAGTAATCTCACTAGTAAGAGAAATAAGGCTTAATACCTGGAAGGTGTATATATGTTACGCTCAAAGATCGAAAACGCTCATTGAGCGGAAAAATAGCTCACAACGCGATGTGGTCACAGTAAAACATCCACATAGCGAAATTCGTGTTATGGCTCTAATGAAAACGCGCACGACGCGTTGTGGCAATCAAAGAAAGACCAAATAGCGAAATTCGTGTCGTGGCTTACATGCTATTCGATCTCAACGCGTCTGTTACGCTCAAAGATCGAAAACGCTCATTGAGCGGAAAAATAGCTCACAACGCGATGTGGTCACAGTAAAACATCCACATAGCGAAATTCGTGTATCTTGGCACGTGCCACAACGCGTTGAGATCGAACAGCATGTAAGCCACGACACGAATTTCGCTATTTGGTCTTTCTTTGATTGCCACAACGCGTCGTGCGCGTTTTCATTAGAGCCATAACACAAATTTCGCTATGTGGATGTTTTACTGTGACCACATCGCGTTGTGAGCTATTTTTCCGCTCAATGAGCGTTTTCGATCTTCGAGCGTAACATATTTATATACTTCTCTGTGGTATGTATATTTGTACAGACCTATACTACTCTCATTAGTGGCAAGTTCAGCATGGTAAAGGTTAAAACGGGTGCGGTATGCAATGCTACTCACGTTCAACTTAATTTATAGACGTTGTTTTTAAACTAGTACTTTCGACTCCACAGTAGTAACTCGCAATCTTTAACAGCTCTTAAATTCTCTTAAATGGAAATTATTTAGGTATTTACGTGGCTTACTAAGGAAGCGTGCAATGTTGCTATGGTGGAGAACTTGCGATGTCCAACCAATGAACATATTTATGTAGAAGAATCATGCAGAATAAACACGAAAAATGTGATTAAATCGTATACCATAAGATATTCATTATTAAATCGACACACGCAAACTATAACGAGTTTATTAATTTGGGCTATGGGAATGATTCGGTCAAGATCTTTTTCAAAAATAGTAGCGTAGGTACTAATCTTCTTACAGGGAGTTGAAGAGAATTGTTATGATGACATCAATAACCGCATCAGATGCATTAAAATTTGTATCCTTATATTATTATTATTCACGAACTACATTAAAGTTTATCTTCTAGGATTTAATTAACTAAACCGGGAACATTTTGCCTCTATGCCAGATTGATACGAAATCATCAACGATTAATCGAACGCTATAAAACATTAATAGTTTCTGGTAGGTTTATATTATAATTTAGTATAGTTTATGATCCATAGTATGGTACTATTAGTAGCATACCTATTTGATGAGTTCTCATAATGTGTGAAACCATGTAACATAAGATAAAATGTGCTTGCACAGAATATGCAGCATCAGTATGTAAAATATTGCATCTTGTTAACATTAAATTATGGTTTTTAATGACTGCACTGTTTCAATTTATTTGAATGTGGCAAAAATACCAAAATTTAATAATGGTCTTTATAAATACCTTGCGTTTTGACATTCTAGTTTGTGTAAAGTTGTTGAGTCAATCAAAGATTTAAATCGCTAGATGAGCCCTAAACCTCCAAAAAGTCCACATTTTTGTCTTGTGTGTGCAGTGTGACACGTTGTCGCTCTCTCTGTCACAAGTGAAAATTTAGCATGCTGAGAGCACACTATTAATAAGCATATGTACCTACTTAATTATTTTAACTGACATTTCATAAGTGCTAACAAGTAATGGCCTATATGAAATAAATGATTTGAATCTTTGACTCACTCAACATGTTTGTGTGGACGTTTTGACGTTTTTAATGTAGGCTTAGGGCCCATATAGCGATTTCATCATTTTTCTTTAATTTTTTTGTACAGTAACTCACAATAGCATCCGATTGGTGGTTACACAATTTTTTATAAACGATGTCGCGGTTTGATTTACCTAAATTAGCAGCTAATGAAAAAAATTTTTTTAGCTGATACTCCACACAAACTCTATTATGGATAATCATGATCAAAATCAATCAAAACTAAAATGCTTACTCTTCTACATGTACGTACTAAGGTCTAACTTAAGCAAAAGGCACTTATGAAAACTCAGACTACACTCGAACTCGGAAAGGTATGCATCGGGAAAAGCAGGCAAAAATCTCGGCATTTGCTCATTTCAGAATAATTGTGTGTTACGTCTTTTATAAACAATACATCAGGTTATTATTTATCACAGTACCGTGTAGTACGAAAGCGAATCAATTTGCTTCATCTTTTCACTGAAAATGAAAAGGGATTTAGCTGAACTGTGTTCACCAGTAAAAAATACCTATCAAACATGATGATTTCCTCCACTGTTAAAAACCCTGTCGGAAAAGTCTGTACTCTGAAAAGTTACGAATAGCCTGATGGAAGTGTGATAACATCAAGCTGTAACTATTAACAAGAGGGATCAAGGAAGTAATAAACAGTGATCTTATTACTGGACGCATCGCAACGCATTGCGTTAATCAGTTCAGGTTTACATCGGGATAGCAACCAGTCAACGAGTAGATTTATAATCGCGATTTTATTGGATACAAATTGGACCACTACAGCGAGTATAATTTCATGATCAGTCACTTTAACGTGTGTTTCGATTAGGGTTGTCGACATGATTAATCTATTAGGACCCTTAAGTACACTTGATACTAATGACATAATAATTTAGTCTCGCACATTGTCTGTTATCAATTCTGCTATTATGTAAGCAATGTCTTTATCCCATTATCAAGTTTTAAGCCCTTTTTTATACACAGAAAATGCTCTACGCATACTCCTCCTTCAGAGGAAACGGAGGGGTTATGTGAGCTTGCAATCACTAAAAACTGTCTGTTTCCACGACGGATCCATTGGCGGGAGTACGGGATTCGCTTTCGTTTTCATGCTTCCGCCAAGCCACTTGAGACTCAGGATTAGGAAGACTAAGATTCGAAGTTACGTACATGGACCAGCCAAACATCACCTGGAACGTGTCGTGAGGAAACGTGCATATTTGAAAATTTTCAATTATGTCCTCGAAGAAGGTTAGAAAACTGTTCACCTTATGACTCCAAAAGTGGGAAATGGGGACAATCCACAAACGCAATATGTCAACTCAGTATATTATATATACTTATATTAGTATAGAAACTCCAATTTTTAACTATCGTTTCGTTATATTTTAAATTTTAAGATTTTTCATCACGTTTTATCATTACTATTACCAACACTATTAAAAAAAAAACAAGAAATGAACAATATTACTCTTTAGAATTTGTAAAATATACCTACCTATATCTAGAAACGTCTTTTGCATAACGTGCGTGCAAAATCTGTTACAATATCCCTCTTTGTTATCTTATAAGGTCATAAAACCTAACAGTAACCTTTAGTATTACAAGGTTTTATTGGGCGATTAAAATCTCAAGCTTCAGGCTTCCTCGCAGCCTCTATCCCTGATGATCATGTTTTATTATATTGTTTTTATTACCTCTCATAGCGCGGAAATGGTGGTAGGATCCCTCGGCATCCAGCGCTTAATAATAATAAAGCCTTTTAGTTATTTCTGTAAGGATTTATTAAATTATACTGACATCAAGGCTGAATTTCCGGTGTATTAAAAATAATTAAGAATTATATTCGCTAGGATTTCTATCGTCATAATTTTTCTCATGAATTAAAACTTGTTTTGTGACAAATTGAATGTAAATTAGCTGGTATTCAATATTTGTAGGTTTCATAAATAAATAAATAGTCAAACTTTAAAGAAGATCTATTATTTAAATACATTGAAAGTAAATCTGTTGTGATTATTAAACTCTTGTCTAGAGACTTATTAATAGTTCATTTTTAAGAAAGATCCATGTGAAAATAATTATAACGTAATCATAATGTACTATTATGGTATTTTGTGACGTAATACAGAAAATACAAAATGGAGAAAATATGGTCACTTAGCATGAACTAAGGAAATTAATAAAAATGTACTTTTTGACATCACCAGCCAATCGGGGGCTTGGCTACACAAACGATGCAAAAATAAACCAATCAGTGTCCAAGATGTAACTTGGTCGAAGCAATAAGAATTTTTGCACTGTTTTCTTGAATCTCGTAATTGACAAACGCCGACGACTTAACTACACTTCACTGAACGCCAGTTAATCTATTCTCAGGAAGCATGCACTGGGATTGAATCCGGCTCATTTACAACATTCCGAGTATTTTTTCGCGATGCTACAGGCTCGTTACTAACAATTCTCTTCCTGTCAGTTCATTTGTGGGACTTGCAAATCGTGATGGGAACACTATAGGATAGTTTTATCTGTGATTTGTTACAAGTTTATGAGTTTCTTATTTTGGAGTAATGACATTTAAATGTTTTTCAGACAATTTTCTAAACTAATTGTGAACAATTTGCGAGGTGGGTAAATCGGTACCGTAGTTACTACACACTATAGTAACAGAAAAGGTGCCAAAAATTTACAAATTTAGGAGTTCCTCCATATTCTAGGGACTATTTTAGCGCCACCATCTAGAGTGCTAGACCATTATGTAAATTTCATTATCATCGCGTTTAAGGACGTCTGCTTACACACATAGGCTACCCCAAGCGAAAGCTTCCAAAACCTAACCTCAATTAATTATTATTATTCTCACCCAGCCCGTTCCCGTAACTCTACTCTTTCTACTCTCTAACTCTACTAAAACTAGACAAACATGACCTGCCCACTGCTGCAGTAGTTGTTATATCATACAATTAATAGAAACACCGAAGAGTATAGGGATATCAAGTTACATGTTCTCAGTTAAGATGTTACAGCAATGGTTTTAATTATGATCTTGAAAGAACTTGTACCTATACCAATGGTTTATTTCTAACTTAATCATAATAAAAACAACGTTGACTCTTGTTCTTTACATAGAACACATAATAGTTGTGGTTCTGTCAAA
The DNA here is from genome assembly GCA_963855885.1 of Coenonympha glycerion. Taxonomy (NCBI): domain Eukaryota; kingdom Metazoa; phylum Arthropoda; class Insecta; order Lepidoptera; family Nymphalidae; genus Coenonympha; species Coenonympha glycerion. Next base: position 4,610,688 of record OY979639.1, on the reverse strand, counting down.
CTTCTGATGATTTAATTATTGTATTGCTCTAAAGGTGTGAAATAATTGTCTATCAAGTTCCAAGTGATCCAACACGCGTTTTAAACGTTTTTATTCGTACCATAATTTTGTCTCATTATACGAGAAAAGGTATGGAATGATGCTATTATGAAATACTCCCGACATCTATACTTATAATAAAACTGTAAAGGGTCGAATTCTGTACATTGAAGATATTTTGAAAATTTTTGTTGGAGGACACTATTTAGTCAATACTGAAGCCAAAACTGTAATTTGTTTCATTTTTGTCTGTCTGTCTGTCTGTCTGTCTGTCTGTCTGTCTGTCTGTTTCACGACCGCGCATCACGGCTAATCCGCTGGATGGATTTAAATGAAACTTGACATGATTATAGTTCATACTCCGAGGTAGGACATAGGATACTTTTTGTCCCGGAATTCATCATGGTTTCCCTGGCAGACGGCATCAAAGCCAAAATGTGTATTTAGTTATAATTCATTAACTCGCTGTCCGATTTCATTCATTCTTTTTTTGTTAGAAAGGAGTTTCTTTACAGATTATTCCATATAAATTTTATCATCATCACTTTTGTAGTTCAGAAATTAGAGACAACAGAACCTTTATCGATGAGTTCAAGTAGGTGACTTGAAACTCGGAATGGACAAGCACCTAGGGCTAAGACGTAAGGGCTCAAGTCAGACTGGAGTACCCTAACAGCCGTAAATAAATATGCTTAGCAGAAGATTTTGTATGGTTTAAGATTTTGTACTTTTAGGGTGAACAAAAATCATGAATTTATCACCACGTAATAGCGTATCGCGCCATCTCTATAAATTATGTGGAACTTGAATGTAAAACTTGGAGATAGGTACTACCGAATTTTTGTTAAAAATTATTAATTGTCATGTAATGTACTGTTCCTTCACTTTATATTAAGATGGCACTGTTGAGTCATGAACAGATTAAAGTTTTCACTTTTGTGGACATTCCCAGAGTGCCACGTCTTTTTTATCATCCGCAACATGGAAAGAGTAAAATAATGGTTCACAAATAATTTTAACTCTCAGGTCATAACTGGTCCTAACCGATTGACCGTCATAGGTCTTTTTATACGTAAAGAAATATAATATAGCCACTGCCCATTCTGATACTTGGGATTGTATTGAGATGAAGCAAAGATTTTTAACAGACTCTTATGTTGGGCTGGGGAATATTATTAGAAGAGTATTTTATCCCAGTGGTACCTACCCGGCCGAACTCTGAAAGAAGATTTCTACCACCAGTACAACTTTTCACATGATTTAATAATTTTTGACATATTTCGTGGTTTCAGAATAAAAATCACAATGAAAAGGACAACGAAATATGGACAGTTAAAATCGTCCTTTTGATCTTTCAACTACGTATTAATGAAACTTTATATTATTTATCAAAAAAAGGAGTTTTCAAAATCACCACAAGATAACCCGTGCGAAGTAAGAACAGGTTTCTGTACAACATCACCCCAGAATCCCGCGAAAATCAAGGAATTCTACGGTATATGTAAAAAATCGTAATTCACGCGGGCGGAGCCGCGGGCAACAGCTAGTTAATTATAAAACCGGTGTTAAATTGAAAGAGAAAACTTTGTATTTGCACTTTTAAGAGTTACGTAACCAAAGGAGACAGACAGAAGGACTTTTCTCTGGCAGTGTCTGTCTGACAAATCATATGATGAGGATCACATCATGTTTTTTTCTATTGTCGCTATAATAAATACCCTGATTTATACAATTTATCTTCTTAATTTTTTTGATCATGAGGAATCTTTCGTGTACAAATTTCATATTGGTGAGAAGTATGAAAAAGGAAGACTTACGGAAGCAGTACAAGTTGTTTTATTGAAATAATGAACGTCAACGCTGTAACTTTTTCTACTTCTGTTTCTGTTTTTTTTTTTGCTTTTGGGCGATTGCTTCGTTCGTTGCTCGTGGGTCCTCGTGGGTCGCTAATGTGGGTCCTCGTCGGATTGCTTCATTTAGCCACTACAGAATCCAAGCAGGTCTCCCAGATCGTGTATCGTGCAAAGATTTAAATCGCTAGATGGGCCCTAAGCCTACATTGCGCACATCAAAAACGTCCACAAACATGTTGAGTTAGTACTCTCAGACTGCTGTAGCAGTAGTATTTTCACTGGTGACAGAGAGAGTGACATGTCGCACACAAGACAAAAACGTGGATGTTTTTGGAGATTTAGGGATCATCTAACGATTTAAATTTTTGGTATCGTGTATATCTTCGAGTGTCAACGTAGTGGCATGAGTGTAATGGCTAATGAACGAGACGCGGGTTCGCACCTAGTAGCAAATAGAGGTGCAGACGTTTGTAAGCTACTACGAACCGTTATTTTAACGCGAGCGTGTTACTCTGATAACGACGTGATAACGATCACCTCGTAATGCCTTCTGTTGCTGATTACTGACTATAATTCTATACAAATAAGAAAGTTTTTTAAATACTTTGATGCATAGCCTGCTCGTTTGCTCACTATTTCCATTAAGGTAAAATGTCTCATTAAATTAGCGGATTTGGTTTTTTTTTAATATTTTAAGTTGTTTCAGGGTGCGTTAGTGTTAAAACCTCCGCAAACTTAGTTTTAAGTAAATAAATATTTATCAATATTTATCTCATACAGTGAAACAAATTGACGTTGACACGTTTAACCAATAACCTATTTGAATGAACCATCTTTGACCTTGTATGTACCAGAAAAAGTAAGGTTACAGAGTGATAGACGTGATGATTAGGTTAGGATTAGGATATAAAAAAATGAAATCGCATTGCTCGAATGTCAACAGAAGTGAAACAATTGTACCTAAGGTATTGGTTATGGTAACGCGAGTTTAATCCCATTTCAAAAAATTCTTAATGTTTCTTACACTTAAAAAGATATGGATAATAATATTAAAAGACCAGGTACTTTCTACTTGGGAAATAAAAACTGCAGGATTTTGCGTTTTTTTTCTGTTTTTACCTGCATCTTTCTTATTCTCATGGTATAATAGAGATATTTAACAAGAACTGCAAAATGCTCTTATACGATAGGTATGTCGTAAAACATTTTACTCATCTAATAGATGCATTGAGAGATACGAAGATAAGTACTCGTTCAGTATGTTAAAATGACTTTGATTTACTATTGACATTAACGGCCAGGAAACCGAATTTCTCGGAATCATTGGAAGTTATAACGCTAACAGACTGTTAACCTAGGATAATAGAGTAACTGTTGATGGACGTTATTCTAAGTCAGGATTCAAAACATAGTTACAGTAAATCATTGGAGATTGATTTATGTATGAGTATTACCTATTTATTAATGAGGGCGAAAGGTGTCTTATTCCTGAAGTTGCTTATTTATTATTTACTATCTTTTAGTTCCTTATTCTCTCAGTTAAGTTCTGCTTTTTCTACATTGGTGATTTCTTGTACATGATACCTTTGTCACATACTTACAGTTTTTATGCAACAAAGTTACATTCACAACTACACCCTTACCCTTACTCGCCCTAGTAGGTGACTTTGATCAAGACTTCATTTTCGTAAATGTATTTAAGGAATATGCAGGGTCTGATTGCGTTAGAAAAACGTATCCATCGTTGGCAGTCGCTAGCGACTTCGGCCCCGCTATTGGCTGACGCAAATAAATCAGAAACCCAATCATCAGACAGAGTTAGTAAATGATAACGATAACGATGAATACGTTTTCTCGTAGACAATCTGGGGGCAGTTCTCCAAACGTAATATTTTGCTTAGATAATTTTTGCTGTACATTACTGGACTCAGCTTTGTCTCCCAACTGAAGAAAGTTTATCATGTTTATACTATTCCTCATTACAGCGTAATTTACGCTAAATACCGCAGGTCTCACGATTATTAGCATCTGTTAGAAATATGATCACGTCACTGACAATCGCAGGATGGCGGCGCCTCGTGGACTGAATACATATTGCATTCGGTTTTTGCGTGCACCAGCATTACCCTCAGTACAAGTTTGTACTCATTATACACTCGCTATCGAGTATCGAAAACTATAACCTCAAGATAAAACGGATGTAATGTATAACGCTGTCGTATATTTATTCCTCATTATTTTTCTCTGCAATCGTTTTTCTAGCCGCTGCGGTTTTTTCTTGGCTTAATAGGGAGCAAATGAGCACATGGATCGAGTCAATTACCATCTTTCATAAAAATCTCCAATGCCAACGGCGACAACTAGTGATTGCTTTTGAGACGTTTGAACAAACTAGTGGATAAACATCTGCCATATAAATATCCCATGTTGTAGTTATGTTATGGAGATGACTAAAGATAGGTTGTCAATTAAAACATATAAATGCAAATTTGAAGCAAAATTATCTGCAACCGTGTGGATAAATTACGAAATTGAAAGAAACCTGTTGATCTCTTGCTCAAAATCTGAATGGAACGAAATAAAAATAAAAATGTATGGGAATGATAAACTGATCACGTGCCTTTTGCAAAGACCGTTGAACTCGTAAATATTTTGAATTTCATTCCATTTAGTTATGGAGTGAATAATCCACAGATTGTTATGACGATTGTAGATAAATCATATGGCTAAGGTTATGCTGGCATGGTAAATGTATAAAGTTTTGATGAATATAGAATGTTTCGATACTCGAAATCGACAATGCGGTTTTCGAGTTTTATCTATACAAGATTGGAAGACAGTTGGATTCCGACACGCGAGTGACAGAGGCTCTTAATGGAAATCGCACTTGACTTTGTAGACTTGTTCACATGTTCCAGCTTGTTTGATATTGGCTTTGTATCTGAAGATTGAATCAAGATTGTCATTTAGATCATTATTGGACGGAGGTTCCCGTCTCTAGCGACAACGTTGTGTTATCGATGTTTAGATTGCGACTAGATTACGTTTGTTTAATGTTTTGACTTATTTTTATGTTAATTTATGGATGACTGCAACTTATTTATGCCTAATTATACATATCGATTTCCCACGATTTCATTCGCAATTATTTAGCTGGTTTTTGCAGATATCAAATGCCTATGTATCCAAATATACATATTATGATCTTTTTATTTAAAAAAAATACGCAATTTTGCAGTCGTAACCAATATTTATTGATATGGTTATTGATGTGGTGATTAAAAGCAGTAATAAATATAAACATTTATACTTATTAATGAATCAAAAAACAATGTTGTTTCTTGGAGACTTACACCGGGCTAGTGTACACTGTACAAGCAATCAAACGACACTATTAGCTACAAGTTTATTTTTCTAATTATGATACTAGAGGAACCAGGGCTCCATAAATTTATAAATATTAATGCATTGGAGACCATAATGCAGAAATACGGATAGAGCGAACTAGTTTGACTAGATTAAGTCATGAGATAGTCCATCTAAGAAAGACGTGGTTTACATATTATTATATCATTTATCTATTCCGTGATTATATCATTCAACTAAGCGAGTAGACGATTAAATTAAAATGTTAATAAAATGTAAATTTTAAAGAAAAATCTTAATCAGTATTAGAATATGATAAAAAAATACAATTAGGGATAATTTAAGAACACCGATCTAGTTTGCACCATATTGCGTTGTGAAACACTTTTTGCATTAGGTACTTCAAAATAGTGCATGAACACAAATATATTTTTTAAGCATTTTACTTTTGCATATCATTCTATCTTTTTATGTTCAGTAAATCAAACTAAGTACATTCCCATTTCTATAATATATTTTAATTACAAATGGTAAATGAAAATATTTTAAGAGGGACTTACTTCATTTGAGATTATCATATTGAGCAAATAGAGGATTTTTTTATATCGTATCAAGAGAAGAGTTCAATCCATAAAATACTCAGCTAACAGTGAATGGACAAGTCATTGGTCATTCACGCCACGCAAAGTTTATTCTCGCGTCCTGTATGGATATTGCATACTAGTTTTAAACCCTTGAAACTTGATTTTTAACACTTTTGTAACAAATTAGATTGCTTATCTTCCTATTGACTTAAAAAGTTCTCACGGGGGTCTAGAAGATTGCTGTTTAGTGATTCGAAGTCTATCGCTTTCACTGTATATCTAAGTCTCAGTTAAGTCATCTATCTTTTAGGTTTAGAAATTCAATTAACGTCTCAGTACATTACGACAAGACGTATCACTTTATTTATTTTCTTGACTATAAAAAATTCTAGATGTTTTGTAAAGGACCTATGTTTTTATGTTTCCTACTTTTCTAAATTATTTACGCTCTTTTTACAGACTTTATTATTCAGAAAAAAAAAACAAATTTTGGAGCCAAAATAAGGACCACCAGTTTTCATAATAGCATTCTATATTCCTTATACGAGGTAAAATATTAAGACAATCAGAATTTTTAAATATAAGTAAAAGAAGAGAACCTATTCTTATAGATAAAAATATTCGACTGTTTTTGAAAGTTATGAATAATTTTTTAAGTAGGTATTTTCATATTTTCCTTCTTTCGTAAAGTTTCTAATAAGTAAGTACGTGTAGTGTAGGGATTTTGGTATTAAAGTAATATAATGAAATCTCACTTTCTTAACTTTATTTTTATGAAAGCAAGAATTAGAGAATCTGATTTATGCATTTCCATTAGCAGTTAAACCCTAACGACTGTGTGTATTAGTGACATTATGTTGGATCACAAGATCCGCTGTCGGCGGCTACATTAGTTCATGTTTAATATCTACCGTGTTAGGTACGTGTAAAACAAACGAGCTGTCGTTCCAACAATCTAATTTCACGCAATTTCAAATTAAATGCTAATTGGATAAGAAGATCATCTCCTGATCGTAGGATGCGGTTGAAGATGTTATCGTACTAACTTTGAAGGGTAACCCATAACAATTTCTACACAATATCGCCCCAGAATGCTAAATCGCTGTGCATCTTTGCTGATAGGATGGTATTTCTACGGTCAAAGCCTAAAACCAGACCAGACTTGAGCAAAGTACAAATCAGGCATCGAACTCGCCACCTCCTACTCGAATCTGAACGAGCGCTACTGTGCGAACTTAACTCGGTTTCTACGCAGCATAGCGCCAGAATGATAAATCGCGAAGTCGCGATGGTGGTCCATCTTTTCTAGTAGGGTGACTTCGATCTACATATTGATTACGTGACTTAATATGTATTTTTATTTGATACCAAATAGTAATAAAATGAATGATCTACAGGTTTCTAAGACTATCATAAGTACCTAAGTCATATAGCTAAGTTTGCAGGAAAAGTTAGTTATCTAACATAGCGCACTAACTTTGGGAGGTAACTGCGTGGTAGCTTGTAGTTATCCTTCCAGCAAAGGCGTATCCCCAAACGAATTAGAGTTCCAGTTTATTGTGTAGCTACTAATCGGTTAGACACGTTATGAGCTATTTAATCTTGGTCTGTACTTTGTATCACACGTTACCTAGTAAAGATCAAAGTCACGTACTAATTCAATAAAAAAATAACACGCTAAACCCAAATTATGCTTATTGGATTACATAGACATTAATTGATATTCTTAATTCCCGCGTAATGACTGCTAAACATGTGATGTCAATACCAATTTAAACTCTTAACGAGTATTGCTCGTTAATTTAACATCGCTGCTGTTTTTTGTGTTTAGTAGAGTTTTTACTAAAGATGAGACGGAACACATTTTGAAGTGTTCGAGTTACGAATAAAATGATCCCTCATGATGATAAAATGGAAATGTCTTTAAAGTTGCAATTTTTTAAGTCTGTCTTTAACTGAAAATATATAGATGTGCTGATTCCAGAGTTTGTATTGGAATGGGACTATATTATACAAAATCGAAATTATAACGTTTATTCGTTCATATAGGCTTACGTTTAGACACTACCGCCAAATTCAGTAAGTAGTTATGCAACTATAAGAACTTGCCCTTTTTTAAAATCGTATTCACAAAGCTATACGGCTTCTTTTAAATTATTAAGGGAAAAACCGATTAAGTGAGAGCCGGACTTTTTTTCACTATTTATTGTTTAAGGAACTATACTAAATATTATCCTACATTTTATCCTGTGCTTTTTGCTCTAACTCAGCCAATGTATCTTGTCAACCGAAATAGATACTTGATGGTCAGGGGTTTCTATAGTTCCTTAAACAATAAATAGTAAAAATAAGTCCGGCTCTCACTTAATCGGTTTTTCCCTTAATGATTTAAAAGGAGCCGTACATTTTTACAAAAAAACATAATATGCATAACGTTGTGACAGGCGTGAGTTTAGTCGCCCGGTATAAATACATAGATTAACGGTAATACACCACATTTGCATTGCGTTTGCACATCCTCGGAGCAATTTGGCGTTTTCAACTGCCTTAGTCTTTATACCGACGGCTATAATTGTTTGTACACATGCAAACAACGGCTGAGTTAATATTTGCATGACACTTCATAAACAGTACTGTTTGGCGGGTTTTTTAAAGTAAAAAGGTGGTGAAATTCCGGAGTGGAATACCCTAGAAGTTATTTGCGATGGATTGGAGACCATACTCGCTCTACCATAGCCGCTTTCTTAGTCTTACCTATTCAGGGAAGATTGCTTGTGAGGCAATCAAAGTGAAAAATATACAGTACGTAGGTAAGTATATCAGTAAGTATATCAAATATACAGTAATTACTATATATATAGCTGCTTGTGCTGATTCATTCACTCATTGATCACCTCTCCTGAACAATTTTGTATGAAAAAATTTTTTTTCAATTACCATTTCGTATAGAGGAGAAAAATTCATTCGGAGGAAAAATACGGAGAGAGCTGATGATTGAGGATTTCGGAGACGGATGAAGAGCACAGCCAAGGGTATTGGAGATAGGTGGGAGGTGCTCGACCAAATGTCATTTGAAACGTCATCCAATTGGCAGTGAGCTGAAAAATTTTTCAAAATGGCGGATTCAAAATGGCCGCCATTCGAATTTCGCCGATATCACGGAAAGTATAAAAGATGGAAGAATGGTTTCTTGACAAGAACTGATCAGGACTCGAAGGTCCATTTGATGGATAGAAAAAAAATTCAAAATGGCAGAATTTATTTTTTCCATAGAAAATGTATGGGGAATGTTGAAGAGACTAACAGTTGGTAATTATGCAAGGTTGTGATGCGGTTTTTCGGAGAGTTACTAGAGAAAAATATGGAGAGAGCTGATGATTGAGGATTTCGGAGACGGGTGAAGAGCACAGCCAGGGTATCGAAGATAGGTGGGGGTGCTCGACCAAATGTAACTCGAAACGACATCCAATTGGCAGTTAGCTGAAAAAAAATCAAAATGGCGGATTCAAGATGGCCGCCATACAAATTTCGTGTTGTTCTATCTCGGAAAGTATAAAAGATAAGAGAGTGATTTCTTTGCAAGACATAATTAGAATCTCAAGGTCTACGGGATGAATGAAAAAAATCAAAGAGGTTGAATTTATTTTTCCATGGAAAATGTGAATGCTACAATAAACAAGGCCTATGAAAAACTATGAAAAGTATGAGAAGAGATGATGGTCTACGATTTGGATGATGATTGAGGAGCACGGTCATGGATTTAAAGATAGTTAAGGGCTGTTTGAATAAAAAATACACTGAACCTCATCCGATGAGGTTCAGTGTATTTTTTATTCAAACAGCCCTTAACTATCTTTAAATCCATGACCGTGCTCCGAGGTAGTTCTTTTAGCCCATTGCCAATCGGATTCCAATTGGCGATGGAGATGACGGCGATTCTTTTATAGGTGAGAAGACAGCCCGCGGGCCACATGTGGCCCGCGCTCCCACGCGCCCTACTAGTTATATATAAAGTAAGTAAATGTATTGTAGGTATAGTAGTATATGTATAGTAAGTATATCAGTTCACAAACGTTCCAACAAAACATCCTTAGGGTATCATAATTATGTTAAAATATTTTCAAACTCAAATAATGATAAAAACATAAATCAGGCTTATGCTCAGGTTTGCAAATGCGTCAGTGTGAATAGAATTTCGTAGTGGAGAATCCGCTTGGATGGTTATTACAAATAGTGTCAAATATTTTTCCGTGAAGCAGTAATTCCCGCTAGGGTGTGGACTGTGGAGCACCCTAACAGCTTCTGTGCTCCTAGCCAAGTACAATTTGGGTGCCTAGACCTCATCATTTCTGTACATCAGATATGATTGTAGTCAAGCCGCAAGCGCAAGCCTATCAATAATTAAAAAAATGATTTATTGTATTTTGATTCTCGTAACATAACAGGCCATAAAAAAACTTAAGAAGTTAACTTAACTTAATGACGAGCGCAGTGACTGTCGGCGTCGTATTGCAATGAAAAGTCAGGATGCATTGCTTCTGACATCGACTGGCGTACTAACATTTTCGTTATTATCCGCTATAAAAACAATAACTACGCGTACTAAATTATTATTGTTATCGTTTGTTTGATTGTTTGTAATTAGTTTATAAATCAATGTTTGCAATCGTCAAATTTTCCTGCAAAAAATCAACTAAAGTCGTCTTATTTTGAATCTACTAGTATCTAATCCCTATATGCAAGCAAGAATAGTAATAATAAATATGGATTTACAGGTTTGACAAGAATAATAATAATGGAATATCCCTATATCCAATAAGAAGATATGCTAAGAAGTAGTTCTATGCTTAAAGTTTTAATTTTTGTGCATATTTAGCTGGCAACACCTCTAGAGCCGTACTTAATCTTAGGTGAAGAAGTTATAAATCAATCCTAAGAGTTGACTTCAGAGCAAGTTTGCCGCTTTTCCTTACTAAAAAATAAATCCCTTTTTACTTGGTCCGCGACTTATTGCTAGAAGAAAATGTTGTGTCCAATTAAACTCTATTAGCTGAGCTAAACCTGAACTAACTAGTGACTGAATTGACTGACTTCCTATAAAGCCTTTTAGAGAGATGAAACAAAACAGAGTTTAGCTGTTTTCTGTTAATGACTCTACAAACATACATACTCTACATTGTTTCGTACACAATACTTGCTAAGGGGATTATGTAAATGGAGAATAATATGTCTCCCAATTATTCCTTTCCATGCGAATAGTTGGATACCCCAACGAATTACAATATACGTAAGTATTAGCTAAGTGAGCATTACAAATGAAAGAAACTTCTTTTCTAGAGTTCTTTGTTCTTTCTTGAGCACTTGTTAGCCTAGTCCAGTCAACCCTTTTATATTAATTTATTGCTTCTTCAGTGACTCAAACGTCTCCGCCTTGCAATAATTATATTTGTTCTTTCATTGTTTTTTATATGGGAAGAAAAAAATTCATTCTGATTTATATGATCTTTAAGATGTTAATGACCATGCTCGACAAATATTTAAGAACAATTAACGAAGTAATTCAGTCACATATTATTACCGGCAAAAAGGTGTAACTTTATATGACGTGTAAAGAAATTTACAAACAAATTGATTATTGATTATTGATTATAGTTCGCCCATAAATACTAGGTACATTGATTGATAGTCGATGTAATTTGCCTTGGCCGCTACAGAGACACGCATAGGGCATGCAGAAATTGTTTTATAAATCATGCAATCTGCTGAATATGAACTATTCTCAGTATTCTTTACTTCCAGCGCATCGATGCGATAAACAACATTGTAGCAGAGAAGATCGGATTCTTTAGAAAATGTTCGATAATGTTAAAAGTATACTAAATTCAGCAAAAATTTATAAGCAGTAATTATTTCTCTCTTTTTCTTTTAGCTTTTATCCCGGCTTATATGCCAGGGTTCAATATAAACAGTAAGTATCTACTTGCAATTTTTTAGATTGCTAAGGACACTGCAAATGATATAGGGCTGCATTGATTGGTTAATTTTTAAATAATGTTTTAAGAGCATATCAGCTGATAAATAAATATTAATAATATAATTACCTGCTGTCCTATTCTTAAAAGGAATAACGCTAACTTCTTTTTAACCATATTAGTAGACTGGTGTTCTTTTAGAGTATAGAAAATGAAAACGTAAGTTGGTACAAACTTTCTATTAAAAAAACTTATTTTTACGAACATTTATAGTATTTTGGTTCTCGTGAATTCGTCAATGTAGTTTTCACATTTGATTGACAAGACTACAAATAATAAAATCAATCAAGTGTGAGTCGGGCTCGGACCATTTTGTGTTGCAACAGTATTTATAGGTGTGTGCATTTCACCTGCATTTTACCTGTGGATGGAAGCTCATTATAAACGAAAAGTTAAATGTTGACGTAACTTAGACATCAACGCGCTACAAGTTGCTCTTATCTATTTTTATCTAAAATAAATACGGGATGTATTTATTATCTACTCCGTTCCTTTATAACAAGTGTCTACTACCATAAATAGTCATAGATTATAAACTAGTGCAACCTGATCATCCTTATTCCATACTTTGATTTGTGCCTTGCGCCTTGTATGGTACATAATCGATTTACGTTTGAAAGGAAATTGAAAAAAAGTTAAATTATGTGATCCTTGAGTCTTATATCATAGGAGCGGTAATTAGTCATCTGAGTTGCTGTTCTGGGGGGCTATTCATGTAATGAGTCTGGTATATTTCGTGAAGTGAAATATTTAAAACGGTCATAGCATTTACGTTTAAAACAGACGATATTGAAATCAAAACATTTTTTGCGAACACTGAAAAATTAGTTTCACGAGTATTGACATAAAGCGTAAAATTCAAGACACACTGCATCTGACATAGGCGTTGGGCATGCGTATCACTACATCAAGCGTTTGTCGTGCTCGTCACATCATGTTTTATTAATTATTGAAAAAACTAGAAGTCACTTATCTTTGAAATCTGGTTTTCTAAAGACAATAATTTAGAATCCAATACCGTATAGGTAGTTGGTAAAAACTCCGTGTCGATGTAATAGTGTGGGTAATAGAGCCTTCAGGCTGTACTCGGTAGAACATTTTTTAATAGCGGCATCAACTTGACTTTAGTTGCTATGATTAATAATATACCTGCTAGTTACGGAGTTGTGTTTAGATATAAAAGAGTTTTAGTTGCAATAAGTTTCAAAGCAACATAGAAGATAGGGATCTATGATATACATAGTCTTGAAAAATTAGGGTGTGTTAGGTAAATAAAATAAATGCCAGCCATGGTTTCCTAAATTATAATATATAAATATGTGATATCTGGGTGACCGAGCTTCGCTCGGTAGTATATCTATCGACCAATAGATGGCAGGCAGTAGGAGTCTTTTTTTTGGTAAATTCGACATTTTCGCAAAATGAATCCTAGCTAGATCGATTTATTGTCCCCAAAACCCCCCTGTATACTAAATTTCATGAAAATCGTTCGAGCCGTTTCCGAGATTCGGATTATATAGAAATATAATATATACATATATATATATAAGAATTGCTCGTTTAAAGGTAAGTATATATAGGAGATATAAAATTCTCGTGTTAGAGTGTTTGTAACCAAACTCCTCCGAAACGGCTTGATTATTAATTTAATGATTTTTTTGTGTATATTCTGTAGGTCTCAGGAGAAGACCTAATCTATTTTTCAAACCAACTTTCTGTAGTGAAAAATATGGCAAACAACGTTTGCCTAGCCAGTACAACTTTAAATTTTAATAATTTTTATTCTTTTAATAAGTTGCACACATTCATAGTATTTTTGTCATACTTAAATATTAGTAAAGTTGTTTGGGAAAACCAGAGAGACAGACAGACAGACAGACAGACAGACAGATGGACAATAAAGTGATCCTATACGAGTTTAGTTTTTTTCCTTTTGAGATACGGGATCCTAGAAACTTCTTACTTCACTTGTAATTGTCATGTCGATCATAAGTTTTGGTAAAAAGATTTATCTGTGCAAAATTTCAGGGTTTTTAACGGGTTTGGGGCTTTGCGCTATGCAATGTGGAGTCGATGATTTAAGACCTTTATTTTTTCTGAAGCGTTCACGCTGGGCATCAACATGTGATGATGACATAAAAAGAACCATTCACCTAGTTACTAGTATATGTATGCAAGCTGCTCAGTTACTAGTATGTAAGTAAGCTGAAGGCATCGCGTTTGACCAAATATTTACGAGTGTATAGTGCGCGGTATGCATAACTCATCTTTGTCTTTAACCATGATTGCATACTCATTAAAGTGAGCCGTTACAAGTTATATGCCAGGTCAAGTGCAGGCTGGCCCCAGGGCTACCTTCTTGCAACTATGCACGTTATGATGAGCTAAATTCTATTTTAATGCTCTTTTAATGACCTTTCATCTCAGTTTTGGGTCACTATCTTTCATAACGGACGAGGTTCAAAGTCAAAAGTCAAAGTCAAAATATCTTTATTTCACATAGGCCTACATATATAGGTACCTAACGTATAGGCTCTTGTAAAACTTAGATATGATATCTGTCGCATATATGTATGGTGATAACTACAAGGCGACTTAAGGCTAAGTTTACGAGGATTTGAACTCCTCCACTGAGAAGAAGCCCACAACAAACTCAGCCGGGTTTTGTTTTCTGTTATCAACACTTTACGATGGCTCTTAAAAATAATTTAGCTAGTATAATAACAGCAGTCCATTCACTCCCAAGGATTCGATTTATGTAAATAATCCTTAATTATTAGCTTTCTTTTTACAGCCACTTTGAACTATTGAGGGACAAATTTATTTAATATTTAATTAGGGAATTGGTTGTAAAAGCATACCCCATTGCCTTTAAATGAATTATTTATTTTCTCTAGTCTTGTTTTATACACTATAAAATTGTTTTTAATTCTGAGGTTCGTATTTTTTTTTGGTTTGTAGAGGAGAAGCCATATCTGTTAGACCATAATTTATTAGGATCTAACTTATTTGACGATTATCTTTGTTTCGTTCCAGAACGTTTCGTTCAAACCAGCTTTCAAATATACCAATCTCAATAATATCAAGTGATAGCCCTATACCTTATTATCATAATATCGTATCACTTTAAACAACTCATGTCGTTTAAATTCTACTGACGAACGGCTAACATAGGTTTTATATGTTACAAATTCTTGTTAGAGCGAAAGGCAACGACATAACTTATCATTTTGTATTGGAAACAAAACTATTACAATACAATAAATTATATATATTAGCCGGTCGTAGGTCGAGCACATTGGTCGATCATTATTTATTACTGGTAGCTTTCTGCACTTCTTTTCCATGCAAAGTTTAACTACACCAAATCTTACTCTCCGCGCTTCCAACTTTACTCAAAGAGTTGTACTTTCACGTTTTTATACACTTTAGTTTATAGGTATGTACCTACGTCAATTAAAAGTACTTTTGTTGTACAGTTATGTTAAAAAATTACTATATTTGACCACACGTTAAACCATACTCAAAAGTAGGAAAATTATATAACTAAGGACAGTTAAACCCACAGACCAGGGAATAACTTTATAGTATTGACTAAGTTAAACCAACAAACAAAATAGATACAATGGCATTTCGAATCTTTGACACGAACAATGGATTTGAAAATTGCAATGCGTAGAATTCGTCATAGCTATGCGGGTCTAGCATGTAACTTCCTTTAAGTTCTACAGGGTCACGAGTATAGCGCGAAGAAAATTTTGAAATACATTGTAACTGCACAAACATAATAAGACAAAACCGCGCGTAAAGGAAAATATCACGAAACTCGTAGGGTTTTCTGTTATCTCGTGACCATTTAAAAATTTATCTACCCCCAGGATATCAATAAGTAATAGTGCTATGCTTTCAAATAATAAATTCAAATGACTTTAATTGAAAGGGATGCATCTAGCAGAATAAACTTTAATGCCTTTTAACATCAAAGTATCATCTTGCCCCTACTTTTTAACATTAATAATAGTTTATTTATCATATGTGTTATTCAATTCGACTTGCAACTGCCTTCAGAGTATGTACTCGTCATAATAAAGTCAAATATTATGTACTGAATATAGTGCAATTCTTACAAAACATAGATACACAGGAACACAGAAACAATTTGAAATGTCACGGGACATAATTTTTAATTTTTAAAGATTTTTAGGGTTTCGTACCCAAAGGGTAAAAAGGGTCCCTATTACCGTTGCTATTACTAAGACTTCGCCGTCCGTCCGTTCGCATGTCACCAGGCTATATCTTTTAAACCACGGTTCAAAAGATATAGCCTGGTACGGTACAGATAAAGACTGGTAAAGATATAGCTACAGATTTGAAATTTTCACAGCTGATGTATTTCTGTTGCCGCTATAACAACAAATACTTAAAAAAAAAGTAAATATTTAAGGGGCTCCCATACCAAAAAAATGAGATTTTTTGCTTATGTTTGCTTGATATTGATAACGGTAACAAGTAGACGCTTTAATTTTTTTACAGAATTTTTGCTTATATATTTACTGTAGAAATTAATAGTTAAATTTAAATAACAAACAAAGGGAATCCCAAATTGAATTTGGTGAGCCAGGGGTGTTTAGTTTATTTTAATGCCATTTAGAATGGGTCTTGATACTACGGGACACTCAGTGCGCGAGTCTGACTCAGACTTGACCAATTTTTACCATTAGCTTTTATAGCGGTCTGTGAAAAAGAGTTATACGCGTATTTTATAGCTAACGTGACCTACAGTTTCCGTATTAATATTCATTACTTAATAACCTAGACCGTATAACATGTTAATTGCTTATTTATTTGATGTGCAGTGTGTATGTGATGTGTAGTTTACTCCGTGCGTGTGCTTTATATACAATCATTTTTTGCTATTTCCTTATGTCTGAAATGTTTTATAATCCGAAACAAATTCTCTTTTGTTCCTCATTATAGTCTAATCGTAAAACCCTATTCATATTGCATGTCGTAAACTAACCCGGATCAATGGTATGTAGACATCTAAATATTTATTATGAACAATTAAATGCAAGCGTGTTTTTCCGAATGCAGATTTTACATGGAATCAAATCTTTCTTAATGCAAATTTAATTATCTATACTTACTGCTCTAATGATAAGAAATAGAAATAAGTGATTAAGATATTCAAAATTTTCCACCTCATTAATATCTGCAAAAAAAATTCCATCTTTAAGACCTAGGAATGAAAAATTAATAAAATATATATCAGGACATTACACACATCGCAATCTAGCACCAAAGTAAGCGATAGTTTGTGTTATGGGTACCTACTAGATAACTATTAAATATACATAATTTTATATACATTTTTTAATGTACATAATGTTGCATAGCCTTTAGTTTCCCTCGATAACGACTATCCATCACGAACATAATTTTTCCATTCGGACCATTACTTTCAGACATTAGCACGTTCAAACAAACAAACTACCTCTTCAGCTCTATAATACTGTAATAAGTAAACACGTAGCTATAGATTGTGTCTTAAATTATTTATTTTTATGAATGCAACGTCATTCGTTGAAGGGATTCTCTTGAAAGCATGCTACTACCATAGAGTAGTATGGTATATGCTACTACAGTACCGTGAGAGCACTTTCACTAAGACTCGCCGGATATATCTGTTAAATGATGTTGTGAACAGTTTTTCATGAGACCACTCGCTATTTTTAGCACCGTAGATTACACCTCCTTGCGTATGATTAATGTTGCTTATTTTAATGCTAGCAACTTCCTGCGACTTCAGAGATTTATCTTTGCATACATCATGTGAGACTGATTTTTCTTTACGTATTAAGAAAGCTTGGAAATATCAGCTATATTTATAAGGTGATTTAAGAAAATTTTTAGAGTTTTCATATTTTTACAAGCTGACACGGAAAACGTTGGTTTTCCATTACAAAATTTGTTTAACATCCTAATATAAGACCTAGCGAAAATACATCAAAAGAATCGGCCAAACCTTCAAGCTGATATACGTGAATTATTAGATAGTCGACTTAAATTGATCAAAGAATAAACAAATGAGGATTTTAATCACCGCAGAGTTGTTATTATTCTCTGCGTTATCTATTTTCGACTGATAAAACAACTAAAAGAATTATTTTTAGGACAAATCTATTTCATCTAAAATGCTCAATTATATTGTTTACATCGTACAAATGCATTGCATAGCAGCTAGCATTAAAACAACATTAAAATCTTGTTGCATTCCTTACCTACCAGCTCTTAGCGATTTCACGATCAATTTCATTTTCTTTATTACATAAACAAAAAGAAGCCAAGCCACCTGTCGTAACATGACATGGAGTTACAACTCATCTTCACACATGATGCTAATGTGTGCGCTAAAACACTCATCCTATTGTCCGGGTCACTTCTGAGCTTGGGCATCTTAAAAAAACAGAATTAGAAGAGGAAATTATAATTATACAAGCTGAACAGGCAAACGCTGTTTTGCCATTAGGGATATATATAACGGCTTACGACCTACTCTCAGATGTACCGATCATACTCTGAAAATTTCGTAACAATTGTTCACGCCGTTACGGATTAGTTTGGTAACAAAAATAGGCACAAGAATTTTATATACTAGAGAAAGAAAGATCATGTTAAGGTTTTGCGGCCCTACCAGCCCGCAAAATTCAATTTTATTTAGTTTTTCGCAAATATTAGACTAACTTCACATATTAGATTTATGGCAATGCATTTTGCGGGCCTACATTTTATGCATCTACATGTTTTTCTCATCTCATATTGGTTCCCGAAAGATAATTTTTTGCAGTTTCCCAGATTTCGAGACATCGGGAACCAATATGAAGTAAATGAGTATAGTTGAGCAGAGTTTTTATTAAAAACATCTAGATGCATAAATGTTGTGCCCGCAAAACTAATTGTCATTAGCCTTTGATGTATAATTAGCCCACTATGAGCGAAAAAGTAAATAAAATTTGAATTTTCGCGCCCGGATGATACCCATCGCCCTTAAACAAAACAGGTTAAAGGCATCACACATTTCATAGGTAATGAAGACTCCATGCAGTTTTTTTTTTAATTTTACAGCATGTAAGAATTTTAATTAAGAGATTAGCGTTTAACGTTGCCTATCTCAAATTCAATTAAGAAAAGGATTGGAATTTCATACTACTCACATACTCGTACAAGAATGAGTACATCACATCTTTTGAAATCAAAACGGCATATTATTTCAGTCTCATGCAACATAAAGCCACGCGCAAAGATGAGTTGAAGTATCTATACGAGTATGCAGCTGATGATTGGTTTATTATTTTTTCCGTCAAGTCAATTTAGTTATTAAAGTAATTGATAGAGTGTTTGGGAGATAGCGTCGCTCTGACACTGTTGCGTAACGTGTTAATGGGAATCAGACAACCTTTTGATGGCATGTAAAAATACATATTATGAGAGAGGTCGGGGACTTTGTGGCAGCTAATACCTAGTAGGTGGCAGTCATGTTTTTATAAGGAGTCGTTGACTGTAAGACAGGCTTTGAATTTTCGTTTATAAGCCCGTACTACTTGAAACGATTGCTCTTCCGTTCATAGGAACATTTTGTGTAGGTACGACGTGGACGATTTGACAAAAAAAGTTTTTTACTTTTTAAAGCGGAGAATACTTCGCATTTTCACTGCTTTGTTAAGCTTTATTAAGTTCAGTAATCATGTGTATAGTTATAAGGTCAAAAATTAGGTAGTTTATAAACCTACATTTTATCAGTAAGATTTGGATTTTTATGTGTCGAGTTTTTTTTGGAATCGTGTTTGCGGGTAGACAAATTATGATCGTTAGCAACAATGCTCAACTATAAATCATAATATATGAATTATGAGGACCTTGCTAAGCAAGCTGAGGTAGTACAAGCCGTTGTCGCCGCAATAGCTCGCTACCTGTGGTGCAATAAAATGACATGGCCGGATTCTGCCCTCAAAAAAAAAATATTCATGGCCATTGACAAACAGTACGTCATATTAAAGCTTATAATTATGTCTTTACAATCGTTTAGTTTTTATGATCAGAAAACTAGCGAGAGACACAATATCAGCATAACAACTTGCAACAAAATGCGCCTATATATTTTTAACAGCAATGATTTTTTTATTAAAAAATTGTTTTTCAAAATGTTTACTCGCATTTTCTAAGCTTTGTAATATGAAAAATTAATAAGTTCATAACCAATATGCATCATTTTTTAATAAAAAATCATTGCTATTAAAAATATATATGCGTATTTTGTTGCAAGTTGTTATGCTGATATTATGTCTCTCGCTAGTTTTCTGATCATAAAAACTAAACGATTGTAAAGACATAATTATAAGCTTTAATATCACGTACTGTTTGTCAATGGCCATGAATATTTTTTTTCCAGGGCACAGCTCCATACAAGTTTCGGCCATGTCCTTTGCTCGACTGTCGCTTATGGAGGATAGCGAATTGTAGAGCTCATCTGTAAGCTATATTTGCTTGTACAAATGAAAAATTATAAAGCACGGTGCAACATTGTAAGAGAAAGGAAAAATAAAAGTAAAAGTAAAAATAAAAATATTGAATCACTGATGGAAAATTTGTATTTGCCTCCAAAGACCGCACAGTGGGATATAATTGGAGTAGAGGCGTCAATTTAATGCTGGCCTATAATATCGGATACGCATCAAGTGTTGACAGTAATTGCGGTGGATTTCAATTTGCTGATTTTCTTGATATTACTCGATCTTATCTTCAATGCAACGTCGATTAAATAAAATAGCAGTAGACGTCTAATAGAGTCTAGACATCAGAAAATCTTCATCAGTTCATTCATTATATTTTGTGGGCATTAGGTAATTTATGTATGTTATAGTCACGTTAAGTCAATTTAGTAGGTACATTATTCAACGTGGCCGACCATTTCATGAAATGGTTGTGTTTCGACTTCACTCGATTTTAATATTGATCTTTTGGAATGAATGGATAAGAGAGGCTTTCGAGATAAGTAGAACTTAGAAGTGATCCTTAATACAGTAGTCTGCAAAAGTTTAATAAGACGAGAAATTCTTTGCTAAGCTAACTCTAGATTTGTAGAACAACATATTTTGTCTTTTATTTTTAACTACAGATATAACCTTTTCAAAAAGTGGCTATTTCTGAGATTTTGCCACCACGGGATCAGCAATATCAAGAAATGATATCAATTTTAAAATCTAGCCACGACATAGGTAGGTACAATGTGATATAAGAAAATAATATCAGATCGCAATTCTAGGCTTTCTCGGAATATTGTTTTCTTTTATTTAGATGGTATTTTCTACAGAGTCGGTATCAAGAAAGTGGAGTCTTAGGTATTATGAATGAAACCGTGTAATGCAATCTATTTCGAACGCCCTCAATCTATCGATTGAAGAAGCATTGACATCTAAGTTAATATTTTGTACTTTTGCAACAGACTGATGAATTCAATCTGTGACAATATAAAATCTATGAAGACAGATTAATTGAATTAATAGTGTGAAAACTTTTCTCCATCAATAAAAATAAAAAAACCATCCAAGTTAGAGCTGGACTCGCGCACCGAGGCACAAAAAGAATTTAACAAAACAGAAAGTTAAACGTTACTTTTGTTCATGAACCACAAAACTAATCTTGTATTCCCAAAAATTAAAAAGCTACTCAAAATTTAATCATATGACTAAGTGAATTAGCTTAAGCAGGCGTTCCCATTCCCTACGCCAAAATGATTCGGTAAGCAGTTAAAAGGCTATTGTTAAGTGTTGTTATCTGTTTCAGATTGGCCGATAAACACCGAGGCGCGAGGCGTGAGTACTTTAACACTTTACCTACTTACCGAATGAGGAAGGCTGCGTAGACTTACGACAGCTGCAGTGCTATTCTACAAAATGTCCATCTCTGAAGCAGCTGCCAGACAGCTGCCAAGCCGAAGATGGCATACAAATTTGTACTCTATTACAACTGACAAATTCATAAATACAGAGATGTACGCTCGTCGCTGCTTTAAGTATTTTTGCAGAATAGCACGGCTGTGCTTGACTACAGAAAAATCACCGTACGATACGTATTGTAGTCAGTTATATATTACACGACTGAAAAGAGATGCTAGCAGAACAGTATGCAACAAGCAATTAGAGGTGCATAATACTAGCTTTAAAGCTGCTGTATTTTTAACCAACTTCAGGTTATCAATTCGACACAAATTGGAACGGGTATATTATTGATTGGAACTGCAAAATATGTCCCCTATATTAAATTAACTACTATTAAGGAGCACACCACGGGTGTGCCCGCGAAATTCAAATTTTTCGTGGTTTTTCGCGATTTTTAAGCTAATAAGACATAATAGGCTTATGGCCGTCAAATTGCGATAATCCCAATATCTGCTTCACGTGTTTATATAAAAATCTCTGCTCGAAAGTGTCGAGTTAAAGAAATTAGTCCAAGATTTGCGAGTTACTCACATAAAACTCGATACTCGGACTAATTTCCTAGGATACACATTTTTATGCAAAGATTTTGATATAATCATGTAAAGATGATACTGCCATTCTCGCAAATTGATTGCCATAAGCCTATCATGTCTAATTAGCGTACATATTGCAAAAAACCACGAAAATTTTGAATTTCGCGGGCAGACCCGTTGAGTTCACGTTAAACTGGCAAAATTGATCAGCTGACTTCTATTCTATTTTATAGAAATTAATAATTTATAGAAATTAATAATGTATTGGAATGACAAAAACAGTCGATAAATGGACCACATAACTTATTTATCGATGACGACTGTAATTCTTATACATTATTTGAATTTCATTGCGAAGGTAGCAAAAGCAGTGAAGGTCCCAAAAGCAATCCTATAAATAGAATAGATAATTCAAATAGCTAGGACTGCCATTGCATCTGCATATTTTACAGTATCTTCATGTCTTGATATTTGGAACTTACCCTGTCGAATTCTAGTAGTAGACCCTTCAGCGTGTGTGGAATATCTATCTTACTTAACCCCTGCAAAATTACGACTAACTTATCTTAAATCTGTGCCGGTCCTAAGTGGATAAGACTGTAACTTTTGTATAAGGGTTCTTTCCCATGTTTCGTGGCGCATGTTACCTACATTCGGGTAAATGGGGAACAAGATTACAGATGATACGCCGATAGAATGGTTTTATAGGTGTAAACTACAGGTCAACCAGTTTCCATTCATGATTTCGCCATAAGATTTTGCTCGTTGACGAACTCCCAATGTGAACATTCACCATTCTATGTATTAATTTTTTGTTTAGATAAAGATGACGTGTCATTCATCAGCATGTCAAATGAATTGTTTGCCAAACGCAATTTGTCAAATGATATGGGATACCAATAAAAATACGTGGATTGCGGTAGTACAATAGTACCTACCTCCATCTTCCATCAATAAAAAGCCTAATAGACTTACCCAGGCATCCCACAAAGCCAGTTCAAAGAAGACGGAAACAGGATAAATTTATCCCGGTCAATTAAGTAGTTCCCGCGGGAATATTGCAGGTGGGCGGAGCCGCGGGCGCCAACTAGTAGTGTTCACATAAATTATATGAATAAATAAGATGTCTAATGAGCGGCGATCTTTATTAGCAGGGATAGCTTTACAGAGGGTGGTAAAGTTGTATACTATGGTTTTATTGGATCTTAGAAAGAGGAAATTTACAGGAGCATGGGCGGGGGCGGAAGGGGATCTTAAAGGATCGGGAATTTTTATAGAAGGAGGTAGAAAACGATCAGACTTGCAGAGGTAGCCATTATATGACCTATGTACGATCGTTGCTGAATCCAATCGATGGTCAAATTGAATGAAATTAAAAAAATGCACAGACCTTGGAAACAAATAAGGACAAGCCCTATCTACAAAATTAGCGTGACTTTTTTTAATCTGCCAATTGGCGCATAAGATGGCGCCACCTAGGGTACGTCTCTCAGTAATTGAACATTTGACAACAAATCTTGGCGCTCATCATGGCGCCGCATTGACGCAAGTTTAGGCTACAATGAAAGAAATGCAATCTCCATAGTTTTGTTGTCTGTAGGAAAAAATGCATGAACATGACAGTTGTCTACGTATAAGTCAGATGCCATGGTCAGATGCGTTATTCTTATAATTTTTTTATGGATTCGTTTCAATGTTTCATTTCAGCGATCGGTCGCAAATATGTCATCTGGGTGACGGGTGCAGTGCACAAACGGCTCTGATCTCTATATTCTATGGATTGCTGACTGTCAACGTAAAAATGAAGACACTTGATTATAACTTTTGATTGACTTAAAATGAAATGATGTTTAAAACGACGGTCACTAGCAAAAAATGTCAATTAAATACCGTGGACGTTCAACGATGGCACTTCAAATCGGCACAAAAAAGGAACTGTATAGAATGATTAATCCATTGAATAGAGTTCAGTGACAAACGGCCTAACAATTTAATCATGGCCACAATACACTACCAAATATTCTTAAATTGCCTTAATTTGACAGTTTGCGTGTCAATTTATTCACGCCTGAGATAAAACAGGAAACATTATATAATAGAACTAGTACGGCGCGTGGATGCGCGGCCCGCTAAAGCGGACCGCGTAGAAAATTGTCCACTTTGATTTGTGTATTGATATTTATATATTGCATTAAGAACTTATTCTTAATCTTCAAGTTACCCCGGGAGCCTAATCACGAAGGAACTCTCACAAACTGATCTCTTAGAAACTCATTAAATGAATATCTGAAACAGAAAAATAGGCTTTAGTGGCTTTAAAACTGGCCTACTATTATACTACTATTACTGTATTTTATATTATAAAGATTTTCGTGTGCTTCTAACACTGAATTTTAGTAATTATACATAGGCTACTTTTTAAACCCCTTTTACTTTTTTTTATTTGTGAAAATCTCACTGACTTTATAATATAAAAAGTATAGAAGGCCAGTTTCCAAGCCACCCAGGAGGTACAGCCTCAGCTCGTTTTTTTTTACGTGGTTCTCCCATTCTCAGACTTTAAAACCAAATTGAAATAAAAGTATTTTCTGCATGCCTGAGTAATGAGACCTATTGCAATTATTTTGCAAAAATATTGAATAAAAATATTTTTGCATTCATGCTCCACGATAGATAAATAAATAGAATAAACATTACTCAAAACAAATACTCTTATAAAGGTTATCAAACTAATATAGAAATCACCATAAAACTAAAAAGATATTATCTACATATTCAATTATTAAGTTTTGATGTATTTAGTAAGCAGAGATCTAATCATTAAGACATCTAAATTGTTAAATTATCCTTACGGTGACATCTTAAATGTCTAACTACGATTTTACTAAAGTGACAACATAATATGATTTATAGTAATGATTTATAAACTATATTTTTTGTAAGAGCGTAATTTCCGCAAACTCTTTCTTGCGGTACCAAGACACTCAAATCACGACTGTGTCGTACTCTGCCCAAAGCGACGTACAACTGTCCATGTGAAAATACATCGCTTCTTAGGTCTACTCCAACACGATCAAGAGTTTGCCCTTGAGATTTATTAAACGTCATAGCATAAGCCAATTTGACGGGGAACTGCTTGCGAATCATTTCTACACCGTTTCGTCCTATTTGAAATTTAAAAGTTATGCGAGGTATGATGACATGCTCACTACTATTTGGGTGATGTGCTAAAAGAGTGAATTTTGAAACCTGATCTATTATTAGTTTAGTACCATTAACTAAACGGTGTGTGAAACTAATATTTCGAATAAGTAATACGATCGCACCAACTTTAAGTTTCAAGTCATGATCTGGCACTCCGGGTGCTGTGAATGAGTTTAAAATGTTCCCTTCTAACTGTTCAGCTGAGTTCTCATTGAGGTGGTTGGTGGTATCAGCACTGTGACACACAATAATAGGTCCAGGTATCAGTTCTAGTATTATTTGATTAATAGCTCTAATGTTTTCATTAGTTCCCGATAGAATAGCCCTTTTGTACATATCTTCTGTATCAAAGACTTTGTCTTGTGGATATATATCGTCAATTAATTGTTGTAAGGTATTGACGTAATTAATATTTTTTAAAATTATTAAATCTCTTTCGATCGTTTCTGCTTCACCTTCTCCAATACTCAATAAAAAGTTAGCGAAAATGGGGTCTTCTTTTGCACGCTGATTTTCAGTCAGCTTGAATACTTGAGTGCAGTGCCAAATTTCAGAACTTTTTATTGAAGCCTGGCATATGTCACGTTCTCCTGCTCCTGTTATCACCGGTGGTATTTGTCTAAAATCACCGGCAAGTACTAAAACTTTGCCTCCAAAGGGTCTGGTACTGCATTTCATTAGATCTTTGAGGCCACGGTCAATAGTTTCAAAAAGATGCTTGTGAGCCATTGGTGCTTCATCGATAATTATCAGTCGTGCAGCTTTGATCAGTGCTGCTCTTTGAGAATTATTTGAAATTCCCCATACAGCATTACCACCATCAAAGTCTAACGGAAGCTTAAACATTGAATGTGCTGTGACACCTCCATTGTGGTTTAGTGCAGCTATGCCCGTGGAAGCCGTACACAGTACAATATGTCCGCTAGAACGAATTTTAGCAGCAATCACGTTCAGCAAGATTGTTTTTCCGGTTCCGGCGGGACCATCGATAAAAACCGGGGGTGTATCCTCACAATCATCTGCAGTAAGTAATACGACTGCATTATATATAGCCCGTTGCTGCGAGTTTAATTTCGACTCCCACTTATTTAATATGGCAGTAGCTTCTTCATTCCATCTTCCACTTTCTCGTTCAAGCTCGGTAATACTATGTCTTACATCTGGCAAACCGAAATCAGAAAGCGAGCGACCATGAGCACGTAGCATTTGTTCAATGTCTCGAAGGCCGTGGTCGAAAGCCGCTTCCATTTCGGATTCACGGCCTCTGTGATAGTCATCGCACAAATGGTTACGGTATTTATCCCATAAAAGAAGGGCTGGGGCACCGTCCATAATAAGTGCGAAAAAAAGCTGACGCAAACCTTTACCGCTTTTGAAGCCGGCTGCTTCTTCTATTGCCGATCCGTACTCTTGGTTATCATTTAGAATACCACGTTCGAATGCTGCTTTTTGAAATGTGTCATAAATGATATTGTTGACAGTTCGCAGTTCTTCGTAGCTCCGGCACGGATAACGCATGATCAACATTCGCAGAAAATAAAGTTCACCGAGCGTAGGAGATATAAAGACTATCCGAGCTACAACCTCGCCTCTTACTCTTTTTGTTATGAAGTATTTTCCGGATTCATGAGCCAGCACTTGTACTGTAGCATTAGGCCGGGCTTGAGTTTCAATGTTGTACCTTTCATAAAACATTATGTAAGTACATTCGTCTAACTCAGGATCTGAAGGTCTCGTCATGTATATTTTTAATTTGGACATGTAATTTTCTGATGCCTGCGCCTCGGTTCCGGTACGGAAAATAATTGCGTCTCCGTCAGGTAAATGTACCGGTAATGCAACAACAGTTGGGTATCTACAGCTGATATCAAACTCTAACAGACGCCACATTGCATCAGAGGCGCTTACATATCGATATTGAGCATAGTGTTCTATTTCGTCGATAACTTCGTCAGAAACACTCGCTCTTGCATGATCAGGACCTTTGTGCAGGTACTTGAAAAGGTATTTTACCACTTTGGAGGTGGATGCAATTTCCAAATTGCAATGACATTCCATCAAGAGTAGTATCGCCGGGTTATATGGCACAATCCACCGATGACTGATTGAAGTTTGATTTCGTTCACTAATTGCTGGCGGGTCATCTGCTGGACGTTTATAGTGTACTGCGCCTCTTTCGTCTGTGTACGTCACTTCAGTGTAACTTTTAGGAAAATGTTTTGAACATTTCTTAGCAGCTTTATCGTAGCATGGTGACCTTTCAGATCCACATGGGCCGTGCACCATATGTTGCAAAACCAGTTGTCTTAGCCTTTCCTGTTCCGGTGGAGGTATGGTCGCTTGAATAAATTTGTCAATATCCATACTATCTACAGGACCTCCTCCTTCAATACGGAACGTAATGTGCGCGTGAGGTAAACCCCGTTTTTGAAATTCTATAACGTGTAGAATTGATATAACGGGACCAAAGAAGTTCTTGGATCTAATTTTTTGCAACAATATTGACAACTTTAGTTGGAATACTCGCACACACAAATCCGGGCGATCTGTTGGCTGTTGACCGGGATATAAACTCTCGGTTATTTCAGGCCATTTCGGATTACATGTAACGGTGAGGAAAAAGCTTGGTTTTCCCAACCGTGCAACAATAGCCATAGCGTCATGGTATCTTATTTGCATATAACGCGGGCTATTCGTAAGACTTGCTGGTAAATATATTTTACCAGGTCGGATACCTTCACCTGCGATTGTTTCATCGATTTCACGTCGGGTTGCAATTCTTAATTCGTTCTGAATCCCTTTGAAATACTGTAACCTTTCTTCTTCTGTTCTACACCACATATCGATGAAGTATTCCTGTGATAAACGCCGCAACATCGCAAATCGCTCTTCAGATAAGAGTTGGCACCGATAGTATTTTACTTGGCTTAGTTTGTTGCCTGCTTTATCTTTAATGTCAAGGGAATATCTTTCGGGAGCTCTAGGAAACAGTAAAGGATATTGAAAGGCTTCATACGCGGGATGTAAATAGTGCACTGTGTGTGGTTTTGCTTGGCCAATCTTCCATATTACTACTGCTCGCGGGTGATGTTCATTAGAAGTTTCAATCAAACCTGCAAGCTCCGTCGATACCGGCCTATCTCCTAATATCGGTCCATGAGTACGTCGGCTTGTATTTTGAAAAATTAGTCGAGCTTCTGTACTCGGGTGATTATTTAATAAGTGTAAATCCTTAATTAGGGGGTTGTTATTTTTTAAGTACATGTATATCTCCTTAGTAATATTGGGGCACAAATTTTGTTGATTTGCTAATCTTTGATGTTCTTCGCCATCATGTATGTATAATGCTGTATTATTTGTACTTCCATTATAAGCCAAATCAAAGACGCGATGGTAAATGCGACCTTGAACTTTGACTAAGTTAGGACCGTGACCGGCAGGAGGTCTTTGGAAGCCGTGAGTTGTACCTAGTGCTGAAAAACTAAAAAGATTATTATATGCTCTAGCATTTTTTAAAAAATGTTGGTTTGTATAAAATTGGGCATCCAATGGTCCAAGTGGGTCAATATTATATTTGCCCTGTCCACAGCACCACTTTGTGCGAGACTTTTCTTCATCAAAAAGTCTTGCGCCGCAGTGAATACATTTGTATGTATCTTCACACAGAAGAGAATGTTTCAAACGAATCGGCTTAATTTTATCTAAATCATCGCCTTTCAGCGCACCCGTTAAACCCAACCCACGTATTTCTATAGGAATATTTCTGATTCGCTGTATTTCGTCTCGATGTATTTCAGAATATCTACTAACACATTCCCGATGAACTTGAGGATGCAAGAGTTGGTATCTTAACGCAGCCTGCCTATTTATTTCAGGATGTGCAGCTGTATATACTTGCACGGCCTCTTGGTGCACTTCGGGGTGTGCAGCGTTGTAACGTTGCACAGCCTCTTGGTGCACTTCAGGATGTGCTGATGTATACCGAGTCACGGCATTCCTGTTAGATTGTGGCTTACGTTTCTGGTAACGCAAAACAGACTGCAAATGCTTACGTTTTTTTTCATCTGCGGTTATTTGTTTTTTTGGCCTACCGCGTAAGCGTTTGCAGTCTTGTAGATACATTTCTTTGTTATCACTTTTGTTTTGTAATAGTGCTGCAAGGTGTGGGTTATCAAGAGGCAATCGCTCTAATACTATTTTACATGGACGAATGCTATGTATTGTGTGAAGGCTACAGGATTGCGACTCCGTGAAAGTTGGAGATTCACCCACATTAAACAGTATTTGCTTACTATTTGGCAAAAAATATTGTTTATTACTTAAAGTTATTAATGATTCATTGCTAAGCGAAATTGTATTAGGGTTTATGCTGTACTGTGACTGCGTAAACGTTGAAGATTTGGCTTCATTAATTTCGACACTGCTGGGCATGTGGCGATCATTATCTAGAGTGATAGTTAAGGAGCTGATACGTTCTTCGCTAGCAGTCGTAATTGATGAGACACTACCAGACTTATTAACATTCGAAGAATAGGATTGCGACTCAGTGAAAGTTGGGGATTCTTCCTCATTTATTAATATTTGCTCCCTCTTTGGCAAAAAACATTCTCTTCTATTAAAAGTCAGTGATTCATAGCTTGATGAACTACTTTTTGGATTTAAACTGTAGGTCTGCGACTCCGTAAACGTTAACGATTCATTGATTAGCGCTGGATTTCCACCGCTGGGCGAATGGTGCTCTTTTTCTCCGGTCGTCGTAAGTGAGCTAATACATGGCGAATGAAGTTCATCTTGTAGTAAAGGAATCTGATTAAGGTTTTTTTCGATGAAAACATCAAAATGACCGCTCGTTAGATGCCCTGTAAAACTGATCATTTTTTCTATTGTTCCAGTGCCGAATGCTTGCGCATAAACACCTTCAATGTACAGTTTAAATTTATAATCTGTATATATTTCTCCTGCTATCGTCAATTCGATGGTAGTCCCGTAAACTCCGTTTTGCATCATTTCATTGCAATATTCTTCAGCCGACAAATACGGGCATTCGTCACGTTGCATTGTAAACATGCCATATCGATCCCAATTCGATACAATTTCACGAACTATACGCGATCGTATTTCCTGAGATCGGTTTATGTGACCGTATATATGAAAAGACAGCGCTGAAAACATGCAGTTCCCATCACCGGGAATTTTATATAAGAAAACTTCTCGAGTTGGTGCATCGAGATTAGCAACTTCCCTAATTTGCACGGTGCGATAAGAAGGCGACATAACCATATTAATCTCAGTTATAAAATGTTGTCACTTACCATAAAATCAGCTACAGCACTAATAAAACACTAACTAAATAGGTACACAATAATAAACAAATGAATTTTATTAAATTTATGTAAATCCCACTGCAGTTTTCACAATTTGGATAAAATATACCATAAAGTATTTTAGATATTAATTTTTACAAATAACTATTAATGATACATAAATATTAATAAAGAATAGCAGACTGAAATATTGATTTAAATAAGTTCTGAAGATTGATAAATCTCTACAATTATGTGTAGAACAATTAGAACATTCTACGCAGTAGAAATACAACGCACAAAGAACGATAAAAGTAAAATTTTACCGCCTTTTGTTTTTTTCATCCTAAAGACTTCAAAAAAAGAACATTCGAATTCGTGTCTAAGAACTCACAAATATTCGAGACATGCCCGATAATTCTTATTATATTTTATAAAGTCTACTTTTTATTACAATTAATGTTATTATTACTATTATATTAATATTTTGTTTCAATTTAAAACTGTATTAATTATTATTAAAAAAAATAGTCATGTAATTGATTTCTATTTTCTCTCTGAATTTCTTACAGCGCGAGTTACCTACAGGTAGGAAACCACAGATTAAAAACATACCTATTTTTTTTTTTGTTTTTTTTTTTTTTTTGATTGAGTTCAAGTGAATTTAGACTAAGTATTGATTTTATTGACGTCAATATACTTGAACTGGTTGACATCAATACAGTCTAATCTTATTATATTAAAGTACCTATTCATACTGAAGTTTGGCAGTTGGTAAGTTTTTTAGTTTGTATGTTTGTTACTCAATGACCCTTTGTCTGAATTAATTAAATGAATGTCAATGCTACTGAACCGATTTCACCAATTTTTGACGACTTCACTTATGCAGCGGTGGTGCTCGGATTTGAGCGAAAGGTCCCGGGTTCGGTTCCCGGCACGGCCCAATGTGGAATTTCATAATTTCTATTGACTCAGGTCTGCTCTGGTAGGAGTTTTCGGCCGCAGCTATTTACCACTATAACGGTAAAGACGCACCGCCAAATGATTTTGGGTTCCGGTGCGATGCTGTGTATCAACTCAGAGATTTTAGTCAAGCACCTACTAACTTGTAGTGTGTAAAAAAGAATAAAGAGGATTGTGCCTGAAAGTGCACATTAATAATGTGGCCGAGTTTAAATCTTTACCAATTTTACGATTTTCTTTTGTTATTTACCGATATAATATACGGATGAATTTTCTGTTAGCTGTATACCTTATATTATTCATTTATTTTTTCTTTGACAGATCTTTTAAACACAGATAGGTCTCGTATAAATGACTGGGTGAGTCGGGCCGAAAGTAATTGCTATGCACAGGCAATTACTGCTAAGATAGTTTTCGAAAATTCATACCCAAAGTCGGGGTAAATATTCGTAAAGGGTAAGCAAAGCCACGGGCGCGCGCTAGTAACGTATAATAAATAATGTTTAAAGAGTAGATGGAGATAACGATTTTTATCTACTACAATCATAATTTAAAATTCTTGTAAAATATTTGTATTTTTTTATTCGTTATTTTAAAACTACACCATCAATATTGTCGGATGATCGGCAACTTTTGTCAAATAATGTTGAAAATCTTATAAAATAAAATATTTTAAATTTTAAAAATGTCAGGTGGTCTCAAAATCTCAAAGTTACATGTGATATTCCGTACAACCGATGTACGATGCACAGTGCCTGCGTATGGCGGACGAAGACGAACGCGATGTAACATTGTTTTTAAATTCCTTATAATATAAAGAAAAATGTGAAACTTTGTATCTTTGTTACTCCACTCGTTTGTACTTTGTACTCGTATCTACAAACAAAAATGCCACATCCGCTTTCAGCCTGCTATTGCTACACTCTTCGTATTTTTACCACAGATTCAAAAATAATTTATTTATTTAATTGATTACATATTTTAAATTATGACTCAAAAAATAAAATAATGCCACTTTGTTAGAGAATATAAATTAATTTTTTACGATATCGACAATAATGTCTATGGATCTGCACGCACATGCGTAGTTCACAAATGAATTTTGGCGACTTTGGTATAGTCCTTTTCATGAAAGAAGTCCCGCAGACGCGGCGCTGTAATCACATTATTAAATATTGCCCTCTCACTCGCACTCGTAATTCGTAAACAGCTGTCAATTTTAGTTCATGTTTTTGCCGCGGGACTTCTTTCATGAAAAGGACTTTACCTCCTAATTTTTAAGTATCTAATTTATTATACTTGTAATTTACTCAAAATTTCACGCGGAAAAATGTCTAGCAGTGATCCAGAGAAAATTTGACTCCATCTGACATTTTAGATACAACATACCTACAACACCCCACACTCTTTTACCAATAAAGTCAAAGAAAATTTATAACAAATGTCACCATGATTTTAATAGACCAAGTAGTAAATAACTCTTCCATCTTTTATACAGCCCTCCTCTTAAAGTCGCCATTTTAGACTTTTTCTCAGCTCATTACCAATCGGCTGAGGTGTAGAGTATTTTTTATTTGAGTAGGTCTCACACACGTATATTTGATACCCTGGCTGTGCCCCCCAACCCTCTTCCAAACTCTCTTGCTTTTCCCTCAGGAGTTTGGGATGGGAAAATTAAAATTAAAAAATAACCTTAGCAAAGCTTTGCATAGTTCACAACTCGTGATCTCTTCAATATTCCTCATACATTTTCTATGGAAAAATAAACTCCACCATTTTGATTTTTTTTTCTATTCATCGAATAGACCATGAGGTACTGATCAACTCTTGTCAAGAAACCTTTCTTCCATCTTTTATACTTTCCGAGATATCGACGAAATTCGTATGGCGGCCATTTTGAATCCGCCATTTTGAATTTTTTTTCGGCTCACTGCCAATTGGATGTCATTTCGAATGACATTTGGTCGAGCACCCCCCACCTATCTCCAATACCCTTGCCTGTGCTCTACATCTGTCTTCGATATCCTCAATCATCAGCTCTCTCCGTATTTTTCCTCCGAATGAATTTTTTTTTTCTATACGACCCCATCCATGAAAAAAAAAATTTTCATACAAAATTGTTCAGGAGAGGT
Source organism: Coenonympha glycerion (assembly GCA_963855885.1). Classification (NCBI taxonomy): domain Eukaryota; kingdom Metazoa; phylum Arthropoda; class Insecta; order Lepidoptera; family Nymphalidae; genus Coenonympha; species Coenonympha glycerion. The sequence goes on along the minus strand of OY979639.1, from coordinate 4,576,681 downwards.
GATCAATGAGTGAATGAATGAATCAGCACAAGCAGCTATATATATAGTAACTAGTAGGGCGCGTGAGTGCGCGGGCCACATGTGGCCCGCGTGCAGTCTTCCCGCCCATAAAGGTATCGCCGTCATCTCCATCGCCCATTGGCATCCGATTAGCAGTGAGCTGAAAAAATTACCAAGGAGCATTGTCATGGTTTTAAAGATAGTTAAAGGCTGTTCGAACAAAAAATACGCTGAACCTCATCGGATGAGGTTCAGCGTATTTTTTTCTTCGAACTGCCCTAAACTATCTTTAAAACCATGACAGTGCTCCTAAATCATCATCCAAATCCTAGATCACTGTCTCTTCTCATAGTATGGACATTTTCCATGGAAAGATAAATTCCGCCACAGTGAATTATTTTCCATGCATCCCATAGAACTTGAGATCCTGATCACCTCTTGCTAAGAAACCACTCTCTTATCTTTTATACTTTCCGAGATAGAACAACACGAAATTTGTATGGCGGCCATCTTGAATCCGCCATTTTGGTTTTTTTTTCAGCTCACTGCCAATTGCATGACATTCCGATTATTTTTTGTTTCAGCAGTCCTCACCTAACTTTTATACCTTGCCCATGCTCGTCGACTGTCTTTAAAACCCTCAATCATCATCTCATTCCATATTTTTCTCTGGGAGTCCTCCGAAAAACCGCATCAAAGTACTGCATGTTTTACAACTTGTGGTCTCTTGAATATTCCCCATACATTTTCTATGGAAAAAATAAATTCCGCCATTTTGAATTTTTTTCTATCCATCGAATAGACCTTCGAGTCCTGATCAGTTCTTGTCAAGAAACCATTCTTCCATCTTTTATACTTTCCGAGATATCGGCGAAATTCGAATGGCGGCCATTTTGAATCCGCCATTTTGAAAAATTTTTCAACTCACTGCCAATTGGATGACGTTTCAAATGACATTTGGTCGAGCACCCCCCACCTATCTCCAATACCCTTGGCTGTGCTCTTCATCCGTCTCCGAAATCCTCAATCATCAGCTCTCTCCATATTTTTCCTCCGAATGAATTTTTCCCTTCTATACGAAATGGTTATTGAAAAAAAAATTTTTCATACAAAATTGTTCAGGAGAGGTGATCAATCAGTGAGTCAGTCAGTCAATCAGTGAATCAGCACGAGTAGCTATATATATATTAAAGTAAATGTATAGGCAGAGAGGTAGTGATCTTAACAATATGGAAGTATATTCTTTCTCTGCTTAAGAACACTGAACAAGGTCTTTTGAAGAGCACTTATCTCATCTCTAGGGACAAGGAATACATAATAAGGAATACCTAACGGTACAGAAGGCTCACTCCGCAAGATAACGTACAGAAATATTTAAAGAAACAGCAACTCTAGCGCAGACACAAAAATTGCAATTCAGCTCGCAATAGCGCCTGGCCCCGCCTCCTAAACAACACGCAACTAACGCAAAGTTGTGGTATCTTTGACGTAATAAGGTTGCCTCGCGATCAGGCGCACGTAGCGTGTGAAATAGAACGTACAAGAACTAACGCGAGCAAAGTAGCCCCCTTAAAATTATATTGGTAACCCCTTTATATTATTCCGGTATAGCGGACAAATATTGTAATAATAACTTATTCTGTGTATCAATCATCGCAAAATATATCACGTCACTTCCGCGAACAAATCTGTTACTCTCATACATTTTTTGAATATCCTTCCGTTTGAGCGGATCGATCATTAAAATATGTCATAATATGGTTACTGCTGCTGTGCTCCTAGTCTATAAAACAGATACGCATAACGTATTTATACCACTTTAATTTGTAATAGCACTTAATTCGTACATCAATCACACAGTCGCCTCTACAAAGTGGGCATGAGAAATGCCTGTGCATATAATAACACAAATTACCGTCTCTGCCGTGTTTATATGCATTCTTAATAGGCTTCAAAACACGTATTGTGTTATGTTCGTAGATGAAGTAATTTCGTGTCACTTTTACCGATGATAAAAACGAGTTTTGTCAAAACTTCCGGATATAATGGTATGGTAATTTAATGAAGTCTTACATTGTGCAAATACAATCAATGCTTTGGCTTTTATTTTAACCCAGTAGTCATGTCCGTCGTCAATCTATTTTGCACACCTTCCCAATATAAACTAGTAAATTTTTTACTTCGTTTTTCACTTGCATTCAATGAAAATTTTTCTGTCTTATATTAGTCCAACATAAATTTGCTTAATCATTGCCTGTAACATAATATTAAATAGCTTTTTCATATATTCGTCTTATATTGCTAAATACCTTATTGCTATGTAGCGATAAGGCCGCCAAATTGTACTCCTAAGTTTGTTTGTATTTAATTTATTTCTTTCTTTTTTATATTTTTAATTCTGTAATGTGCAATAAAGAGTTTATCTATCTATCTATCTATCTACCTTCATACATTTTTCCGACAGCTCTCAAAACATTTATAGCCGAGTAATTAGTGATTACAAACTATTTAAATCATTCAGATGTCGATACGTGCCGATTGTGAGATAAAACTAAAACTATTTCATCTATTTTCTTGTAAGTCGGGTGAAATTACAGCCAATTAGGTGCATAATCCTTCATTAATCTGTCTCATACCAACACGTATGCGGAGTGAATTTCAGAGATGGGACATTAAATATCGCTAAATATATACTTAAGGGAAAAGATTGTTTGTGATTTTTGACCTTTTTGGTAATAATCCTACAGAGTTTTTTTAATCGCTCATATTCTGATTTCCGTTTTTTTATTTATATGAATTTCCGTTTATCTAGCAGGAATCGTGAATTTTCTCGGTATTAAAAGCGTCTCCGTTCACGTGTAATTTTTAATGTTTATTTATATTTTGACAGTTACCAAATCCACGAACATTTTATATGGATTTTTTTCTCTTATTATCCATCTATATTATGGATCCTATCATATAATGGAGCTCTTGGTCGTCTCAAAACCCACCCTTTATAGTGAATGTTGAATGTTGATCGTCATAATTTATCTTGCAAATTGCACCGTGGCTTGTTAAATCATCGATAATTACGATCATCGATCTAACATCGATTTTATTTTCAATATAAACGCTGCAGCTTCCAAGACGCCTCCATTTATAGTATTCATGAGATGAGCGAGTTTCAACGGATAGAGATGTAAGTGCCTTGTGAATAATTATTTATAATAATTATTTCTGTGCCAGGTTTAATTGCTTTTTTATTTGCTACAACTTGATTAGCATTAATTAAGATTGAATCATCAATTAAAAAGGTATCGGAACGATTTCCTTTAATAAACTATCTACATCGAATTAAAACGTAAAGAGTAAATTGTTATTACAAATCACGCGGGAATTGGAGATTATACGTAAACGTTGACTTAATGTTTATTTATAAGATTGTATTAAAAGACCACGGTTTAAAATATAAAAGAGATACCCCAGGTATTATGTAGTTCACCCACGAAGACGGCGCCACACTCCATCCTAACTGTAACCTCTTACGAATCGCATGAAACATATAAGCGATTGTAAAGTAGTGGGGCGCGTCTTCATGATGAATTAAACTACCTAAAACATAATATAAAATCAAGTATTTAATATTTTATAAAAAAAGCAAACGAAACGAAGAAAGCTTGTTAGCTATTTCAACACTAATGTTGATGAACAAATTGTATTATAATGATCAGGGGATTTAAATAAATCCGAACTAATTGATGGTTAAGCTTACGTGTATTTAATTCCGCATTAATCCGACATTTAACAGAACTAATGTTTAACATCTAGGCGTGTTAAATGGTTGTAATTTTGATGAATGAGCTGGAAACAGTCGGATGAACGTTTTTTTTTTACTTTTTTTTATATCGTTGCGTGCGAGTTTACTCGTGGTTTTGACTTGTAAATTGCTGTTACGGAACCACGTACTCGTAGTTGGTACATTATTTTATGTTGCATAATATTCAGCGTGCATTCACATAGACGGAACAGAATTTTCTAGTTTCTTCTTATTTTCAAGCATCCTACATCCATCCTAATTGCTCTAAAAATATTCAAATTAAGCACAGTAATGATCTCTTCTTTGTTTTAGTGTTGTAATACTATTAATGTCGATTTTTTCATGTTTTCAGGAATCTTTGTAAATCTCTATCTTTGAAATATCTCATGTAGATAGTTGCTTATTTTGAGTTTCGTAGCTGCTTAAATTTGTATAGGCAACGGTAGACCAACAGTAGAATATAAATGATTAAAAAGAAGCATTTTTGTTATTTTGCTCTTGTTGTTAGTTACACACATTTGCCGTCGATTAAATTTTACTATCTTTAAGTCTCTAGAATTCAGATACTCATATAGCACCGTCGCTATAAGACCAAAATATTATAATATTATCTTTTATTGCGATAAACACCTTGTATGTAATGTGTAAAAATAAAGATCACAAATGGATTAACTTTTATTCAAACTCGTTCTTCTAACTGTTGCCATCACAAGCGGTACTTTTAGGAAATCAGATTTTCCCATAATTGTAACAAGATACTGAGGAAATTAAAATAAGCATTCCTCACCTCATTACCTTATTGTAATTAGTACATATAAGCAGAATGCATTTTATTTCTCTCACGTTTTAATTTCCTATAGTAGTATAGTAGGTCATAAGGAATTTTTGGGTTTAATTTTTGATATACTTGTCTTATAGCATAGGTTAGGAATTCTCTTCCGTGCATTAGTAAATACGTAAAGCCGTGTTCCTCCCGTTATTACCTATACTTACTAATGTCGTTAAAGCCTGCCAATCCCCTTAACTTATTTGTACATAATAGAGATTTTTAGCCTACATTTTTCTGAACATTCATTCAAACATTTTCATTCAAACAATTCTAAACCGTAGAAAACAATACAAAACAAAAAAGAATTAACCAAAAAATAAAAATAAATGAGTGAAATCATGTACTTACAAAAGTAGATTCGACAAATGATTTTTTTTATTGTATTTTTTTATCCTAACTGATTTTTGAAGTTAACACTATTAAGTTAACTAAGCTAAAGCCTAATATAAATACAATTTAGTGGTCTATCGTTGTTTCTCTATTCTGCCAGTAAGTGACTTTATTGTTTATCTAATGTAGTTGTTTTATCCCAAGCGACAAAGCGTTGACTTAACGGGGCCTCCATAAATAAGATAGTGGAGTTAAAACTGTCAATAGACTGTTTTGAGTCCATTTAGTTGGCTGATATAATAAATGTTATTATTATTGATTGTGCGGTAAATATTCAAATTTGCGACGTGAATATCTTTGTCTTTTTGTGTCTATTCGAGGTAAAACCCAAAATTGGGGACAGAGTTTGTATATTGCTGAAAATATGATCTACAATACAAAAAAAAACGAATATTTTATACTTATTGGCCTTGCGTAAAAGGTTTCTCTTAAAGATATGGACATGTATACTGTGGTATTTAAAGTTAAAGGATTAAGTCAAAAGCTCAATGGTGGAATTGAATCTAAGTAGAAAGGTCGTGATTCGATTAACAAAAAAACCAATGTTTAAGCATAGAGTACTTAATAATTTATTATTTCCATTATCTTTGGTTCAAGTTTCACATGGCATGGTTTTTTAATCATTCAAAACCTTAATAGATATGTGTACTGTATAATATTAAGACGTATGACTTTGTAACCCAAAAATTAAAATAAAAATTTTATTCAAATTTTTATTTCGTAAAAAGAGCGATTTTTCTTTTTAATTTCTTAATTCTTAAATAAATAAAAACTACGACATGCTTCGAAAGTGTGATCCAAGAACCATTTAAGTAGGTAAAGTTTATAATTAATATTTGCTAAATAGAAAACTTGAGTGCAAAAATAGTTACGTCACTTTATGGTCAACTTAGTATGATAATTAGTTAGGTAATAAATTGCTATTATGGGCTTTACACTCACATTAATATTCATTAGGTGTTTATTTAGTTGATTTAATAAATAAACAGTTATGTTGGGAATATAATATTAAAACTAACGTGACGATTTTAATTTTTTTTTAAAGTTACCGAAAAAATTAACAAAAACGTTTAGTTTTATATTAGTCTCGATTTTTTTGCTATTCAATAACGTGTAAAAAAATATTTTAATTTGCAAAATATTCTTAATTAAATTTATCAAAATTAAATGTTATACTGTGCTTTGCAAAGAATGCTGAATGCACTCTTCCGACATGCATACGTAAAAGCTTTTAAATAAAGGTTAAGTTTGTCACCTATGTAAGATATTTCTCCATGTTACTAAAGAATTTTAACTGACCATTTATCTGGTAGATGCTTCAAATGTAAGTTTATGACAATCGTAAAATATACAATTGTTAATTCTCTATAACAAATGCGCTTTCATAGTTTTTATTAGCATTCCTTTTAATATTGTGCCGGTATTGCTGAATTTCTCCTATAAAATTATACGAAAGGGTAGCTGCTATATAAAATATATTATTAGTAGTGAAAAATTTAAATCATATTATATTGAGGCAAAAAATTGAACTATGAAGTACTCGTACGTAATTATTATTTTATGATATACTTAATTATTTCACTATCATTATAGGTATATCCGTGATGTTTAATTCGTGGTAACGTCGTTATATCGAAAAAAGCAAAGCAAATATTTATTTATAATCCACGAATTCCCGAACTCAGAGACGTTGATTTTTAATTATCAATAAAAATCCCAAATTATCACACGATATTATAATGGTGACGACCTAATAGGTATTTAGAAAGTAAACTATTGGAACATTACAGAACAGGGGCCGTACCTCCAACTCTTATAGCAGTATTATTGTAATATTGTTTTGACATTTTCATACAGTGCCAGTATGTAAATTTTAAAACAATATTACTGCTATAAGAGATGGTGGTACGGCCCCAGTAGGCTGAATTAGCAGTTACCATAGTTACTTTGGTTATTTCTAATGCAGCCAAATGAAGATGCGTTTTTTGTATATATTCTGAAATCTGATGCATCGGGTACTGGCCCTAAAATATGAGCTATAAGTGCTCTTATATGTCATGTTCTGCATATAAGGAATTCTTATGTTTTTATGATAATTATAAATTTTTACAAATATTTAGTAATTATTCGCAACTGCTTCTAGGATGGTTTTACTGTTACATCAAAATTTTAATCTAGCAACCAAAGATCAGAATCCATTTTGGTCCAATGCAGAACCATCTAGTGTTATTTTACTGCTTTTATTGCTGTTTTCAAGGAAGTGTTCTGCAATAACGAGATGGCATTAATAATTGCTGATTCCCTGATAAGGATCGCTCCTAATGCCAACGTCAACACACTGGATATATGAGAAGATTTTTATGGTGTGGGAATAGGCTTATCTAGATAGACATTATCTCATGCTAAATTATTATAGTGTAAACATGCTTGCATATCTTTGAGTCTGGCAGATGTAGTAAAGTCATTTATCATACATAATCTTTGGACCACACAATTTTCTCAAGAAAACTTTCTACAAAATAAATAAATCCTTGCAATAAAAAAACCGCGTAAGATTTAAATATTTATCGTCGCCACCACAGACAATTCTTGAGATTCCTCCTCGGTCGTTCATCTTCATTGCTGAAGGTCGTGTCCGCACTGCAGTTCCTTCGCTACGTTCTTAACCACGTCCCTCCATACACTTCGATCTTCCGCTTTTCTGATGGCTGTTGCGAATGGAAGGCCTGTGAGTGATTTTACTTGGTCAGACCAGCGGCTAGGTGATCGGCCGCGCGGTCTCTTCCCCTCCACTTTGCCTACAACTATGAGTTTCTCTAAGTTATCTGGACGGCGGCGGGCAATATGACCAAAATAACTGAGAATTCTCTGGTAACAGATTGTCGAGAGCCTAGTGCTAACCTGCAGCTGCTTAAGTATCGAGATGTTCGTTCGTTTGGCTGTCCATGGTATGCGAAGCAACCTCCTCCAGCACCACATCTCAAAGGCATCTATCCTTTTTCTGTCAGCTGCCCGGATCGTCCATGCCTCGGAACCATATAGGAAGATCGAGAACACTAAGGTTTTGACCAGCCTCTTCTTCGTGTTGTTAGTAACCTTTCTGCTCTGCCAGATTTTTGTCAGCTTGGTCATTGCACCCTTAGATATTTGGATGCGTCTTCTGATGTCTTGTTCACTTCCTCCCTTGTTTGATATTAGTGACCCAAGGTATACAAACTCCTCCACAAACTCGAGGTCTGAGAGTTCTCCGCATCTCGACAGTTGGCCCATTCTATCGACTAGCATAACCTTCGTCTTCGACCTGTTTATGCTCAGCCCAACCAACTCACTCTCAGCCTCCAGTCTCCGAAACAGTTGTGCAAGCTCACTTTCGGATGATGCAAAGAGCGTTGTGTCATCGGCGTAACGCAAGTTGCTGATCTTTACGCCTCCGATTGAAATTCCTCCCTCCCAGGTTTCCAGGGTCTTTCTCATAATGTATTCCCCATAAATATTAAAGAGAATGGGAGAGAGGATACATCCTTGCCTTACGCCTTTTCGTGGTCTAAAAGGTTCAGAGATGACATCATTAATTCGCACCACGGATTCGCCCTCCGAGTAAAGATTCCTGATCAGCTTAATGAGGTGCTGAGGAACGCCCATTTTTCGTAATATGTTCCACAGGCAATTCCATTGTACGCAATCGAATGCTTTTGAGTAGTCAATAAAGCACATGAACATCGGAACATTGAACTCTCGGCTCTTCTCTATTATCTGCCTCACATTCACAATCTGTTCTCTCGTGCCTCGCCCTTTGACAAATCCCGCTTGTTCACTCGGTATTTGCCATTGTAAAAAGGACTGCAGTCTACCATTAATTACATACAGCATAATTTTGCTAGCGTGGGATATAAGCGCTACTGTACGATAGTTTCCACATGTTCTTGTTGATCCTTTTTTGTGGATTGGGATCACCAGCGACTTTTTCCAGTCTGTGGGCCATATTCCGGTTTTCCAAATTAAGTTGCACAGATCTAGCATCAACTTAACACCTCGATCTCCTAGGTGTTTAAGCTCTTCTGCAAAAATTTTGTCTCCTCCGGCAGCTTTGTTGGTTTTCAACTTGCTTATTGCACCCCTTATTTCCGATTCGAGAATCTCGGGTTCGTCCTGTAGGTCTTCTTCTACTTGATCTGATGCATCCATGGAGTAAGATGCTTGATTAGCGTACAGACCCTCACAATATGATCTCCATCTTTCTGTAACTTGATCGACTTCGGTCAGCAGTGTACCCTCATCATTTTCAATAGCCCAGGTTCTTGGCTTGAGCTCCCTTGTTATTTTCTTTATTTTCAGAAATAGGTCTCTTGTCTGAAAATTCTGAGCATGGTCTTCAATGTCTTGACAGATGGAATTGAGATACTCATTATAGTCCCTGCGACACAAGCGTTGAACAATCGCTGATAGGATCTGATAGTTTTCGTTATCAGAGGCCGCCTTGCCTTTTAGCAATTCCTTCCGTTCTTTAATGGCATTCCAGGTTTCCTCTGTAATCCATTCCCTCTTGGGAGCATTTACCACCACCCTCTGGCTCTCCTTTCGTGATGAGAGTATCATTTCCTTCACTCTGTTCCAATTATGGTCCACGTCAAGCTTGCAGTCTATGGCCAGGTTTGATGTTTTCTCGTTCACGTATTGGCTAAACGCGAACAACTCGCTTCGGTCAGGTCTTTTCTGTGGTTTATGGGTTACACGCGAGCACTTCTTTAATTTCAGTGCCATGTCCGCCACTAACAATTTGTGATCACTCCCACAATCAGCTCCAGGATAAGTTTTCGTGTTACTGATACATGATCTCCATCTTTTAGCAATAGCGATGTAGTCTATCTGGTTACGTGCTCTATCTCCTGGCATCACCCATGTATATAGTCTCCTTGGGTGATGTTTAAAACAGGTGTTCATAATTGTAAGGGAGTTCTCAGTGCAAAACTGCAGCCACATTTCACCCCTTTCATTCCTTTCCCCAAGACCGTACCCACCCACCACTTCTCTGAGATGTTCATCATTTGTGGTGTCTCCCACTTTCGCATTTAGGTCACCAATTACTAACGTAATGTCTCTGGATGCTAGGTTTCTGAGAGTATCGTCTAGTTGATTGTAGAACGCCTCGATATCTGCCTCTGTTGACGCTGTTGTGGGTGCGTACACGACTACAAAATTGACGCGACAGGGTCTTGTATTAACCTTCAGAGTTATTATTCGATCACTCACAGGGTTGTATCCCAATACTGACCTTTTAATTTCAGGCGACACGGATACTGCAACTCCATTCTTACTTTCATTCTCGGGTCCGGAGAAATAGACCGTATATCCGTTTGGGGTAGAGTAAAAACCAGAGCCTCTCATATGAGTCTCGGTAAGCCCTAGTACTTGTAGATCATACTGCTGTTGCTCTTTCTCTATAATCTCCTTTTTCCCTGGCTGAATCATTCCTCGAACATTCCAAGTTCCTACTCTAATTTTCCTACGTAGTTGTGCGCGATGACTCGATGGTAAATCACCAGTAGCATTCTGTTCACACTGCGCCTGGTGAGTCATCACAGTGTGCCCAGTAGCATATTTCACACCATGCGACCTGGGCTCGACATGGCGCCGGAGTACCGGGTCGCATACGTTCGCTCTTTTCCTTTTCTTAACTTTCATGCGGATTTCATGGGAGAATAGTGCAGTGGTTTCCCGTTGCCTTCTGCACCAGTCCTTTCAGGAGCCATTTAGAACTCCACGGCCGCTGCAGCCTCTTCCACCCGTTGTCCAAGTGGGTTGTAATGGATATCCCGCCATTGGTCGGTCGCCAGAGCCTCGTCTGTTGTCTGGCAGGGGGCACCGCGTGCAGGTGAGGTTGACGCTTGGGGCCGACTAGATGTTATTGTCGTTCTCCCCCTTACCCCCCTTGAGATTCATTGCTGTAAAATCATAAAGGTTCTTCAACCACCACGATTTAATACATCGTCGCTTCCATCCGGTAGCTCCCCCGCTCTGTCGCGACTCTACTCTCTATTTACTTAATGACGTCACATAAATTTAATTATCATGAAGTCCCTTTGTTTCATATGTACGAGATTTAATGATCATATAAGCGCAACCGAAACTGTTATTCGTATATTAATTGTCTTGTTAAATTTTGCTACAGTTTCTATCGCAGCAAAAAGCTAGACACTGTTTGTAGTCGTTTTAGTAACATCCGCTATTTCACTTTCGATTACAATAAATCTTTTATATCGAAAATACCATGATAATTTGAGATTCAATACCTGTTACTGCGAAATTCTCTGGCTTTTCTTTTGTAGAAATCACGCGCCTGACCGATAATAGTTTTGCGTCTTAGGCTAATGTCGCAAAACAAAACGACTTAGTGACTAACCTACTTTACTTATTTTATCATAAATACTGTCTACTAGCTTTTGCCCGCGGTTCCGCCCACATGAAATTCGGTTTTTCATTAATCCCACCAGAATATTTTCTGGATAAATTCAGTTTATTCAGCCTATTCCGTTAATTCTAGGATACAATCTATCTTAATTTTTCAGCCAAATTGGTTCAAGAGGAGGAGAACAAACATACATATTATAGACATATCAAAAGTGTGTGAAGCCAGACAACCTCCATTTCGTCAGCGTGATGGAGTATAGCCAACATATTATATTATTCTGCATATATAAGGCCTTTTTATTCTACATATAAAAAACCTTTGGCCACTTGAGGGCCGTTAATTGTCTACAAAATAGTTTTAATGTGAGTTTTTAATCATTTCTTAAATTGTAGGTACGTTATGATGTAATTCCTATTTCATTTTAAAACGTTAAGGTTTCCTGCCAGCCCGCAGTTTATGCATGTTATGTGTAATTCTATTCCTACACTGTATTTCAAATGTAAAGTTATAAATTTGCACTTGCGGTCAACAAAGTTCTGTAGGCGGGGTCCATTATGGATGTAAATGTCATCGCAGATTTAATACAAAGCTGCGGGTCAGGATAGTCCCTGATTTATTCGCAGCTCGCAAGCCCGCCCGCTAATTCTCTCCAGTGTTCCTAGTTCGCATGCAACTGTTAAACAACTAAGACCCTTTCGACTGACCGTTGATATGGGTAGTTCAATTCACGACGAATTAAGTCAAAGTGGAAGGAGTTCAAATGTTCAACACGTGAAGAAGTGGGCGCCCCTTTTTTGATTTGAAAAACAGCTTCCGACCTATTTCACGAAAATAGGTCGGAAGCTGTTTTTCAAACCCGTTAGTGGCAAAACAATGTTTGCCTGGCCAGCCAGCCCTCCGAAACGGCTTGACCGATTTTCATGATTTTTTTGTCTGTAGGTAGGAATAGGTCGTAAGCTATTTATTTTGGCATTCATACTCCTTTAAGGCCAAAGTTTGCCGCGTCAGCTAGTTAATTTTATAAAATTTTGTATCCGTATGCAAAATATGAGTATGTAGGTAATACTCAATGTTTCCTTATATCTGCATTGCACAAGTGTCCATAGTGTGAATAGGCACATAAAGTTTCAACGTACGCATTGCAGGGGCAAATTAAATACCATAGTTCATAGAGAGACCACCATGGAAGGTGCGAAGACAATCCGCGCCCATTGTTGCGCCATCTTGATTTATATCGTCTATTGATTTATCGATAAATCCTTGTAAATAATTTATAGGCCTGCTTTTCCCGTGCTCTATGTAATAATTGCTCTCATTGTAAGGTCTACTGTTATGATTTATAAATAATCCGAAATCGAATATAATATAAATAACCGAATAGTAAAAATGATAGGAAGGATAAAGAAAGTAAAAATATTATGTTAGTATAATTGAAATGAGTTCGTAATGTGTTGCTAATTTTTTCACTGTGGTACCTTAAATCGAATAATAAGTCAGAAAATTTTCAACTCAAATACTAATATAGAATAGAAGTTAGTTATTCGTGCACAATACTAACAGAATTAATTAAAAGCAAAAAGGAAGTGTTCCAGTCGATAAAACTGCAGCCTCTCTGTATATTCAAATTGATATTCAAACTTTTAATGATTTTTAAATAGCCGATAGTCGTCTAATAATACTGGGATCTATCAATCGGAGTGAAAAAGTGTGGCGATATAATGATCGCCACTTTCTTTGGCTACAAAAACGATGTAGGTACAGGGTGAGATTTCAGAAGCGGTCAGTACAAATACAGAGCCTCCAAAAAAAGATTCCGACGAATTGAGAACCTCCTCCTTTTTTGAAGTCGGTTAAAAACATGGGCATCCTACGTTTTATATACATAAAGAAAATCAAAATAATATCAAGAAAGGTGTTATAATATTATTATGTTAGAGGGATATGCATTGTTTATGATGAAATATAATTACTGCACAGCAACCACTGTTGTGTGACAAAGCTTCAGCTTATTATTTCAATCCTGCAAAACCTATAAACTCTAGCCATATAGCATTTTGTGATATGCTACAAAGATAGAAATGGAACGAAAATTCAAAAAAAAAAATATTTATTATTAAATTCCCAGAGAAATGTAACAGAGCATTCTAATTCGTTTCCCTGAGTCACATAGTCTTCAAAATATAAGAAAACTAGCTGTTGCCCGCGGCTCCGCCCGCGTGCAGTACGTTTTTTTTACAAAAATGTTTCCCGTGGAATTTCTTGATTCCTTTTCCAAGATAAATGAGTGAAAGGCCCTGGGTTAGATGGGATTATTCTGATAGAAAACCAACGCCCAGCTATTGTAAGGTTGAGAAGAAATTCAATTAGGTCTGATAGTAGATAAGCGTTCTGGTGCGCTGCTGTGTAGCAACCCGTTCCTGCTTCGCACGGGTTATCTTGTATTGTTATATTGTTATCTTTAACTCCTTTTTCTTAATAATAATAATATAAAGTTTCATGAATACGTACTTAGTTGTACAATCAAAAGGACGATTTAAACTGTCGATATTTCGACCCAGTGGCACAGGTCACTACGTGACCACGACCTGTGCCACTGGACTGGACTGGACTGTACACTTGTACCAATGGATCGAAATATCGACAGTTTAAATCGTCCTTTTGATTGTGCTATGCAGATAAGTAGCCGGTGGTTTTTTTAACTATCCCATGGGAACTCTTTATTTTTTCAGTATGAAAGGTATCTTACACGTTGGCTGGGCATATAAAGTACGACCATAAAATTTCATTTAAATCCGGTGAAAGACCCCGGCTAAACACTGTTTTTGTAATTCTTTACTTTCCCGCGGGAACTCGATGGGATTATTAAGTTTTACTATATTATAATATTTTCTTTTAACGGCAACATAAGGTATCAGCACAACAAATTTAACTAAAATAAGTTCATAAGTAATTGTATACAAAGCTATTTAATTAATAACAGTTTTTTGATTATCCCAAGGGAACTCTTTAATTTACCGGGATCAAAAGTATCCTATATGTTGCCCAGGGACATAAGCTACCACCACACAAAATTTCATTGGAATCGGTCCAGCCGTTCCAAAGATTAGCCCGTACAAACAGACAGACAAACAGACAAACAGATAAACAGGTAAACAGACAAACAGAGAAACAAAAAAATTGAAAAAAATTTAAATTAGTTATATTTGACTTCTTACATCCCCCTGACTCGGTTTTTAGCATTATTTTTCATTGTACAGAAATTCGACCTCTACAGATTTATTATATGTATTGATGATATTGATGTACGAAAATGTCGCTAAACGTGACTTCCACGCATTTTCATAAGTATTGAATTTCTCTTATCGAATCTTAAAAAGCGCATGTATTGGACATAGGTATTATGGCTAAAGCTGCTAGTGACTTAACTTTACTTGTATTTATTAAGGTAAAGCTCATTATAAAGAAAATATAATTTTGGTATTTTCCAATCTATAAGATGAATCAGATTATTATTGATTGAATTGGTTGGTTGCGTTCGAGAGTAGACAAAATTTTAATTCTACATCAACACAATAGTGCCAAGACGCAGTTACTATCTGAAACTAGTCTAGCGTATTGCACTTATTTACTCTTTAGTTCGAAGAACGAGTATATTAAAGATTATCTTAATTCTTAAGTAAAAGTGTCTAATAAAATCTTTTCCAGACTTAGTGACCCCTCCAAAAATGTCACTCAATTGTACCCAGATGAATCTTGAATCGCGCCGCTCGGTGTAGAAAAAGCTAACTCAATTTTCACGGCTGTCGTCGGCAGCGGACCGCCCAGTAACTGCCATTGTGTTGTTTACTTCTTATTTGCCGTCTGGAATTTTTTCGCCTTTTTATCGCGTTACAAATTTCGCTTTCACCGGTATGTGGTGAATAATTGACGAAAGTGATGCTAAAAAGCCGTCTTTATCTCTTTTAATTGACCGGAAATCGTTTTGTTTTAAGTTTTTGTGGTAATTTTTCAGTATGACAGTCATTTTTGAGATAATTAAGTAAGTGCAAGTGGTATTCATGTAAGAAGTTAAATATTTTGAATTTTTTCGCTGCGGACCCAGATTTACATTACATAAGATATGTACTTTACAATTTATTTAATAATAATCGGCGTTCATAATTCATGTCCTTTATATGGCGATGGTTGGATTTAATTTTTTCTCTAGGTCAACAAATGGATTCACAATATTTAAAGAAAACATGTAAAATAATATGTATTAAATTACATAAGCCCCTAAATCAGGATGTCGTCTAAAGTTCCATTTCAATTCAAGAGGACATATTGGCCACAGAAAGCGTTTAAGTATTCATATCAGAGAATAGAGTAATTTAAGCGGGGACAGTTTAGTTGCTTCTTGAACCTAACGACTCAAATGTTTCACAAACAAAGTAAAACATAAATCATGTATAATTAACTTGACAAGACCACTTGATGGATACTTAGAGGGCAATCAGCCTAATCTCTGTCGGTTAATAATATGAAATTACACGTTTTAGAAAAATGTTTTACGCTACACCGCGGCACTGTATTATAATAATGATGACAACCGCCGTCAGGGATTATTTGAATGGACGTAAGGAGCTATTGAACAAACTTGTTCTATCTATGCTCATTTTGCTCGCCCTTTTTCCGGTAAGGCTTGTAATATATTATTTTAAGTGAAGGAAAATTTTCTTTGATACGTTGATACGAGGAAGAGTCTGTTCCAATTAGTGAGAATTTGTTTTGTAAGATTTTTAAATCTATGACCTTAGCAGCTTTAACCATTTATTGTTTTTTAAGATCGCTATTGCATTGTTTTCGCTTGAAATTAAAAAAATGTATAGTTATATTATTGCAAATGAATATTGCAAGATACTTGGCTGATCTAGAGATTTTACTTGTGTAACCTATTTTGATCAATACTATAATGATATTATCGAGCAACGCAGACGGTAAGTTTATAAGTTGTATAGCTTTATAGCTTGAGAACTAAATAATACGCTCCAGCTTTGCTATGGCGTAGGTTACCAGTGGGAATTTTCGAAAATTCTTCCTTATTCCTTGTCTACATCAATAACGGAACCTGCAAAA
Organism: Coenonympha glycerion; assembly: GCA_963855885.1. Classification (NCBI taxonomy): domain Eukaryota; kingdom Metazoa; phylum Arthropoda; class Insecta; order Lepidoptera; family Nymphalidae; genus Coenonympha; species Coenonympha glycerion. Next base: position 4,560,139 of record OY979639.1, on the reverse strand, counting down.
TTTAAGCTTTCTATGGGTGTGTGCCGCTAGACTTTTGTTTTCATTAATATAAGTTTTTATAAATTAGTAGAGTTCGGAGACCACGAGTACACATAAAAAACAGTACCTCTTCATATAATGTGTTGGGTGGTAGCCCTCTTGTCAATATAAACTCGTTTTCTGATCTGTGGTAGCCCTGGTAGCGGGTTGCGACAAGTGAAGGCCGCATAGAGGCCGGTCGCTGACCGCGCTATTTATACGTTGACTCCGACACCACAGGGCAATGATGGCACAGAGGCTTCGAGGGCGTGTCCATTGTATCGTAATGGCTTGAAGTTTTGTGACGTAACTTGAACATTGATAGCGGTACCGCCCAAAAGGTATGAGCACCCTCAGGCACCTACTGACTTATTTCGTCAATTTCGTACCGCAAACCTAACTTTTCAAATTTCACGTCGATAGTTCCTGAAATAATCGAGTGTGACAGACGAACGGACAGATGGAGAAAGTAAGGGTTCAATTTTTACCATTCTGGAATGGAACCCGAAAAATATTAAATAAGAATTAAGAAAAAAAGGAATAACCAACCAATAAAAAGTATTAAAGTAAGAAGCAAGTTATTTCATATAACTTTGCTATACCCGATATAAATTGGTCATTGCAAAGTTATTTCAAGTCAACACTCCTACGATCTTGACTCCTACAAAGTAAAAAAAACCGGCCAAGTGCGAGTCGGACTCGCGCACCGAGGGTTCCATACCATAAGAAGTTAAACATTAAAAGAATCACTTTTGTTCATGATTTTACGAGTTTAATTTACATATAAGTACTTTTGTTGGCAAACCGCAAACCTAACTTTGTTTTCGGCGGATTATTGTTATTGGCAAAAAAAGTATAATAGTTAGAGGGTTGATTTTATTTTTCCTGTAAAATATACGTTAACTTCTATTGATCATATTTATTTCAGATTTTTCGAATGGTAAACTTCGGAGATAAGGGGGGGGGAACGGTATTTTTTTCGACAGTTTGCCCAATAAATCAAAAACTATCAGGCATAAAAATAAATAAAAATTGGTTTTAGAATATACAAGTAACGCCCTTTCATATGATACCCCACTCAATATTGTTATCTCATTTTGAAATTTCAGCGACCCGGTTTTCCCCCCTTTTTAAATAAAAATAAAAACAATTTTCAAATTTTTACGATTGCTATGACGTCGCGTCACTATTATCTATAACTATTCTAAATTTCAGGTCGATAGCTTGAATAGTTACTGAAATAATCGAGTGTGACAGACGGACGGACGGACGGACGGACGGACGGACGGACGGAGAAAGTCTCACCATAAGGGTTCCATTTTTACCAAATTGGTATGGAACCCTAAAAATGGGCTATATTCGTTTCTGGAATGTTCACCTAATTTATGGCTTATTTAATTTCATGCGTTGTCGAGTGACTGTCGTGTTTATTAGATCGCGATTCGCGACCGTTTAATTCGCCCATTTGTATGTAAAATCGATTCCACGGACGCCTCTAATTGAAATATCGAGTGATGGTTATGATGTTTGCCCGTTTATGATTATTGGATATGAAATGTCATAAATTCGACGGTTATGTGTCATGAAAGTGTTGTATCGCTTTGTATTGGAAATATTTTAAATTGAATTGCACGGTTATTAAGGCCGCGATTCTTTGGATTTATTTTTACTGTTACGCTGGTTTTTTTGATTTTAACACGGTTTTAGTGGAGCGTTCGAAATAGCTGAATGTCATACTTATACCATTTTAACTGTTCAACATTATTTTAACTTTTCAACTGTTGAAATTTCAAAACAGTCGTTAACCCGTTTTGTACTTCGGGTATAGTAAACTCGTCTCTAGATTACGTAAGAAAAAAGTGTTCATCGTTATCGTAATCGAATGGTTCTCTGATTTACTTTAGCCAATCGGGGGGGCAGAATTCGCTAACGAGTTCGATAACGATGCATACCTTTATCTTACGCAATCAGACACCAGGTATTTTACGAGTATCTTTTTATTTACAGCTCTGCATGCTATATTTGTAAATTTCGCTTCGTTATGGATGTAACTAGAATCTTGCAGAATGATAGTATTTAAGTTCTGTTGATAAAAAATATATTTTGTGTTTTACATTGTTTACTAGCATATGCTCGCGGCTTCACCTTCGTGACAGTCAGTTTTGCTGATGGAACATGGATTTTTCAGGGACTAAAAGTATAGCCTACTTGTTCGTTCAGCGCATAATCTACTTCCATTCGAAACAAACATAAATACAAAAGTAATAATATTTCTGTGATTTTATTATACGACTGCCCGAAAACGGAGAGTAATGTTTTTAGGGTTCATGATGGTATGTATGTAAGTATGTATGTGAATTTCTTTATTCCACCATAACTTCTGAACGGCTAAAAAAATTTGAACATAATATTATGCCGTATCGTTAAAAGTAACATAGACTTTATTTTTTTTTTGAAAAATTAGTTTAATAACTAATTATATTAATATATTATAGTGTTTTTACACACTTAGGAAATTATTCCTATAAATTTAAATATGCATCAAAATTTCACTCGCGGTGGGACTCGAACCCACGTCCCCCAGCTATCGCGGCTAGGTGCTCAACCAACTGAGCTACGCGAGACTGTCTCACCACGACGAAATTCGGATGCATATCTAATATATATAAATCTCGTGTCACAATATTTGTCCTCAATGGACTCCTAAACTACTGAACCGATTTAGATCAAACTTCGTGAATATCTGTCATTTGGTCCAACTTAAAAGATAGAATAGTTTTTATCCCACGTGGACGAAGTCGCGGGCATCAGCTAGTTGTTTTATAAGTCTTAGTTAAGTTTTAGTTTAATAAGTCGTGATTTTAATTTTTTATTTATTATTTGTTTGGTAAAGGTATTAGGTAAAGGTATTATAATGTACTCTGTGTGAAGAGCTCTAATGACACGTCAGGTTAGATACCCATCAACAGAGCACGCGAACGGTAAGCGCCGCCTTGCGGTCAACTCGCCTGTTCGATGCTTGATTAATGTCCATTGTACAGGTGAACGCTTGGCCGTTTATTAATAATGAAGATTGCTATTGAGATATTGGTAACCAATAAACTAATAAACAGATAACAATTATTAATTACCTGTTGCATTCTATATAGATTTAATGCTTTTATTTTTTTAATATCCAGCAGAAGATACATCACAAAATAATGGTGTGAAATTCATTATAAAAAAATGAAAACAGTTGAATTGATATAAAGGTTACGTCATTTTTTCATTGTATTGCTTACGCTTGACGTCAATGGAAAGCAATGTAAGGTCTAGGTTGTAGGGCGCTTGCCTAGAAAACGCTTGTTCACCATTAATAATAATAGTCAAGATAGGCCCATCCGAACATTTTACGTAAACCAATTCTTCATACAAGAAAATGTAGAGCCATGTGTCGAAACTCCTGCGAAATACTGCGAAAGCTTACAGCTTACTACTGACGCCGGAGGGGGTTTTGCTCCCATAAACTGGCGACATTTTTTCGCGCGGTCCGCCCCGTCTAGAGTATACGTCAATGTTGTTCACTCTTTTTTTGTACTACGTCATACGTACAAAACTATTGAATTACAAGAATCACATCTCATACTTCTAAATTACTTAAGTCTCAACAAAACTAAAGAGAAATTAAATTATTTACCGAATTACATTAATTAATCATCAAATAACTTATTATAGATTTCATACTTACCGGTATCTACCTACCAGTCGTTACATCTCGCTACTCGCGGGGAAATAAAATGTGATATGGGCCTGAGAGTGCAACGGTCGGCGTCTCGTCTTTCCTATACGATAGTATACTACTTGCCTTCTATTCTATTCATCAAACATAGAGATTTTTATTAAGATATGTCTAATTGCGTCCGCAATTAATTTATTACGGATACACCTTTTTTTCGCTGAGAAATAACCGTTAGCTTTTAATGATAAATGATTGCTGGCGCTTCTGTTTTTAAATTAACTATGATTGATCATTGAGGCGTAATTGCTACAATTTAAACAAAGTAGAAGTACACTAATTTAAAAATTTATTTGGACTTGGTCCAAGAGGTGGCTACAAAAACATAAATAAATAACAATATAACAAAGTAAATAGTGATTTTTGCTCCATATTTATATTTCATACATTTTATTCTTCAATAATAATAAACACAATCAGGTATACTTTCATTGTACTGGCAATTTCGCACTTTTATTTATTTTGTTTTTTAAAACTGACCACCCTGATGGACACGTTGTCCCAGCCTACGTCCGCGCCATGCTCCATTCTTTTATTGTGCGCGGCAATGAGCACTCGACTACAAAAACACGTCTCGTTTTTGTTAATTTAGGTTCAAAGTAAAAAAAATTAAGTGTTCAGTGTTAAAACTTGCTTAATTTTCTATACTGATAATGCTTAGACGCTAGAAAAATTTATTATTATAACAAAAATAAAATCAAATCAAATCATATAATTGTGCATTCATCTTCGTCAGACTCCGAGGAAAGAGGGTAAGTGTAAATTAACTTTTTTTCCCAGATATCACATCAACTCAAATATCAATGCTGACGAAAGTGTGTCCAAAAATTGAAATCCTAAGGCATCTCTAAGCTAACTTGGAGGGTATCACATTGAGGTTATCACGAAAGTATAGCATGATGCGCGAAATAGTCCAGGCATCTCTAAGCTAGCTTGGAGGGTATCACGTTGAGGATACCACGAAAGCATAGCATGATGCGTCAATGCTCCTGGAGGTTGACTGCGGGTCAACACGAAGGATTTTAAAAAACCTCAAAGGACTTTGCGGATACCAACGGGGGACGATGTCGGTGTGGCGCTGTTCTCGGCTTCACTACAAGTGGCTCCGCATGACCTCCCGGACTTTGATCCCGAATTGCTATCAGCGCTCAGTCACAAGAACTATATTAATGGTTAGTCCCGACAGTTGTAAAATTCTAGCCGACCTTCATTGCAAAGAATCAAATAGTTTATTTGATATACTTGCCTGGCTTATGAATAGCCAGTTAAACGTTATAGCCTTTTATCAGTGATAACTATTTCACGACTTAAAAACTAATTCCACGAGGGTACCAACGCGTCGAACTTTTCTAACTATGTACCTACAACAATAATGTTTAGATTTTGTGGTGGAAAATAATTTTACTTACTTTCGAAAATTAATGTTCAGATTGTGTAATGGGATGATAATTTAACTATTAGCTCAAAACTCAATAAGTTAACAATATTATGTATAATGTACTATTAGTCTGAAAGTTTCATTGAAGTGAATTGTTAAATTCTTTCTGAAACTAATAAAAATCTTAAACCACAACGCGTCCTGAACTGAGAAGAAGCTTAAGTATTGACAAATGACATTTTGTTTCGACAAATGACAAGTAATTAAAGTTCACGAACGGGACCAGATGTTTTTTCGGAGAAATAGTTTCGGGCATTATACTAGTTTCAATGGTTACTGATCGTCAGGTGTTGTAAATAAAGAAACCAGCAGGGCGCGGCGGGCGACTTTGCTATCGACACCCACCGCTGGGACAGCGCAATCTCGTTTCTCGAGAAACTAGCTGGCCCCCTCTCGTTACGGCTCGGCCAGCAGGGGGGCGTGACACACTTGAGTATTGGCGATCAGCCGCGAGGAAGATGCGACGTGGCAGCGAGTCTCCAGCATCAGCCACAACAAGGACCAGGTTCATCGACGACGCTAGACATTAAGGTACCTATATGCCAGTTGTCTTCAACATTTTGAAGTTTAATGGTTACATATCACTGACAAGGAATCCGTCACGATCTATAACATGATCTAGAATTTCGGGAGTTATAATAAGTGAAGACTATTTTTTGACTTTCACTAGGTGTACAAATGTACGTACATTCAATAAAATATTTTAATGAATTGAACAAATTAAGGAACTAGCTCCAAAAAATTATTATTACATAATACCATTTTAAAAATCGTACACTAACACAGTGTACCGCCTTACACGTTCACAACAAAGAAAAAGCGACAAATGTCTTTGACAATCGACATTTCTTTTTTGGGTGAGATAATGTGGGAGTGAGTCAAGTATGTTCGATTATAGTTAAGATGTGTCTAACCTCAAAATCTTACGTGGTAAAAGATACATTCTAAATTTAAAGGCGTTGAATGAATTCGTAGTTCAAAATCCTTTGAAATTGATAGTTCATAGAACAGCTTACAAGCGAATACTTAAAAAGGGTTTTATGCCTATGAACTGAAGAATCTTATTTTAAAGTACCGATTCATCCTTGGTAAAATACATAAAGAAGTTGTGACTCATCTCAGATACTTACCGCGGTTTTTTCATGAAGATTTGTTAGGTGTTAGAGTGTTAAAGTTATTTACTACCCTCAAAACATGCTCAGTTTCCTGGTTTTATTTTAATTTCTGACGATATGGCAGTATCGTTACCCAACCGCAAACTATGACGTGAATTATGTAACAATTCAAATTCTGTAAAAAAAATTATACGCTTAACTCGTTGTATCATCTAAGAGTTAAGCTTAATTCCGATTAAAAGTCCTAAAGTCCACTTCTCCAGCTATTAGGTATGGATGGGGTTACACAGAACGTCTGTAGAAACAAAAAATGTAGCCCGTAAGAAAAATTAGACTTTAGACGCAGCTGTTCGTCCATCATCGGTTATCCTATCAGATGGCCAGTGGTTACAAAACATTTTTTAAGTCATCTAACTCCCTTAAACCTAAAAGGTTGAACTAGTGATTCACACGATTTCCCGGTCTAGATGAAGACTAATTCTTTTCATTAGAGGGATTTTTGTTTTTGTAATAATTAACGTTAAGATGAATCGAAATACCTCTTTACAGAGTTGATGGCCATATTTTTCGATACATCTATTTTGATACACATGATTTACATCAGTTGCATAGAGGATATCAAATATCCTCATTTAAACGATTGGGTTAATTGTTTCTTATATGGAAATTAAAGATAATCAAAAGCTGACCAAGAGTTACATCCAGTTAATGGGATTAAGCTATCGCTGTAAAATTATATACTTCAAAGTTATTCAAAGAGTTCAATCCAGTTATTGAATTTATCGCTTCTTGCAATAATGCGAAATGTAATCAATATGAACCCAGACGTCTTAGAAACAGACGCATTCTGAACATTTTGGAACACCAAGTTTACCTTTGCTCTTCTATACATTCTTCTAGAGGTAGAATGCTTAAAAATACTATTATAGACAATGCTTTAGACATACATCGTCTAAGGACCTCTACAACTTTGGATTTCCTTCTTTTACATAAGGTGTCAAAAGACTTACTTCTTATAGTACATTTATTGATGATAAATAAATAAATATGGTCTTTCCCTAGAGAACCACAATTCATAGGAATTACTGGAGGAAGTTCTCTGAAGGCATTAAAAAAAAAAAAAAAAAGGACATTTTGTTGGAATTTTTAATAATCTATATGTTTCAAAAATTTTGTGTTATTTACAAAGTTTTGTGGCAATACTGCTTTAATAACGACTGAGATCCGTACAATCCGTACATTATAAGTCAACCTCGTAATTTCCAACAGAACAACTTGTTAACGACGTAGCATATGGTACGATTACTTGTTATCATTCGCCACTGAGTTTAATTTCTGCTGATGATTTTGGGTCAAATAAAAAAAAAAAAAAAAATATATATATATATATTATATTGCGAAAATGAATAGATAAATTAACATCAAACACCACATAGTAGCACACAATATAGTATGCTAACACATTGCTCAATGGGCCTTAATAAGAGTTTATTCATTCCGTAACTTTGCTTTGCTGATCTTGTAACTTTTTTAGCTTTAGGCAGTAGACACAGCACAGAATGAAAACATTAGCATTAGTTAAAGTTAGTATTATTGTTTTTATATAATTCAAGGGAATTATTGAGTTTATACAACGCCAGCTACTACTCAGGGCGAACCAGTTTTAATTATACCATAATCAAAACTGAAGAGAAAGTATAAAAATTTGCCACAGCTTTGAAAAACAAATCGATATGTCGTTTACAAAATCTTAGACCAAGATATATAATAGACAACCTCCTGATAATGTTGAAGCGACCTCATAAGGTCGCCTGCAGGCAGACCACCGTGAGAACGTGTCTGCCGAGGAATATAATCTCTCACGAGAGAGGTCTGCGTTTCAGTGTACTCAGCACCAAGTACGCAACACTTCCTCGGCGAGCACGTAGTTTGTTGCTTGACCTCATCAGAAAAGCAGTCTGCTGGTAACAACCATTACGGACGTTACCTAAGTTTTATAACCTCTTATTGAGCGATGATGCTTCTGTCGCAATAGCTCTTTTGCTCTCTAATCATTAATCATTATAATCTATCTAAATATAAATTAAACCTATTTGTAATGTGACTGGTTTATTGATCCAGGAATTGAACGAAAAGATTGTGTTAATTAAATACTTCTGTGGTATAAAGAGGACCTATTTCCTATTATAATAGGAAACAATTTACTATCTGTTAATGTCCATAATTTAACAAAAATTTTCATCTCTAAACATCTACCTGATTGTGTTTATTATTATTGAAGAATAAAATGTATGAAATATAATTGATGATTAAACGAACTTACCTGTAAGTGAAGTTCTATCACAATTATGTGAATACATTTTATTCGAAAATAATAATATAAGGTCCCTCCCATACCCAAAACCCATGAGTATAATACGAAAATTTTGTTAAATATTCTCTAAAGAATGAAGCATGGCGCGGACGTAGGCTGGGACAACGTGTCCATCAGGGTGGTCAGTTTTAAAAAACAAAATAAATAAAAGTGCGAAATTGCCAGTACAATGAAAGTATACCTGATTGTGTTTATTATTATTTTCGAATAAAATGTATTCACATAATTGTGATAGAACTTCACTTACAGGTAAGTTCGTTTAATCATCAAGTATTGTGTGGTATCGTACACCCCACAATACCGTTTAATATGATAATACTAATTTAAAATTTGGAGAAGTCTCTCTCTTCTTCTTCTTCATCTTCTTGCAGACTAGTAGGTAGTTGGACTCTTCTTGCTGCATCGTATTAGTTATTACCACAGTTACTGTGTTCCAGTTTGAAGGACATGTGATCACTGACCAGAATTTGATTTAAGATGAGAACTGATGTCTCAGCAAGATAAGCGCAATGTAGGCTGTAAAATTCCTGGGACCCACTGCGTCTGTCACAGCAAGCGTATAATCATTAAACATCAGTTGTCAGCTCGTATCATTCTTTGTTATAAAAAAATATGTCAATAATTATAAACATTGTGGCAAAAAACTACACCACGACGAGGCGTGTTCTTGCGAATATCTCTACTATTACAGTCAATGAAAAACGAGTAACACTTTGACGTTAGAGTTCGACAATCGATAAAAAAAACTGCTAATTTCTGTCTGCCGGTTCAACGTGCGGACGGACGACGCTAGCAAAAGGTAAAAATATAATTAAATAGCGATATTGAATGCGCTAATAGAATTTACGGCTCTGATCTTGGCGCCAGAGATGCAGCGTTGCCACCACAGTCCGGCCACTTGGACTTTTTAAAGACCATTCTTTTGCATTTAAGTATGCAGATGTGCTTATTGCGTTACAGAAAATACTTTGAACGGACGAAGAGATCGTAGTATTCTATTACAAATCGATTTCTAAAACGGTTACCTTAATTGAGTTTAGTTAAGCATTTTCTAGAATTCCACGGGTAAATGTCAATTGGGTTATGGGTATGTATAAGTGTTATGTATATAAAATATGTAGAAGGGTCTATCGAACCCTCAGAGTGCGATTATAGTCTCTCAATAGGATACCTATATACTATTTTACTCTCGACAAACTAGTGAACGGAAAAAGCATAGAAGTGCTATATTATGTCCGTTCAATGAAAAATTATTACTAATGTATATTTTTAAAAGACCTACATACTCAGTCCTATTTTCTGCGTGGTTCGCATGGATGACACACTGCGTGAGTCGGCGAGAGAGAATCTCAGTGGCATCACATGATATACTCTAGTAGAATTAGATAATAGGTACTAAGGTTAAAAGGTTGAGTTACGATCATAGAATTGTAATACTTAGGTCGTCACTCACGCTCCGACTAGATAGAGCCCTTCCTAACAACGACACCTCCGTGAGTGCGGCAACTTTTTCTTGTAGTGTATTGTCAATTTGAAATTTGTATAGTGCGTCAAAAATTGAGTAGCAAAAAAAATGTGTAGCGACGGCTCGAGTTTGCCAATTTAGGCAAAGTATTTTTTGCCGCAGTTTTGAAGTTTACGGCTCCCTCTTGAACCTCTATGCCTACGCTTATATTGTTGCGATTTAAGTTATGTATTGTTGCGTGATTATTTCTGCGATTTATGTTACATACTCGTATGTATCAAACAGCGGCTTCTATTCTTTTCACCGTTCACTGGATGTAACCAATTAAGACGACACCACTAAATTGGTACGATCGGTTCTCACTTTCATATGTTCTTACTTATACAAGGCAATTTAAGAACACTTTGTGACCTTATAATTTTCATCTCACCCGCTCGGAAAAGCGATATTTAATGCCCGAAATGCGGGCGGAAAATGCTATTATATTCCCTAGGCTGCCAAAGCATTTTCATTTTTCCCACGGGAGACAAAGTAGTATGAAAATCCTTTCCGGCCCTAGGCTCGAAAGCATTTCCAAAGTTAAATTTGTTTGAGTTATCTGTGGTCAAACTCGTATTACGTGTCATGTCAATGTCAAAGCTGAAGACTTCTTTTTTTTAATAACACATACGATCAGTAACAAAGTTCGTTCGTTAAAGTTTGTATAGGTAAAGTATTTTTTTTAATTTTACTTTTTCTCATAATAGGTATCAATTAAAATAATAACTCTTATTTCGTTTTATTAATTATAAAAGAAATCTAATTAAATCCTTGATTTTTCTCATTGTTTATGTATTTATTGTTAATATATTTATAAAATTTTATATTATCTTTGGTTCTTAGAAATTGTTATTTCAGAACGCATTCAAAATAAAAGTACAGAAAAAAGTTTCTCAATTTTTTTTTCTGATCTAGTGTTAGTTGTCTATGTTTTCAATCGTGATTAAATGATAATACCTAATACTTATTTTGGCTTTATTCATTATTTTTTGTTTCAACTTTAAAATAATGATGATGATTAAAGGTGGTTTCAGTAAGTGAAATTATTCAGAGTTAAGTACTAAGAACAACATGTCGATCTAAAGTGTTCTTCTGGTGATTTTCCTCGCTATGGTGAGATGAAAAATTTTGTGTTATGTTCGGGCGCAAATTTTTTTTGATCTCGTGTCTTTGAATGCCTCGCTATGCTCAGAATTCTATTCTTTGAACCCCTCGCTGCGCTCAGGGTTCAACCCTAGAATCCTTCGCCGCTCAGCATTCAAATTTGACACTCGGCCCAAAAATCCACTTTGCGCCCTTGCATAACAAATAACTATTGTATAAGTGGTGAAACCTATAAAACAATGCCATTATTATAGCCCATCGTTGATAATAATAAAACAATTATAGTTTATTGTATAATTCAATCCAGTGGGTCGTACAGTTTTCCTTTTCTAAATAATCATAGCTATTAACCTGTTAGTCGGACTCGGCTTTGTGGTTACATCTAGTCTCGAGACGGCTGTCATTTATAAATGGAGGGTAGAAAAATAATTTGAGTTGCGAGTGGAGAGAATCGATTTTACCGTCTCTATTCAGATCTAGAAATCGATTGCGCAACTGCAATGCAACTATGTTAGGTATCTCTCTAATTCGATTAGTGAGTCGTGATGATAGTCACGCCAGTTATAATTAGATTGAGCTCTAGATCTGAAGAAGAATCGCTTCCTTGCTTTTGAAAATAAAAACTATTATGGCGTGCAGTTTAAAAATATTCAAAAATCTGAAATTTAACAAGATTTGTTTAATTTTACAGGAATAATGATCATTTTGTTTAGACAGTTTGTTTTTATAGAGAGCAGCAATAAAGATTTTGGGTAATAAGAAATAATGTTTGTCTTAAAATTGTTATATTAAATAAACATGAATATTCTCATATAGTATGTTCTGTTCGTTCTTTTACAATAAACGGGTAAAATAGCAAGTATTAGGGGTTCGTAAAATCATAAATAAGCCTTTTAAAAGTAAAAAAAACCGGCCAAGTGCGAGTCGGACTCGCGCACCGAGGGTTCCATACCATAAAAGGAGTAAAACATTGAAAGAATCACTTTTTTTCATGAATTTACGAGTATAATTTACATGTAGGTACTTTTGTTGGCGAACTGCAAACGTAACTTTGTTTTTGGTGGTTTATTGTTATTATCAAAAAAAGTATAATAGTTAGGGAGTTGATTTTATTTTTCCTGTAAAATATATATTAATGTCTATTAATCATAATTATTTCAGATTTTTTGATTGATAAACTTCGGAGATAATATTTTTTTCGACAGTTTGCTCAATAAATCCAAAACTATCAGGCATAAAAATAAATAAAAATCGGTTTTAGAATACACTAGTAACGCCCTTTCATATGATACCCCACTCAATATTGTTATCTCATTTTGAAAATTTGAAGTCCCGGTTTTCTCCCTTTTTTAAATATAAATAAAAACAATTTTCAATATTTTATGAGTGCAATGGCGTTGGGTCACTATTACCTAAAACTATTCCAAATTTCAAGTCGATAGCTTTGATAGTTACTGAAATAATTGAGTGTGACAGACGGACGGACGGACGGAGAAAGTCTCACCATAAGGGTTCCATTTTTACCAAATTGATATGGAACCCTAAAAAGGAATATACCCACTATGTTCACTATATCCGGATTGCATTCATTAAAATCTCCGTTGCAAACCTTAGTAAACATCTATCTTCTCCAAATTGGTTGGCATGGTTTTGTATGGAGATTCCGGCAATAACCACTAACCAGTAGCTTACCGGATAGGCCAGGTGACATTTTGCAGAGCTGTTGAACCGCGAAGTATATGTAGATTACTACGTAGAGTAGGTGCCTAGTTCAGTGCCTTGTTTTCCAGACAGATCCTAAACTTTTCCATTCCAAGTGTAAGTGTTTACTTCAATAGCTCTTAAGTGGATATGTTAGAATGTTTACCCATCGTAATAGCAAAGAGTACTATAAACGCAATAAAAAAATAAAATTACCTAATGCTTTTTTTCATTTGTTTAGGTGTTTTAAACACTTTTTAGATAGCGCTAAAAAGATCGTGATTTACTACACGATCTGCCTTGATTAATTTATAATTAGGATTCCGTTCCAAAATTGTAAAAATGGAACCCGGTGAGACTTTCTCCGTCCGTCCGATGGTTCCTTGTAGAGTCTACTAATTTCTAGGAAAATAGTCCGAGGTATGGCTATTTTGCGAGTTACTAACATTATTTAAATTATCACCTGAAATAAGTGAATTATTATTATGAATAATAAATTAAATTAAAATGCGGCAGACAGTTTGCCTTAATCATCACGGTCACCCCTGATTGAAAGGTATTGACAATATCATGTGGATCGAATGATTTGATGTACAATTTCACTATCGTTACAATATACATTCACTATCATTGGAAAGGCAATTTCTCTCCACTAATTATAACTGTAGTAAAGTGGTAAGTAATTAAGCAATCTTCGTTTAATGTGTCTTCAGAGGTTTATGTGGCAGCCCGCTTTAAGAAACGTATAAAATAAATTAATTCGTCAATCTTAAAGTGGATTTTGTTGCTTTATTGCAGACAGCGAAAATGTGTTAAGGGTTTATTGGTTTAGCAATAAAATATATCGGACAAATTATTTTGGTAATAATTTGTTTTTTAATCCCAGTTTGCGCATATTTTGCTTACAAAGCTCGTAGAAAGAAATCATCAATATGCTGTGTAATTAGTATTAATTGTTGTCGATTGCGGAATTCGTGTCGTGCTTGACATAAATATTTATAAATCAGACCACATCGTGGCTTTTCTTCATTTCTATGAAGTCTTGAATAAAAACTATGAAATCTCCCTAAGATATAAGTGGTAGGTGCCTGGATTTTGAGGAACCAAGGGATTAAAATCTTTGGCTAACCATAAGAAACTTCTGGGAACCATATTCCCAGAAGTTTCTTATCGGTCTTAGTTTTCAAGTTTTGTCTTATTTTTATCCTTTTTACTATCTTATTTTTTATAACTAGGGCATAACGAACAGTAATTTTAAGTTGTCAATAAAAATAAAGTTTTTGCGTTCAGTATTCTAATAGCAACAAAGCTTAATCCATCCAAATTAATTTACGGACTTATAAAAATAGTTAAAGACGACTAGTATTGGTAACTTGGCGCTTCCTATGAGACTAACTTAAATTGTGTCTGAAAATATCAAGCTCGTTATGGAACGGATAAGTTCAAGTTGGAGCAAGCTCCAAGTTGGCTTCTATCACGATCCACGATAGGCCAGTATCCTGAGAGTGATCATATTATGTCGACGGCTCGGAATATTGACGCGTTATTACAAAGTGCTACCGAGATGCATCGGAGGCTGCATAGCGCTGTTTATTTATTTGAAAAGTACCGTTAGAATAAAAAGATTTGATAACGTAGCTAACATTTCACTGCAAATAATTGTCCCGGTGACAAAGGGCTGTTTAATATGTTGCACAGTGAATCAGGTATTCAACAAGAAAATGAAGCCAATTTTCTTAGCACCAAGTCCATCCGAACAGGACTTGTACCAAATTAGTATAAGTTATCAATAAATATTATGCTAACATTTTAAATAAAAATAAAAAATGTGATGAAAAAAATTCAGCTCTTGTTCTTTTACTTAGCCTGGTGAAGTAGACGATAAAGACGAGGGCTATGGACTAAACCTTGCAGTACTCTTTCGTAGCATGATAACTATTTGTCAGTATTTTTTTTGCAGGTCGACACTGTCGAGGTCGTCACAGGTTTTTGCAGGTATTCCACTAGTTAAAAAATAAGGAGTAGCAACTACCTATATAGTATGTTTCATTACAAGTGCGGAAAGGCTGTTATTGCAAAGAGTTCCGACAAAATATGTCTACCCGAGCCGAGGCCCAGCCGAAAGCGAGGGTTGACAGTCGGAACAAGTTGCAATGACGGTTCCGCACGTGTACTGAACGATTATTTTTAATACAGTTGCGAAAAAATGAAGCAATTTAATAAAATAATAAAAACACAAAAAACTCAACTAACTTAACATTTTCTGAAAAACTATTTGCTTTTTTCTCTTCTCTCCACGCAATAAATTCGTCGTATGTAGATATGTAGCGACTTTTTGACTTTTCCGGTAAAATGTTCTCCGAAGCATTTTGTGCAACAAACAACTAAACTCGCAAAGAAAATTTCTGAAAAATGGCGCCAACCGTAGAATATAAGCAGTTTTTTTTTCTTCACCCATTCTGGTGATTTAAAAAAAAATTTGGTCATAGACTAAATAATATTCTGGTACGCAAAGGGAACTATGCCCATACAGCCAAGTCTTCAGTAGAATTTTTTTTATTGATATGAAATGAAAATGAAATTTAATGAGATGAAATGAAACCTAACCAAACTCATTCATTCAAATCTGATATTGAAACAAATTAGTAGCTTACTTTTTAGAAATATACGTATTTGCATGAATCATAAAAACTTCTATGAATTTTTTTAGTAAAAACTTCATGGTTGGTTTTTCTTTTTAATAGACATTATTTTGACAGTTGGGAAAGATAACGCACGAGTTCGGGAAAGGTAAAAAAAAGGCACGAGTATGTAATAGCCCACATCCCGAACGCTATACGTCCCTGCAATACGCCACTTTTTGAGCAACTGTATTAAAAAATATAATACAGAATACTTCTTTGTAGTTCTTCCTCTGTAGTGGTTGTCCTTTTTGATAAAAGACGTAGGAAAATGTTATTTTATATACTTACTAAAGTTGCATTTCAGAAGTTTGCTTGAACATGGGCATGTTTACTTACATACCTTGTATTAACGCGCTTGTTTCGCCTCTCTCTTTCCACAGCTCAAGTCCCACTCTCCTGGAAAGTTGCCAATGTGCAGCCGGTACCTAAAAAAGGCTGCCGTGCTGATCCGGCTAATTACAGACCGATTGCCATCACGTCCATACTGTGCAAAAGTATGGAACGAGTTCTCAATCGTAAGCTCCTGGCATACCTAGAGGAAAATGACCTTCTGTCGGACCGTCAGTATGGCTTTAGATCCAACCGCTCAACTGGCGATCTTCTAGTGTATGCTACGCATACTTGGGGCGAGGCCATGGAGAAGCACGGTGAGGCACTTGCTGTCTCACTCGACATTTCTAAGGCTTTCGACCGGGTCTGGCACGGTAGTCTTCTTAGCAAACTTCCGGCATACGGGATACCCGCGGGCTTTTGCAACTGGGTATCTGACTTCCTGAGGGAACGGTCTTTTCGGGTGGTCGTAGATGGCCACTCATCGGACCTAATGGCTGTCAATGCCGGTGTACCCCAGGGGTCTGTTCTCTCCGCGACACTGTTTTTGCTGCATATTAACGATCTGCTCAAACCAGGTATCTTTGGTTATGCGGACGACAGCACTGTTTCGGAGAGATACATGTCCAGTTCAAAAGCCAGTGGTGCTGAGATCCTTGAGCTTAGAGAGGCACTGGTAAATCGCGTGAACTTGACTTTAAATGAAGTGTCTGAGTGGGGTGACGCTAATCTGGTCAAGTTCAACGCTACCAAAACACAAGCGTGTTTGTTCACTGCTAAAAAGAGCCCCTTCACCTTGGCTCCCACTTTCCAAAGCATATCCGTCCCGATTGGTGATCATATTGAGCTTCTGGGTATTACCATCTCACCCAACCTCAATTTTGGGAAATGCATCGAAGCTAAAGCAAAAACAGCTGCTAAAAAACTTGGCATCCTAAACAAGGTAAAGCGGTACTTCACGCCTGAACAGCTACTGACGCTGTATGAGGCCCAGGTGCGTTCTGGCATGGAGTACTGCAGTCACCTTTGGGATGGCTCAGCCAAGTATCAGCTCGATGCATTGGACTCTGTTGATCGCCGCGCCCGCAGAATAATCGGAAAGGAATCGCTAACGCGGGCAAAATTGCTCAGCTTACAACACCGTCGCAATGTTGCCTGCTTAGCGGTTTTTTACAGGATATACTTTGGTGAGTGTGCTCAGGAACTACATAACCTTGTTCCTCCTTCACCTTTCTACTATAGGACTGCAAGACGCCGAGAGGGGTGGCATCCTTATGTGGTTGACATCCAACAAACTCGCACGAAACGTTTTTCTTCCACGTTTCTGATACGAACCGCTAAGGTATGGAACGCCCTTCCAGCCTCCGTGTTCCCAGCCAAGTATAATCTGGGTGCCTTCAAGAGAAGAGTGAATAGGCATTTTCTAGGCAAGCGCGCTCCAACCTAGACTTCATCACTGCTTTCCATCAGGCATGATTGTCGTCAAGCGCAAGCCTATTTACAATAAAAAAAAAAAAAAAAAAAAAAACATACCTTACTTATCCATTTCATAAATAACTAGCATTTGTTATTCTTTATTGTGATCACACGTCGCCACAGCTCTGCAATATTTCATGTATGGTTTTTGATAACGAAAGAACAACTGTGTGAAGTAAAAATTAATAAAAATTACCAAGTTTCTTTGGCAGACCGTACCCGCTGCGGGGGGTTTGTCGGGTATATTCATACACAGATATCAGATTCGCCCGCGGCCAATATAATTTAATATTTATAGCTAGCCAGCTCGCCGGCCGTGATTAGCCCGATTGAGCTATAAATTAATAGGCTAAGCTTCTAATCTGCGATGCTTTATGTACGTTTGGGATAATTATTGTAAGTTCCAATGATGTACCGAGGTGAAATGAAAATATCGTTGGTTTTGTACCGCTATGGAATGAAGGAAGTTTTCTAAACCTGTGTTGCGTTCTTTGACTAGATGCCGAAGTCTGATAGTAAAAGATATAAAAACCGTATAAAATGTTAACTACTCAAGTATATGAAATATTTAAATAGTCATAAATTACTTTAGCTTAACATTTTTTAAACATTCACTTCTATACTAATAAAATATACATATAACAAATCGTGCTAAGTATAGGTATTGTAATTGACATCTACTCTAGACACGGCGAACCGCGCGAAAAAATGTCGCCAGTTTATGGGTTTCATTAGTAACAAAACAACAGTAAAAGGCCACGCGGTAGTTCGGTCAGTGGCGGCAGCGGTATTTTGACAGTAGGCGCTACTGTTTGCTTATATGAAAAAAAAGACGTAAATCGTTCGGATGCCCATATCTTGAGGTTAGTTATCAGAGGTTCTCCATAGATTTATTAGGTATTGATGTATTTCGGCGCTGAAGATTTGGGCATAGCATCAAGTAAACTGGAAAATTTAATAATTTAGTTACAAGAAACTAAAGGACGTACTTAACTAGTGGCCCAAAATTGATTATAACGACCTAATTTAATAATTTTAGCTTTGTGCACTAAGTTTCTATCCAAGTGCCTGAGATCCTACTGAAGAAAAGATACTGATATAGTTTTTATATAATATACTCACGTATTTAAATATACTTACCTATATATGTATACTGTTTATTAATTTCGACGAAGTACGGTCAATAACACTAGTCGATTTAGAAATTGGCAACAAAAACATTTGCATGCATGTATTGACATTTTTTGTGTTAAGGTTGATGATGTTAACAGTATTGTTGCACATTGTTTTAGCTTTCAATCTATATAAGGAATTTTTGAAGTTGACTGTACAGAAGAATTCAATAGAAAATCCGCTAGTGAACAAAAACTTAACATAACCTGTAGCTTGCGGCAGCTGGCAAAGATTATACAGTGACCGTCGCCAACAGCACTTTATAAATCATAACGGAACAAATAGACGAATTGAATTCCCGAGTCCAGAATTATATAGCCCAATATGGCACTAATATATTCCAGCGTCGTCTGCGTATAACGAAACGCAATCTATTCTGATAAATATTGTATGCGGAAGTTGATATCATTAGTGGAACTACCCGTTGGGCATACAATGGCTATCGTATATCGAAAATGGTCATCTTAGTTTTAGGGGATATTCTATGCAAAGATGAGCTGCAATGTACAACGTTGTCGCTTAAGAATCCAGCTTCCTTGGGAGCATTTGAAAGGGTTGTAATTAAAATATAGGCAGTTAAGTAATTTTATTGTTGAGTTTCGTTTCATGCAAAGGCTAATGCGTGATTTTTTTTATCTTTATCTGCATAAAAGACAGTCAGAATTTACTCTGGAAACTTTATTTATTTTTACTGGAAATTTTATTCGGAATTACAAAATGTACACCGTTTAAGCCAAAACTTAATATATTGCGGGATTTCATTTAATCTCCTGACACAGTAAATCAACAAAAAATATAAAGAACCTAACCTAGTAATATGGAGATTCAAAAGTGCCCGTACAAAATTGTCTACCTATATAAAAAAAAAAACAGAAATTATAGAGACATTTGATTTTATATTATAAGGCAGAAGACTACATATTATTAAATGCTTTCATATGATATCATTTTTTCTGTACATCAAAAATCAAGTGGGGCAAACCGCACTTACAAAGCTCTCCCAGCTTTTTTTTTAACCAAATAAATGCACTATGTGAAAAAGCGTTTTTCTTAATTTCTATAAAAAAATAGGAAAAAATCTTTCATTCAGATAATCGTTTATTAAAACATCAACCAACATAGAACACTAGTTTTCCATTGCTCGTTCGCCTCTACCTCTCTCGCCTCTAACCTTGGGCCCTAAAGTGCATTTGTTCTACTCAATGTTTAATCATCTTAAATCAATCAAAATAAATTGTAACTGGTTACGCAGAGGCACCATTTGCTCGTATAAGGCGTCAATAAAATTATCTAAACGTTCTCTTCACATTAACCGCTTAATTATGACACGTTAACGGTTAATCTGGGAACGCGGTCACGGGAAGTATCTTGTAGCTGCCGTATTTACATATAAATTGAGTAGGCTTCATTGTCAGCCCAAACTGATGTTAACAGGCTGCCTGGACACGCGAGTAGGGTGACCATTGCGTCCGGATAAATTATTCCGTGTCATTTGGTTTTTTTTAATGTATCATACTCAGTTGTTCTCTGCTATAAGCAGACCTTTGGCTTTTTAATGCGAACTTCGCTCTCCACAAGAAGTGCCAACTCACGATGGTCGTGACCTGGTTGGTTACTGCAAAATGTCTGTGGTAGCTTTCGCGCCTTACGATTGCAGTGAGCAACACTCATCAGAGCATCTAAATGCTTCATCAAGATATAATAAAAAATAATTTATAGATGTTAGTATTAGTATGAGTACTTTAAAAAGTGACAAAATTAATGTTAATCTTTAGTAGTAGTATCCAAAAGGATATTTAAAAATAAAATAAATAGATAAAAAATGACCTGAAAATACCTGGGACGCGCCTTTACCTCGTAAAGCTCTGTTTAATCACTATGACTGTAACAGATACACTAATCGCTAAATAATTAAACCTAAATACAGCACACAGCATTTCTTGTGCCTTTGCGATACAAACCATCTTGAATAGGAGATAGTTTTGAATGTTTCAGATCTGGCGCCTGTAATTTTCAACTCTATCTTGCCAAACTGTTCGTGCCTGTAGCATTCACTTCCATAATTTTTATTTTCCTTTAGTAGTCACTTCACTTGCCACAACATTATAAAGCTCCAGATAAATGGTCGAATATTTACTTTTATACTTTAAAAATTAAATGCACTTTATCCTTCATAATATCAAACACGGTCACCTAACTAGGCAAAAGAGCTGCTAAGCTGTGCTAAGAAGATTTAGTGCGACTCGGTAGCGGGCACATGATATGAACAGAATAGCTATAATGATGCTAGACTTAGGCTTCTACGGTGTCCTAGATGTCCTAACTAACAATGTGATAGGAGGAAAGGATTTTGCACTGCTAATTGTGTATTACGAGGAGCCATGTAAATGTTTTGTATTAGCATTTACGTACCTATTTTGTAGTCTTATCAGAATAACGCCTCTTAAGAGTCTGCTTACCCACGATGTCTCCCATACATTCGTATGTAGTTCACAGAACTCTTAAGCCTATCTAGAAGACTATGTTATAATATATTAACAAGCTGACCCGCCAAACGTTGTTTTGCCGTTAGGGATATAAACCTGTTCTCAGACCCAGTGATCATACACTGAAAATTTCATAACAATCGGTCGAGCCATTTCGGAGGAGTTCGGTAACAAAGATTTAGACAAAGAATTTAATATATTAGATAGATAGGTAGATAATGTAAGAGTAAGAATATATCATTCTACATTGGTAAAACATTGAAACATGTGCAATAATATAAAATGGTTAAATAAAGAGATAGTGTTTAAAACTAATAAAAATGCATTAAAAGTAAATTAATATAGAAATAATCTCATCAGACGAAAAGCAGTCCCGCAAATAAGCGGACACGTATCTAGGAGAAACTTAGTTTTACATAGGTAATTAAGTGAATCGGCAGAAATGAATAGGAACTGGTGACCGTTCTTTTCTGCACAGCGAAAAATGTGTGATTCAAAATAGACAACAAATTAGGCTTTCAAATTTTTGACATGTTAATTTGCGGTAAATTTTTCGTACAAAAGTTCTCCTACCTACTCTATGATTAGCGCCATTGTTGAAATGGTGGCACCGAAATTATAATTTGACTTCCGCATATCATAATCAATGTTCGCAAATATTTATGAAAGTTGGCATAACGCTCATCGGGACCCGGTTTTGCATTGAAAAGAGAAAATATCATAATTCAAGTCGACAAGTTCTCGTAAATTGCATCATATCATTTAGTTGCATGATACACCCTTGTACTGATACATCACAATTTGTAAATTACTGTAATGACTTCTTTATAGCCCTCTTCGGAGTTTAAAGAGGTTTTCGATACGTTGCAATTACATGTTTTTTGCAAGCATTTATTTAAATCGCTTTCTTTGGTTTTCCTGTTTAAAAATAACCAATTTTTTATGCACTTTTAGTTAGCCAATTATGCTGTTACTTGGCATATTTTCTCAGTTTCGATAATATCGATAAAACAGTTAAAGCTATCTCATAATTAATTGGCCTGTATTTTTACAAAAAAATTGGCTAGCGCTAGACTGTGAACACACCTGTTGGAAAGTGATACAGATATATAGTCTAAGGTGGAACGCACTTGCCTACGGAATGCCTATTCACTCTTGCCTCAGTGCCTGGGAGTGTATTCCAGACCTTTCCATCATCATCAACGGCGCTACAGCCCTTTGTGGGCCCGGGCCTGCTCCAAAAGATTCCTCCAACGGTATCTGTCCATTGCTTTCGCCTGAAATCTTCCTTTGCATTCACGATATGTTTGGGGGTTCAGACAGAACGGTTATCAGCCGCTCGTGCCTTAGTGACCTGGTAGGGCTGCTACTTTAAGGCCTGGACACCTGCCTGATTTTTTCTCGGGTTTCTGCCTTCCCATATCCAGCTTATCCTGTTTTAAGGCGCAGGAGACTCGCCTTTCGCCCCAGAGGGACTCACTGACAGAGCTGTGGTAGCAACCACAGAGGACATCCAGGCACTTTATAGACACGCCCTCTGCTGGTAAGAGAGGCATGTCACCTAGATCGTTGTCAGTCATTGCCGCCTTGGTCTGCGGCTCCATAAGGAGCGGCCACAACAGGGAACGAATCCTAAGTTGTGGTTTCCCCCATCCGTCACCCGGGGGACGCACCTGGTAGGAGGATGCTCTCCCCCAGACCTCCAGTGAAAGTGCGTATCAAAAACGAGGAATCAAACCGCTTCGTTTGTGTCTCTCACAAGTTTCACAAATCTAATAAAAAATGTAAACTTTTTTGCTACTTTTCATTTTCTTACTGTATCTAACTGATCCTTGTACAAGTTCATTATTAACTAGCTAAAGTACATCTACAATTGCATTTTAACAAACACTTAATTAATACTATTAAAGCTAAAACACAAGCAGAGAATTGTGAAGATTTATTACTCACGTACAAGCGATTAGCGTCTCTAACTTCTGTACGTCACAAGGAGATACCTTTATTAATTGATTCAAAGTTTCAGCTCCCGGTCATTTTACCGTAAATCAACATTAATTGTACTAAAGCTGTTATTATATGCGGAATTCCTAAGTGTTCACTCCGAGATACGAGTATGTTTGTTCATTAGTAAACTTTGCCATACCGTTTCTACACTGATAAATGTACCGGTACGGATTTGTAGCCATTATTGTGGTTTGTTTTGACTTAAAGCCTTGTTCGGAATTCCACTTATCACTGGCTGAATTGCATACTATAGAGACGTTATTAATTTCATTAACTGTTTATTAAAATTAAGCTTGCTTATTTAAGCCTAGAGGGCACTACAACTATTTGCTCGCTATATCTATTCGTTATTCATTTAGTATTTGAATATTAAACTTATATTTGAATAACTAGTTCAATAAAAATAAAAAAGCATATCATTATCTAATATTAATAGACAAAAATTATAGGGTTTGTGAATCATAATATTGTGATAATATTGTGATTTCGTATATAAAAAAAGAAATTAGCTGCAGGTATTCGTTAGTAATAAAGCTCGTACTCTTAAGTATAAAATTAATCCTAACGAAAGTTTTAACATAAAAACTTTACATAGATTTTTAAACTAAAATAAAGGTTTTCATAATATTCTATATTATGGGTCACCGTGGTTTTGGTCTCATTACATCGATTTTACTCAATTCGGGGTTGAACTTTCACTAATCCCTTTTCAACAGATTCCTGTATGTCAAAGTATGTTTACCAAATGTCAGCCCGATCCTTTTTTGGATCAGTCAGTCAGTTAGCTTTCAGTTCGGCTACACTAGCATTTTTATTAGCACTAGTTCAAAAATGCTTTATTTTTTATTCATACTAATTGTAACATTTCTTCTTATCATAATATTTATGTAATGAAATCAGAACCAGAAAGTAAAATAAATTATTATTCATACGGTAGCTACACGAAAGAGATTAATACACTTTTTGAGCACAGGATTATAATATTAACGGTGATTAGTGATTAGGATTACAGATGAACAGCAAGCACAAAAAATGTTTAATCCTGCGTTTATACACGAATACATATGCAGCCTTTTAAAAACGACTGTAAAGGACGTATAAATATGTACATGTGTTTTTAACATTATAATTTTACTTATTGGTTAAGGATTGTGTAACCCAGAGAAGCGCGTTGGGTATTTCTGTAATGTTTCCCTGGGTATGTAATAAATAAATAAAATAAAACATTTCTACTAGCGATGGTTAAACTGCCTGTTTTTACTGTTGTTTAGTTATCCCAACCGTATGAGCTTTAGATCGATAAAAATTACAAATCAATTTAGAAATAGGTACATAATTTTTTTTCCAAAATCAAATTCTAATTCAATAAATTGATACGTTGTTGTATCTTTAAGGTTATCTATTCCAAACAATTATAACTTTGTAAATTATTGTTAAATAAAAACGAAATAGATTTCGCCCCATACAATAGACATCAACGCGCTATGCGTACCGGCCCTAATATAAATAAACAAAAAAATACGTGTAATGGATAACCCAGGATATATTAGGTGTATTTAACTGTTTATCCAGTTCATTTGATTTGCAAAAAAACTGAGTGTGATGACCCTTAAGTCTATTATTTATGACTAGTGACGAATTGATGTGTTCCTACTGTTGAGGATATCTTGTATTGAGATAATGCAAATAAGATATGACTAGGTGGTTGATTTATACATGAGTGGGCCGATAGCATTATCATTATTTGGTTTAACAGCACTATAAATCAAAACAGCTACTGCTTGCTAATAAATCAAAGACTTGATTTAATGTAGTTTTATCATGGAATATTACTGTTTAATTACACATTACACAAATTATATCAGTTAGTATAGAGACACAAATTTTTACGTTACTGAAATGTCAGAAACCGGAGTTATAAGTTCTATTATACGTCTTCATCATAGATTTGTGTCGATAATTCTATTTAAGTTATGTAAATGTATAGATAGAGTCTTCCGATTAAATTCGTTTACTCTAGAAATGAAATACACTCTAGAATTTGTTTCGAATACAAACGTAATTGTTATTTATACATATACTTTGATACTTAGGATAAAAAATAAACCGTATTTAGTAGCACAAAGGAAAACAATTGAAGAAAATTACAAAATATCAGCATTTTAGATCATTTTAAGCAGTCATTTTAAGAATGATGTGTCCCATACAATATCAGAGAACCTTGACTTTGTTAATAATCTCATAACAATTTAGAAATTGTAGTTATTTTGAAATCACAGTTAGCCATTTGAAATTTACTCCTTCGTATTTGTAGATGTAGAGATAAGCTAGTTTCGAAAATAGATACTTGGGGCTGCGTCAAGGAAGTACGGGCCGTTTCCCGATATGTTTGATTAACAAAGCAATCAGTTACGTAATTTCGTAATAGGAATCCTGCCCGCGATAGATTGCATGTGATAGGCACTGACAAACTTGGGTTAGAATAACAGGATAGCCAGAATTGTCTGGGACCATGTACTTATTTGTCGAGACGAAGAAAATAGGAGTTTGTGAAAAGCTCCCCTTAGTCCCCTTAGTCTGTGTTGTTTATATTATTTATAGTATAATAATTGATTATTTCGAGGTTGTCACACCACTTACGTATAGACTTCGTTGCTATGACTTAAGGTGTTGCGGCCCTACCAGCCCGCGAAATTCAAATTTTATTTAGTTTTTCGCAAATATTAGACTAACTACACATTGTAGATTTATGGCAATGCATTTTGCGGGCCTACTTTTCATGCATCTACATGTTTTTAATAGAAACTTTGCTCGAAAGTTCCCACTCATCTCATATTGGTTCCCGAAAGAGAATTTTTTGCAGTTTCCTAGATTTCGAGCTATCGGGAACCAATATGTAAATGAATATTGTTGAGTAGAGTTTTTGTTAAAAACATGTAATGCATAAATGTTGTGCACGCAAAACTAATTGCCATTAGCCTTCGATGTATAATTAGCCCACTATGAGTGAAAAACTAAATAAAATTTGAATTTTCTTGCCCGGATGGTACCCATCGCCCTTAAGAGACTAAATATTTTTCAAGCAACCAGTTGGTATTATTGATGTACTCGCAGTTATTTATCAGTATCATCATTATTTATATGTGTTGGAAAATGCAAAACTACTTGTCACTAGGTATGCCTTAAACCTATTACTGGAAAATTAAATTGCTGTGTAGGAATTTACAAATAGATGACATAGTTTCTATTAAATAATTGCGAATATTATTAATTAATAATTATCTGATCAATTATTGTAGATTATCCGTCATAAAAACAAGCATTTCCTGCATCCAACTCACACGTAACAGTACCTAATAGATATTGCATTTTTTTTCCAGGTACATCGTGTGGAATATTTCGAATAGCTGAGAAAGCGGCAACGCTGCGCTACTGCAAAACGGTAGGTACACGTGACAAAAACAGGAATACATACAAGAAGTTCATAGAAATGAAAGTCAAGATTAACTTAAGGGGGATGGGTACCATCCGGGTGGGAAAATTTAAATTTTATTTAGTTTTTCGCTTAACAGTGTTACCGTAGGCTTATGGCAATGAGTTTTGCGGACACAACATTTATGCATCTACATGTTTAAAAAAAACTCTGCTCTACAATAATCATTTACTTTATATTGGTTCCCGATAGCTCGAAATCTGGGAAACTGCAAAAAATAATCTTTCGGGAACCAATATGAGGTGCGTGGGAATTTTCGAGCAAAGCTCCCATTTAAAACATGTAGGTGCATAGATATTATACCCGCAAAATTCATTGCCATAAACCTACAATGTGTAGTTAGTCTAATATTTGCGAAAATCTAAATAAAATATGAATTTCGCGGGCTAGTAGGGCCGAAACACCTTAAGTTGTGTATAATATTATAAGGAAACCATTGGATGTGATGTCGGTGTCTCGGATTGGCACGGAATGCTGCTCTAATTAGTTTGTTAATTCTTTATTTATAAGTAGGTATACTGATAGTGGTGGATAGATCATAAACATTGTAGAGTGTAAAGTATAAAATATTATTTTAAAATAGCCATTCCTAAAATTGCCGATAAATTTTCAATATCATACACCTATAGAAGGTAAGGTAGGTAAAATTTGTAGGTTATTTTATAAAACTATCAGTTTAGTTTTGGCATAAACTTCATTACATTATTCGGATAGATGCGATGGGACTTCAAAGCAAAAATACCGCCTCGGGAACTGACTATAGCCACTGATCTGTCTCTGGATTGCTGACTGTCAACGTAAAAATGAAGACACTTGATTTTCACCATTTTGGCGCTGATTGTTGCGTAATCTTGCGTGAGCGTCTATGGAACTAAAATAAAATGACATTCAAAACGACGTTCCACTACCAACAAAAGTCAATTTAGTACTATGGACGTTCGGGGGCGGCGCTTCAAATCGGTACAAATAAGGAACTGTCAGATGTATAGAGTAATTAATCCAGAGATAGAGATCAGACGACATAGCATACTATAAAAAAATATATTAGGTAATAGGTATATCCGTTTTTTTTACTAATAACAATTATTATTTTGAAGTTCTTTCAATGCAAGATGGTAAATATTTTACGTACATAAATAATTATCAAACGTAAATTTACTGTAGATTGCATCCAACAAATTTTTTAAACGAAAAGGCTTTTAATACAAGGCTTAATGTATGGCGTAGAAAAAATAATAAAATAATTGCATACGTCACGCTTTCTACGTCCATAAGAAGAACGTGGATTGTAAGATTGTTGATATGCTTATCTTAAGTGGTTATTATTTTCGCCGACTAGGCAAATAGCTAGGTAATCAAAAACATATTTTATATTAAGTAAATGTAGTTTATGAAAATGTAGTGGTAGCATTTAGCAATAAAATATGCAGCTCTCAAAATGACACTAGTTCTAAACATTCTAGTGTTTACTTATAAATCTCAAAGTGAAATAATCTTTTCTAAAAAAATCTTTCCTGATATATGAAATTCTCGTGGCAATTTCTGTTACTAAACTCTTCCGAAACGGCTCGACCGATTTTTATGAAGTTTTCTGTGTTGTGCAAGTTGTAAGAGTAAGGTCGTAAGCTACACTGGCCTGCAAAAGTATCACACTTTTCTAATTAAAATGATACAAAGTGTGAGACTTCCTTTTTACAAAGTGTGATACTTACTTTTGCAGGCCAGTTTATTATGAGATCCCTAATGGTGGTAATACAGTTGGCCCGGTCAGCTAGTATAATCTATATTTTTGTCCGTAATGTTATAAAGAAGCATCATTATAGTAATTTTTATACTTAAAATGCAAAATATTTCGAAATTAAGCTACCGTCGACAAATTCTACATCACAAGATCAATAACATTAAGATACTAATGATTAGGTGGGTGAGTGGGTCTTTGATTGATATTAAAAAGACTGAGGGACAATATTGACTTTTAAAGTTTGCAGAGTTCAGTTAAAACACTGATTGACGTCATTATGCATACAGAACAGCAACAGTTTGTTTGAGTGTGACCTTAGGTGACCTCAGATACCCCATACATGACGATAGGCAGATGATGCCAAATCAAATCTGATAATTAGAAGACAAATGTGGATGGTAAATATACAGACAGTCAGAATTTGAACTCTATGTATCTCATCTCAACTTACCCGACTATATTATAAGCAAAGTGTAATATATTTTTTATCTTCCGATTATTATTACATATCCCTCTGACAAGGGATAAGCAAAAATATTCCCACCCCATGCTTAGAGAGTGGATAAACTTGGGGGAGAAATTTAATTCTTTTTCTAAATAAATCGTTCGAATGCCCATATCCTGAGTTTTCTTATTAGAGTTGCGTTGTCTTTATACTATAATTTTACCCAGTCCAATGTTCCGGCTCAAAATCGGAGCGCTTCCCAATAACAGTTCCGTACGTTCGCTGACACGGCTATGACAATAGTCGACATTGTCCACCGGTCATGTTACTTCGCTATCATGTGGAATATCTCAACGTGAAATGAAAGCACATTATTCAACATCTCATGAAAGGTCCTGCGACAAACTTGGCATTTCACTTTATGGGTCGCACGACGCATGGTCTCGTGTGCTGCTACCACATTTGTACGTATGACGTATCCCCTAACACGATCAGTATATTATTTATCAAACGAAGATAAAATAAACGTGTTTTAAAAATAAATCAATTTCTCAAGCTCTTTTAAGTTCCTCGGGTTAGGGCGTTTTTTTACAAATTTCGAGTCGACTCGCATCGAACAAACGAAACGAATTCCTCCATACATGTGCACGTCAGTGTCCGTAGATGGCGGTGGCTGTAAACGTACGGAGGAATTCGATTCGTTTGTCCGATAAAAGTCGACTCGAAAATCGTACAAAATCCTGTACTAGCCCCTCTGGTCTCCTCTCAGATTGGCCGTAGCCCAACAAGCTGGCCAAATGTTCCAACCCCCGGCCGACCACTACCTTAACTTTACCTTATCTTTACCACCGAATAGATAAATCTAGCTTTTGCCCGCGGCTCCGCCCGTGAAATTCGGTTCATCACAAATCCCAATGGAAAAGTGATTTTCCCATAACCGTTCCCGCTCCCTATTAAAACCTTTATTATATAGATATTCTATTTTCTTGGATGTTTGCTAAAGCAATTTAACTATAGCTGTCGCTTCTTCTTCTTCTTCTTCTTCTCTTCTCTGGGACGTATCCGCGAGTAGGCGATTGTTCGCCCGCTGCGCGTGGAGTCGCCGATGCGGGTTCTCGCCGGATCACTCCAGCCAGCCGAGCTCACTCCAAAATCCGAACAGGCCTCCCAGGTCGCACAGGATATCTTGGAGTGTTGCTGAGGATCCCAGGTAGATCTCGCGTTGGACCGACACTCCAGTGCATCTCATCTGTCCGCTATTGATTACTGACAATTTCGGGTTTTTTAAATATCCCACGGAAATTATGGATTTTTCCGGGATAAAATGTTGTCTAAGTAATTTCCAAAACTCTAGTCTATCTCTATGCTAAATTTCATCAACATTGGTTCAGTGGTTTAGGCGTGAGAGCGTAACAAACAAACATTCACATATATAATATACAAATATATGTATAGTATAAACAGATATAATATTAGCAAATATTAGTAAGGATTACTGTAGGTAGTCTATAACGTTGGTTGGTTTAACATGATCTTAAATTTATCTGAATTATCTTAGAATTTGATTCTCCTTCTAGTCCTACCATCAACTTAAGTACTTGCTTACATAGGTAATTGTTTTAGTGAAATATTTTTCCGTAAGATTCAGTATCTTACATGTAGTCTGAAATATAATCTAGCTATATTGCATAGCTAGATCATAATATTTCAGACTACATGTAAGATACGAATATGGATACGTGTGATGTAGTGGTGCCTTTAGTGTTTAAATTGTGACACGCCTCATATAACTCAGTCACCGGTAATCTTAGTAGCAGTAACTTCCAGTTATATCGAAATGCATCCGTAACCATCAATTTATGATTCTAGGCGAGAGAAGTAATTGCATAATGCATTCTAAATTTGCATAGCTTTAATTTTAATGAGGAGGTGGGAATATACTGTTAACTAATCTAATATATATAAATCTCGTGTCACAATGTTTGTCCTCAATGGACTCCTAAACTACTGAACCGATTTAGTTCAAACTTCGTGAATATCTGTCATTTGGTCCAACTTAAAAGATAGAATAGTTTTTATCCCACGTGGACGAAGTCGCGGGCATCAGCTAGTAAATTATAATTAAGGTGTTGCGGCCCTACTAGCCCGCGAAATTCAAATTTTATTTGGTTTTTCGCAAATATTAGACTAACTACACATTGTAGATTTATGGCAATGCATTTTGCGGGCCTACATTTTATGCATCTACATGTTTTTAATAGAAACTTTGCTCGAAAGTTCCCACTCATCTCATATTGGTTCCCGAAAGATAATTTTTTGCAGTTTCCCAGATTTCGAGCTATCGGGAACCAATATGAAGTAAATGAGTATTGCTGAGCAGAGTTTTTATTAAAAACTTGTAGATGCATAAATGTTGTGCCCGCAAAACAAATTTTCATTAGCCTTCGATGTATAATTAGCCACCTATGAGCGAAAAACTAAATAAAATTTGAATTTTCGCGCCCGGATGGTACCATCGCCCTTAATGGCCTGCTATCATTGCAATCATAAAAAATGAAAATCGTTTTTTTTTATTTAAAAAGCGGGAAAAACAGGTCGTTAAAATTTCAAAATGAAATACCTAACAATATTGAGACTTAGACTACGAGAAAAAGAAAAACCCAGGCCCGGGCCCGTCCCCCAACAAAATGTTAATCATATACGTGTATTAAAGTTATAAATGAGTCATTAAAATATACTGCGTAGTCGGCATCACGGTCTTGTATAGCGGGATCCTATACTATCATACATTGAACATTGTCCTTTCCAATAGTCCTTTCACACTACACTAGACAGACGTGATGCTTACTCTTTAACTACAATTACTATTTTTTTATTATGTTAATAAAGTTCATGAACTTATAATGTTAGGCAATAAGCACTCGCCTCCAGCGTGCATTGCACGTTATTATCTATCGGAGCTTAGAGGATAAAAATGTGTTGATAGCCCACCATTTTGTGTAACGGTGGTTAGAACATGAATTAATAACGATAATAGATAGTGTTACGTTTAAAACTTATAGCTGGGTTGAGCTTAATAAGTAGGTATTATGACGGTTACATGAAACGGATATTGAGCATATAGCTACTTATAGGCTGGACTATAGAGGGGCCAGAATACTTTGTCCCACAAAAACTATAGGTAAGGTGCTTGTAAACTTTTCCTTCCTACCATCTCGTTGTCATCGCCATTTCTAGTATGTTAACTCTCACAGTTAGATTATATTTTTCAAAGGTACCTAAATCACAAAAAGACTAAAAGTTGATGATGACGCCGAAGATGTAATCGTACAAACTTGGAAGGGGTAAGTAACTCAGCTACACAGGATCGCATCTGAACGTTAAATCGCTTGGCGGTGTCTTTGCCAGTAGGGTGGCAAATAGTTTAGCTAAAATCTGTGAAGTTAGCAACTAGCGCGGTATGTTAACATGATACCATACCAACGTAGGTTGGTAACTTGTGCAAAAAGAATGCAAAAATACGGATTTCGCCTCCGTATTGAGTGAGGGTTGTTAAATAACAAACTGAACGATACTGAGATAGAAATTTGACATAAGGTCCATACAAGTTATGTCAAATTTCTATCTCTAGTAAGACAAACCATGGATAGATTGTGTGGTGTATATAGTAGATATAGGTATAGCATAGGAATAGCATAGACATAGGTAATCATAGACAATAACAATAAACTCAAAGTGTGCTGTGACGGATACAGATGACAACCGGAGTGACAGCAGTTTGACATCGCGTAAGTTCATACTTAATAGTGGCGACGAGAAAAATCGGGAAAAATCATAGAAAAGTGTGCGTAAATTGTAAAAAAAACGGTTGAATTAGGTGTAGCACAATATTCTGAACATGTCGGATATAAAATTTCAAGAATTCGATATAAAAGTCGATGAGTGGGAATCTTATATTGAGCGGTTCGGTTTTTTCATTGAAGCAAAGGGGATATCGGATGTTACGAGACAAAAAGCGATATTTTACGCATCATGCGGGGCAGATTTGTATGCTCTGATTAAATCATTAATATTTCCACAAACAGTGAGTCAAGTATCGTTAGTTGAGGTTATAAATACATTAAATAGTCACTTCAGCCCCCGGCCAAACGAAATTGTGGAATCATACAAGTTTCACACGAGAAAACAAAACAAAAACGAATCAATGCAAGATTATATCGCGACATTAAGAAAAATGACAAAACATTGTAATTTTGTAGACTTAGAACGAACATTGAGGGACAGACTAGTGTGTGGTGTCTATGACACGAAACTACAAGATAGTTTATTAAAAAAAACAGCGCTGACGTATGAGCTAGCGGTCGAAATGGCCTTGCAGGCAGAAAAACGTGAATCGGACCTCAAAGTGATCAATAGGCCGGAAGGAACAGCCATGGAGCAAGCTGCAGGGCCGAGTGTAACGGTGGGTGAGGAGCCCATGGAGGTAAGCGCAGTGAAGGAGGTAAGAAACACTAGAAAATCACTGTGTTATCGATGTGGAGGAAGTCATTTGAATCAGAAATGCTTATTTGTAACGGCAAACTGTTTCCGGTGTGGAGGTACTGGACACATTGCCCGTGTGTGTAGACGTGACGTGACACCAAAAAAGCAGGCAGAGGTGAAGGAAATAGATGAATTTATGAATGGTTTGCATAGCATCAGTGGACCAGAAAGGGTGCCGCCCATAATAATTGAGGTTAAAGTGAATGGGGCAGAGGTACAGTTTGAAGTGGACTCGGGGTGTTCATATACTATTATATGTGAGAATATGGCACGATCTATATGGAATGGTAGACTGCCACGATTAGCACAGAGCAGCTTAAAATTGCATACATGGACATATACTAGAGTTCAGTTAGTGGGTAGTGTGGAGGTAGCTGTAGAATATGGAGAATTCAAAGGAAAACTAACATTATTGATTGCGCGAGGACAAGGGCAAAACCTTTTAGGAAGAAACTGGTTCAAATCATTAGGGATTTCAGTAGATGGTGTGAACAGCATCGAGGCAATGGAGAACAGTCTTGCGCTACTATTGGAGAAATATAAAGAGGTTTTTAAAGAAGGGTTGGGTGAATACTCTGGACCAAAGGTAGAAATTACATGTAAAAAAAATACTCAACCTAAATTTATGAGGAGTAGACCTATACCGTTTGCGATCAGGGATAGAGTGTGCAACGAGATAGATAGATTGGTGGAGGTAGGAGTGATTGAACCAATACCATTCTCAAATTGGGCCACACCAATTGTTCCGGTACCAAAGAAGAATGGAAGTATTAGATTGTGTGGAGATTATCGGTTGACAGTCAACGCGGCCACAGAAACAGACACATACCCACAACCAACTATCAATGAATCGTTGTCAGAGCTTGCGGGTGGTACAGTATTCACAAAACTGGACCTAAAAGAAGCATATACTCAAGTGAAAGTTACAGAAAATACTGCTAGAATACTGACAATAAATACACCTAAAGGTCTATATAAAATGAAGAGATTACCGTATGGATTAAAGGCATGTCCAGGAATATTCCAGAGATTAATGGCAAACACATTAGCAGGAATTAAAGGTGTGACTGTCCTGATCGATGACATACTATTGGCTGGAAGAAACAGGGAGGAACATAATAAGATCTTGGAAAATGTATTGGAGCGCCTCATGACAGTTGGATTAAGGTTAAATAGGAAGAAATGCGAAATTGCAACAGACAGTGTTGAATTCCTGGGTTATGTGGTAGACAGATTTGGTATACACCCATGCCCAAAGAAAATAGATATGATAAACAAAGCAAACGCACCAAAGAATGTGAAACAACTACAGGCGTTTCTGGGGCTACTGAATTTCTATGAAAGATTCATAAAGAATAAAGCGGAATTATTAGAACCACTGCATAGATTGTTGGATAAGGATGCAGAATGGAGGTGGTCTTCAAAAGAAGTGGACGCTTTTAACAAAGCAAAGACTTTACTGTCAAGGGAAAACACATTAATACATTTTGACAACACAAAACCGGTGGTCTTAACGTGTGATGCCTCTCAATACGCGGTCGGTGCAATTTTAGCTCATACAATGGAAGATGGCACAGAAAAGCCAATTGCCATGGGGTCCCGAACATTAAATAAGACCGAAAGAAATTATGGTCAGATTGATAAAGAAGCCGCAGCCATTATGTTTGGATTGGAAAAATTTCACCAATATATATATGGCCGGCATGTGTTGATATATACAGATCATAAACCATTGTTAGGAATATTTAGCCCTAACAAGGCGATTCCGCAGATGCTGTCTCCTAGAATGATGAGATGGGCATTAAAATTGAACTCGTATGATTATGAACTGCAATACAAATGTGGATCTAGCATAGTTGGTGCTGATGCATTGAGCAGATGGCCAATGGAAACAAGCAAGGAGGATGAAACCTCAATGGAAACTATGTCAGATGTTTTGCTGTTGGCTGAGAAGCCAAGTGCGGTACAGTACTCATCCAAAGATATTGCTGCACAGACAGCGAGTGATGAAGTGATGTCAAAAATAAAATACTGGATTTTACACGGTTGGCCGGACAGAGTCGAGGATGAAAGGCTAAAGATATATTGGGTTAAAAGAAAGGAACTGTCAATGACCAATGACTGCATCATATGGGGAAGTAGAGTAGTAATACCCCCATCCATGCGTCAGCATATGTTAGATGGGCTTCATGAAACGCATGATGGGGTGGTAGTGTCAAAAGCAATTGCTAGAAGCTATTTTTGGTGGCCAGGACTAGATCATGAAATTGAACACTTGGTAGCAAAATGTGAGAAATGCCAAGTGCATAGAAACATGCCGGCAAGTACAGCGCATTCCTGGATAACACCAGCTAACCCTTGGCAGCGACTGCACATTGATTTTGCAGGACCTGTAGAGAACAGAATGTTCCTGATAGTAATAGATGCTCACTCGAAATGGCCAGAAGTTAAAATCGTAAGAACAACATCAAGTGAATGTGCAATAAAGGCATTAAGAGATATATTTGCGGAGCAAGGTCTACCGGAGGTACTGGTGAGCGACAACGGGACGGCTTTCTCATCAACAGAGTTTAAAAAGTTTGCTCAGGATAATGGCATAAGACATATACTAACCCCTCCATATAGCCCGTCGTCAAATGGCCAGGCAGAAAGAACAGTACAAACGATAAAAAACAAACTAAAAATATTATCTGGAATGGATCTAGGAGTGATGTTGCCGAGGTTATTGTTTGGATTAAGGACAAGCCCAAGCACAGTCACTGGGAAAACCCCAGCTGAAATGTTGAACAAAAGACGGTTTAGGACTAGATTTGACATCATTCATCCGTTTTCTGCGAAACCTGCGGCAGAACAGCAAATTGAAAAGAACAAGGATGTGCCCACAAGATTGTTCAGTATAAGGGACAGGGTTTGGCTGAGAGCATATACAAAAGGAAAGAAATGGATAAAAGGTACTATTACCAAAGTGCAAGGACCGGTGAGGTTCTTAGTAAAAATTGAAAATGGCCCGGTTGTGACCAGACACATCAACCAACTACGTCGGCGAGCTACAGACACTGACATAGACCCAGATGAAATGCGTGACGTGCTGGGGATACCTCAAGGATCGTTAGTGACCTGTGACGGTGATGTGATGAACCATCAGTGATCAGTACATAGAAACTAAGGGGCAAGAGATTGAATATTGGGAACCGCCTATAGTGACCTACCGTATGTTACCGTATATCTATGGCATCTAGGCCGTACCTACCTACTTCTAAGGTCTTGATACTCCTGAAGTAGACTGAGTCACGCCATCCAGTAGCAAAATATAATCAAGGTGGAATATTTTCCTGCGTCCGTACTCCCGCATTAAAATGTTGATTCAGCGGTGGCTCCTTGAATTTATGGCCGTGATATTGCTGCTCTAGGTGGCCACGGTGCTACGGTTTAGAGGACAGGTCACATTGCATAAGTGACAGCGATTTCCGAGAACACAAATCGCTGTTGAACAAAATCCGGTAAGTATAAGTTTTGTTCGATAAAGATTCGAATCGTCCACTCCCTATAGTCAAACTCCGTCGCTATGTTACGAGGATAGCTGTTGTTGATCTTAAAACTATTTTAGGCACGTTAACCATAATTGACAGAGCCAAGTCAACTAGACAGGAGATACTCTAGTGCTGAAGAGTGAGTTCAAAATCATATTATGTATTCCATTAATGGCGGTTCCCAATATTCGATCTATCCACGGTTTGCCTTACTAGAGATAGAAATTTGACGTAACTTTTATGGACCTTATGTCAAATTTCTATCTCTAGTAAGGCGAACCACGGATAGATCGAATATTGGGAAGTCGTGTAAGCCAATTCGACTTGACAACACAAGATATAAATTATAATATCAATGTGCTGTGCAAAAAGCGCACGTGTACAGATTTTTTTATATTCCGGAAAAGAACCGAACGATTACAAGGATTTTTCAAGATTTATCTGTGTAATTGTGTTTTCTGCGGGTAGGCTTGAAATAAAGTACACGGATATTTTGTGCTCCTTATTTTTAATTTTATTTAAAATTACACTTGTGTATCAAAGTAAATAAATTATGTACCTGTGATTAGCCTTCATCTGCCAGTCTCCTATCCAACGTTTGTTTAACTGATATTCACTATTTATACAGTGTGCACATAACCTCTCTTACACTATTCACAATTTTCGTCACTATGGAAAATCTACAGCAAAATATTATTGAGCTTGGTGATCTCGTCAAGTCCCAGCTGGCGGATTTTCAGAACCAGCTGAAAGGTGCCATTCCGGCGGCAAGTCCCACCTCCAACATAGCGTCACAGTTTGGTGCCTTCAGGTCTTTCGTGCTATCCGCATTGGAAAATCTACAGCGACAGGTTGAGCTGCTGGCGAGGCAGCAGGACGAACTCGAAATGCGCTCCAGGCGCAAGATTCTACTCGTGCACGGACTTGGAGAAGCAGACAAGGAGAATCCTGGAGAAGTAGTTGGCAAGTACCTCTGTGAGCATCTCAACATGCCAAGGCTTGACCCGGCTTCATTTGGTCGTTGTCACAGATTGGGCCGTGTTGCTGGTGACAAGCCTCGTGCCATTCTAATAAAATTTAAAGATTGCTCATTGCGGGACTCAGTGTGGGCTGCCAAAACCAAGCTAAAAGGCACGGGTGTCACTTTATCTGAGTTTCTCATCAAGAGTCGGCACAAGGTGTTTCTGGCTGCGCGTGAGCGGTTCGGTGTGGCTAGGTGCTGGACCAGAGAGGGGAGCGTCATGGTGCTGGATGCTGCTGGCAAGCGTCATCGAGTAACAACGATGGCGGAGCTGAAGGCCATCCCTGTCGTCGCTCAGGAGGTGCCGGTGCATGCCAGGGCCCATGCTACTGCTGCTGCCGCCCTGGATGCTCCACCAGCTCAAAAAGCTGCCAGCCAGAGAGTTAAAAGAATGGTAAAGAAATAGTGCTTCCAGGGTTGTTTGACGTTTGTTGTTGTTGGCTTTCCGTCCGATTCTTACGCTGTAGTAATTTTCCGATGGTATTGTTGTAAGTTATACTTATTGAAAAGTACTTTCTTGCGGTAGGTACTTTGATTTACTTTTGAAATGTTATTAATATAAATTATTGTAATGTGGTGCAGTGCAGAATTTGTTACTATGTCAACTGTCAAGTGTCAACCACAGGTGTCAAGTTGACACTGTCAACTGTCAACTACTCAAATGACATTTTAACTTCGATACCACAGTGTTCGAATGACATCTCACAGATGATTAATTGTAAAGCATAGTCTGCACTTATAAAATTTTTACCTTTTTAAAATTGTACCCGTTATTTCTTTTTTAGTTTCTATGGTAATTGTTCATAGAGTCGTAACTCCTATTGTATAACTGTAGTAATATTTTATTAATTGTATAATTTGTATAATTTTAGCCGAATTGTATAGTTGTAGATGAATAACTTGTTCTGTTATACAGCTGGCGGATTGGGAATACAGAAATCAGGTTTTAGACTTTAGTATTTATTTAGTCGTAAGTAACTATTTTTATATATTATTTATATTGAAATATATTATATATTATTATATTATAGTATTATGTCGTCAATTAGTAGTATCGATGGTGTAGATAGTGATCTTTTTCTTTCTTTGTCGTCATCTAGTAATGATAGTTTTCACAGTACATCTCTCCTTCCTCTTTCTGTAACTCTTGATTCTCATTTCTCCGACTGCGTGAAAAACTTTAATGTTGTCCATATTAATGCGCAAAGTATCCCGGCTCATTTCCCTGATATGCTTGCGTCCTTTGACACTCGTAATTTACATGCAATC
Organism: Coenonympha glycerion; assembly: GCA_963855885.1. Classification (NCBI taxonomy): domain Eukaryota; kingdom Metazoa; phylum Arthropoda; class Insecta; order Lepidoptera; family Nymphalidae; genus Coenonympha; species Coenonympha glycerion. The sequence continues at coordinate 4,520,916 of OY979639.1, read as the reverse complement.
CTGGTATCCGAGTCGTGGCTTAAACCTTGTTTAACTTCTACCTCTTACTCCTTACCTGGATTTCGACTAATCCGTAATGACCGTGTAGGTAGGGGAGGTGGTGGGGTAGCGATCTATCTGCGTTCTCATATTCCTTTCTCAGTCGTTAGTTCGTCTCCTCAGCCTCCGCTGCCCGATGCGGCCGAGCACTTATTGGTAGAAATTCTCCTCTCCCACACAAAAATACTTCTTGGCGTTTTTTATTGCCCTCCTTCAGTTCCCAATTATTTCTTTTCTCTTGAAACACTTTTGGAAAAATTTGTCCCCGTTTACAGCCACAGTATTATTATGGGTGATTTTAATACATGCTTGCTTAAAAGTGATTCTCGTGCCAAAAACCTGCAGTCAGTGGTGGATTCTTGTGGTATGCACATCCTCCCTCTTACTGCCACACATTTTTCCCCTGGCTGCTCCCCCTCTCTTCTAGATTTAATCATGGTAACTTCCACGGACCTGGTGTTTAAACATGGTCAATGTCCTGCGGATGCATTCTCTTACCATGATTTAATTTACCTATCGTATAAAATTCGTCCTCCCAAAATAAAGCCCACCGTTCTTCTGCAACGTAACTTTGGCGGAATTGATAGGGATTGTCTATGCAGCGATGCTCGCCAGTTAGACTGGTCTGCGGTCGCTGATGCTGTCACTGTTGATCGCAAAGTTGAAATATTTAACACGTTCCTGACACAACTTTACGATACCCATGCCCCATTAAGGCCAATTAAAATTAAACACCTTCCGGCTCCATGGTTGTCTAATGAAATAAAAGCCGCCATGAAGAAAAAAATGCTGCTAAATATAAATATAAAATAAATGGCACCGAGGCCATGCGGCAAAAATATCACATTGCGCGGAATCGCTGCAATACATTGTGTAGGGATGCCCAACGGCGCCACATTCATAGTTCAGTTCAAAATGGTGATATAGCCAAAACTTGGAAATTTTTAAAGTCACTTGGAGTTGGCAAATGTTCTCATAAGACTCCCGTCAATATAGATATTGAACTTCTTAACAAACACTTCTCGACCTGTGACACAATTGATAGTGCCGAAAAAGAGCGTACTCTTAATATTCTGTCTGCTTGTTCTACTCCTGACTTTACTCCATTTTCCTTCAAGTCTTTCGCTGAATGTGATGTTAAGAAGGGCATATTGTCCATCGCCTCGAATGCAGTTGGTACTGATTGCATTAGCCGTAACATGATTGTGCCTATCCTGGATGTCGTTTCTCCTGTCCTTACTCACATCTTAAACCATTCCATCAGTTCCAGCGAATTCCCAGAAGCATGGAAAAATGCTCAAATTATTCCTGTTCCTAAAAAGGCAAAGCCTACTTCAACTGCTGATTTCCGTCCCATCTCCATACTGCCTTTCCTCTCCAAAGTCCTTGAAAAGCTCGCTTATCAGCAGTTAAGACTTTTCCTTGATAGGCACTTACTCCTCAGTCCTTTGCAGTCTGGATTTCGGGCTGGGCACAGCACAGTTACGGCTCTTGTAAAGGTAACTGATGACCTTCGGTGGGCGATGGACAATAAGCAGCTCACAGTTCTCACCTTGCTTGACTTTAGCAATGCATTTAATACCGTTGACTATGACATCTTGCTGAGACTGCTATGTTCATTTAACATATCTCCATCAGCGGTAGACTGGTTTCGGAGCTACCTCAAAGGCCGACGACAGCGCATCCGGGTGGATGAATCGTTTTCGTCTTGGTGTGATGTTACGGCTGGGGTACCTCAGGGTGGCGTGTTGTCTCCTTTACTTTTCGCTATATTCATTAACTCTATAACTCGTAATATCTCTTCTCTCTATCACATGTATGCAGACGATATCCAAATTTATCGCTCTTCTCCTCTTGATGAGCTTAACTCTGCGATCTCCACCGTCAACAGGGACCTGGCTGCTATCTCTGATTGGAGCTGTCAGTTTGGACTTAAGGTCAACCCTGCTAAATCTCAAGCCATTATTATTGGTAGCCCTGGGATGATTGCAAGAGTTGACTGGCCAAATCTCCTTCCTGTAAAATTTAATGGGGTTGCTATTCCCTACTGTGACACGGTTAAAGACCTTGGCATACATTTGGATCGTGAGCTATCTTGGTCCACGCATCTAAAAGAAGTCAGCAGGAGAACTTTTGCTGCTATGAACTCACTGCGGCGGCTGCGATCATTCCTTCCAATTCCGACCAAGGTTATGTTAGCACAAACTCTCCTTCTCTCTATCCTTGACTACGCGGATGCAAGCTTTCTCAATCTTACTGAAGACCAGCTTAATAAACTTGAGCGTCTCCAAAATCTTGCGATTCGGTTTATATTTAGCCTGCGCAAATATGACCATATATCTGAATTTCGACAGAAGCTCAACTGGCTCCCTATTCGACGTCGCCGGGATCTGCATGTTCTCTCTCTTCTGTACTGTGTATTATATAATCCTAGAACGCCGTCCTATCTGAAGGAGAAATTTAAATTTCTTGGAGTGCATTCTGACCTAAGACCGTCTCGTACATTAACGCTCACAATGCCCCCCCATAAAACTAAGATGTATGAGCAGTCTTTCAATGTGCGGGCAATTATTTTATGGAATGCACTTCCCTTAGACGTACGGCAATCGAAAACCCTCAAAATATTTAAAAACGCTGTAAAAAAGCATTATATTGCAACTCTGGCTACTTAATGACGACTAAGTATTATTTATTTATTTGTAACATAACAGATTATATACATAATATATTATAATTATTGTATTATTAGTATTGGTATTCAGTATATATATATTAGTTTATTTTATTTTATTTAATATTTATTAATATTTATATTTATTTTATTATTTTTAGTTGTGTAATCTAGTGTATGTAGTAGTATGTACTTATTTGAATTTAGGTATAATTATTGTAGTGTTGCACCACCTGCAGTCCGTGGTTCCTCTGTATTTTCCTAATCTGTAGGTTGCCTGGCAGAGATCGCTACCTAGCGATAAGGCCGCCTTTTGTACTAATTAATTTTTTTACTTCGTAGTTTTAGTATTATGTTTTGTGGTGTACAAATAAAGTGTTAAATAAATAAATAAATAAATAATTCATCCATACCTAGGCACCACCATTAACTTGTGTCGACTTGTAATAAGTAATGCTAGCAATTGTCAATTTCAAGTAAATTTACTGAAAAGGTAATTTACGAGTTATAGACAAGTCATGAGCGTATGTGCGTTACAAGTGCAATATTGCGTTACAAGTGTAACTTTCGAAAAAAATCGTTCCAAAAATGTACAATACCCGCTTCCTTCTATCACTAAAGCCTATCTAACCTCAAGGCTACCGAAGTGTGCTAGGCTGCATTCCACCGACACGGCAGTGCATCAAGTCTGCAACTCTTTCCATCTTTACCACTACTACGAACTACATAATAAACGAGAGCCAAAGTCGAATACATGAAATACTAATTGCGTGATCTTTATTCGAGTTTTTTTTTAACTAGGACAGTATGAGGAATAAGGAAACCACAGGACATTCACATACAGGCACAGTCTTTTAGGAGTTGGGAATCATGGAATCCTTTTTTGTGAAAATAATTTTAGTGTAAGTAATAATTATTAAATTTATTATTTTCTGCAGACATTTCACAAAAAGGATTACATGGATATTAAGAGTTTTCTTGTATTTATTTCTTGAGATTTGGACATTTTTGTTTTCCCATGCTGTGCCAGTTAAAAAACACTCCGTGTAGTTTAAGTCATATTGTCGTTAAGTTGCTAGAATGGTCTTCATACCAACAAAACACATTGGTAGCAAAGAGCTTGAGCCCGAAACTTTGGTATATCCGAAGTTTCGTGCTCGTTCTTTTTTTCATTTAAATATTTTTTTAAGTAATAATTAAAATTCTCAGTTAGCTACTTTTTAAAGGTGAGAATTTATCGTAGGGGCTAAACCGGGCACATTTATAAACACGGTATTGCGATGAAAGCTGCTTATAATCGTTACGTTAACAAATTATGATGTTACACAGTTATAATTCATTTGAACGTGAGTTTAAGCGATCTTAACATTACCTTGTACTTAGTATGTATTAATCAGACTTACATCTTTGAATCCAAACGCCATAATATTGATGATCATTAAGATAAGACTTTAGATAATATAGGATTAGGAAGATTTAAACTTGATTTCGGATGAAAAAAATTGTGTTTGGGTTCAAAGCGTTGACCTACGGTCGTCGACCTCTTTAACTCAATAAAGTGCGACGTCATAAAGTATTTTCTTCTAGACAGTGAAAAATATTTAAGTTCAATTTCAGATACAACCATTTTGGATGATTTAGATGATCGACTAATTCCGATTCTCAATATTCTTTCTATGTTGCCCTACTAGAGATATCAATGTGACATAAGCTCTATACAATAAGGTCTGTCAAATTTCTATCTCTAGTAGGGTAAACCATGGAATGATAGAATGTTGGGAACCGCCATAAAAACCCCACCTATGGCTTCAAGCAATGACGTTCCTACCGTTATGCCTACCACCACTGCTGCTTGTCTTCTCTACCTTCCGTCTTATCTTCCAACTATTTCATTTTTTTAATTTCTTCCATAAAATATTTACAGCATCCAAATTTTTGTTATATACCTTGTAAACGGTCCTCCTAATTTTATTAATTTTGACTTAAGATACAATCATTTTCTCCATTCCTGCTAGCTAAGTAAGTAGTTAATGGTAGCTAAGTATAATTTAAATAATGGGTACCTAAGTGATTGTTATGAACAGGTTGCATCGCATGCATGGTACACGCGGCGCCGTGTCGCCTTGTCTATCAATAAATTACGATGGCCGCGAAAAAATACAAAACTATAACATGTGACGTCCTGTAATTTTATCGGTTTGAAAGCCATTTATTATGTCAATTCCTTACATGTAGTCATGTAGAGATGATAGTACGATTACAAACAACATTGTAAGTTTGTAGGCTCAAGTTTAAAGTAATAAGGTACATATAATATCTAGAACCTGCCCTAATAGTTCACTGAAATACATTTATATTGAGTTGTTTCGGCCCTACTAGCCCGTAAAATTTAAATTTTATGTAGTTTTTCGCCAAAATTAGCATAACTACACATTTTATAGGTTTATAGCAATGAGTTTTGCGAGTATAATATTTATGCATCTACATGAATTTAACAAATACTTTGCTCGAAAATTTCCATTCACCTCATATTGGTTCCAGAAAGATTTTATTTTCAACAGTTTTCCAGATTTGGAGCTATTTTAAATCATAAGATAGCTCCAAATATGGAAAATTCTCCGATTATTACACACCATCATAATGCCATTTTGACCATATTTCGGCCACAGCAGCCAATCTCTACAGAGATTTACCAAATAGGATAGGCCATATCTAATATATATAAATCTCGTGTCACAATGTTTGTCCTCAATGGACTCCTAAACCACTTAACCGATTATATCCCCAAGGGCAAAACAACGTTTGCCAGGTCAGCTAGTACATATATATGGGGTACAAATACTTAATACGTGTGTGGGCAAATAACATCGATATCTCTTTTCCCGGGACGATAACGAACCGCAGTATAGAATTCATGTTGACAGAACTGTCCGAGTCAATTCAGCAATTATATAATCTGAGTCGACTCCTGTGAAGTCTAATTATAAACGCTGTCCTAATCGATTATTTGATCGATATATTCATATTATCTGATTAATGGAACAATTAGGTGCATGGTAATATTTAGTTGTAACCAGTAATAAACAAGTTAACAAGTCCGGTAAACTGAAACCGCAGCTAACTGAACAGGCTTTCCCTTACGTTCAGGATTGCACTATTAACCCAGCGCGGCCTGCGCTTGCGCATGCGGTTAGCGGTTGAACAAAAATGCGTCTCAAACCGCACTGCCACTGATAGTTTACATACCTTCTTATACCTCGTTAATGCCTCATTTACATTCAGCCCCTGCCGCTGCCCCTCGCGCTGCCGGCAATAATTCCCTAAATACTCCTGCAGCAGGATTGAGAGGAGTGTGTGTTTACATACTGCCCTACCACTCACTTCGCTTTCAAGTGTCGGCAATGGCAGACGTGGAAATAATTACAGCGGCCGCGCTGTCTCTTTTAGCAATACGTAATTATGTTCGATATTTAAAAATATATCGAATACAAAAAAAGAATTTTCGTCGTAGACGATGGTGGATGATATCTAGATATCCATCGAAATAGAACTTTGTAAGTACCTAATTATCAACCTATCTAATTAACAAATTTTTTAATGCATATACTACCTAATTCTACTAGTAAGTAGTAGTAGGTCGTTTTTTTGACGACCTCCCTGGCCCAGGGGTGCGCGCTCGAGTTTCGAGTGGGAGGTCGCGGGTTCGATTCCCGCCGCGGGCCACTTTGGAATTTTATAATTTCTAAATTGGCTCAGGTCTGGTCTGGTGGGAAGCTTCGGGCGTGGTTCGACTTTTTCAGTTTCCAGTAGTTCTAAGAATTGTATTGTAAGTTCATTGCTCCATTCGGACGGCATTTTCGATGATATCTGTGATCTAAACGAACGTCTTTCTCCTCCAGGCGCTCGGCGAGTACTGAGGCCTGAGCGTCGGAGCTGAATGTGAACACGCACTGCCGCTCGCGCTGCCGGTCCTTTGACTTCCGCACAAAAAACCGCCATTTTGGGGAGCGCCGGGCAGCGCGAGTGGCAATGGCAGCGGCATGAGAAGTATCGCGTTTACACACTGCCCTGCCCACTTCCCTACCCACTTCCCTGCCCACTTCCCTGCTCACTTCGGCTGAATGAAGTTCATCAAGCAATTAAGCATGGTTTAGTACGAGTAAAACAATATTTGTATCTCTGCTTGCATTTTATTTGCTAGAAAGGGACGTCATTACAATGTGTAACGTCGTCTTTAAATTTAATTAGTGAATCTATCTGTATGTTAATCCTTCTCTTCCTCTATTGACCTCACAGGCGTTATTGCTAGCGGGTCCCAGCATGGGCCAATTTTGAGTTTTATAATGTCTCTGTAATTTCTAAATTAGTACAAGCCTGGACTGGTGGGAGGGTTCGGCTACGACTTTTTATCACCCTACTGGTAAAAACGCACAGCCAAGCGATGTGGTTTAGCTTTCAGGGTGCGATGCTGTAGCAATCATTAGTGTAAAATTTCCCCCTCCATGTTCATAGAGTAGGTGCCTTATTATTGATGTTAGTATACGATCGCATCTTCAGCTGCTTCGTCAATGAACATCATGTGAGATTGCAGTCTTGAAATTATGGTTTGCAAGTCTTTTATATTAGGCTTGTGAATAAAGCCCATTTCGCAATATACGTAGTAGCCCCAGGTTTCAGTATCACTTGCGTTTCGTTCGCTCATTATGCTAAACAGTTAACAGCACATAAATCAACCGCTAAACGCCTCAATATATACAAAGGTAAAGGGCACTGAGCAGATCTAGTTGACGATTAGACTGAATTACAGTTAGAGGTAGCTAAATTAAGTAGGCACCGCGCTGCTACTCTTAAGTTTCCACCTAGTATTTTAAGTAGAAGTAGGTGCATTTCATGGAACCTTTAGGTACATTTAGCTCGACTAAGTAAGGTGAAGTGAACATACGAGTAGATTGACAATATTCGCTTATGAAGGAACGACAACGAGGAAATAAATGAAGTGAATAAACCTCATTCTAAGTTATTTAGAACATGACTCATGGAAGCAAGGACCTAATCTTCAAATAATCTTATTTTTTACGAAACATCAAATTCGTAGTATATTTTAAAGATACCATTCTCAAGTGACAATGGAAACGCAAATGGAATTAAGCTGGTGCACTAAATTATTGATTCAGAACTTTGAGGAATGAACGTGATAGTGATGGCGTTACTTGCCTATGATGATGCATGTCTGGTACAAGATATAAGTATCTTCATCTCGTATTAATTCTCTAAACTCTCCAGTGTCCAAAACGCAATCGCAGAGTCGTTCGTATCGTTTTGACCTAGTCTGTAAAAGCCCTTTAACATCAGCTAATGTTTAATTCTGTACTTTGATTAGCCACTGTGATGCATTTCTTTTTGCCTCTCTATCGAAGGTTATAATATCTCTATTTTACTTAGAATATACTATTTCCCATTAATCTGTCGGTAATAATTAACTCTATATCAATTAGATATGGTTCGTTTTAACTTGTAGGAAATGCTGAGATACATTTTAAGTGAAACGAACGGACTTTCTAGAGGGAGCCTGATAAACTGCTGATTTATTGTATCAAGAGCTAGACCATACAGCATAAAATACATATTGCGTAAAATAAAAGGAATGGGTAACTTAGCTCAGGCCCATTATCCCGGTTTTTAGCGACTACGCCACTTTTCAAAGCAATTCAAAGTCATGAAAAAATTGTTTTTTTTCACTGTTAAAAATACATATTAAAGATACATGCTTTATCTCTATAATGGCCTCATGAAAACACGATAAGTTAAACTTGCCTCGATCATAAAAATTTTTGAAAACAGGTCGTTTTTGTTCATTTTTTTAATGGTATTTCCAAAGCTTTAGACAAAATTTCATAAAAATTATACGTAAAGTAATCTCATTGTATTGCCTATCCATTGAGCAGACAGATATTAAATAAAAAAATTGCTGCAAAATTTCGCCTAACAGAAGTCATAAAATGGTCTAACGCATCGAATAAACGATGTACTCAGTGGCTCACGAGCCTCCATACGAGACGGACCTGCGCAAGTTTTCACGACTCACGCTCCTTTCGCGCTAAAATTATTTATTTTTTAAATGCGCTGGAAAAAAAAACTATCTGACAGGAAGCGAAGGAGAATTTAAAAAAATTATATAGTAAGTGTTTCTTGAGTTTATCAAAATACCTAGTCCTCAAAAGCTCCGAAGAAACTCTGATACGAACTAAGAAAATTATGGTAGGTAGTGTAAATTCCACCACGTGCAAATACCATCACGCGTAACCACAGTTTAAATACTGTTACTGTTTATCTGTTCAACTAAAATAACTCGTTTTTTACTTTTTACACGACTGCCCAAAAAAAGGAGTGTAATGTTTTTAGGGTTCATGTATGTATGTATGTATGTACGTATGTATGTGTGTATGTATGTATGTATGTATGTATGTATGTGATGTTTCTTTATTCCTCCATAACTTCTGAACGGCTGAACAGATTTGGATGTATGGGGTATCGTTAGAATCCTTGGATCCTCTCGAGTAACAAAGACTATATTTTTTTGGAAAAATCAATATGGCGGATGTGAGGCGCCATTTTCAAAAGTGGAAAAAAATTTTTTTCTTCAACTATCATAATATGGGTATCAAAATGAAGGTATTGGAGAGTAGTAACAGAAAATACCTTCACCTAACTGCTGACCATCAGTAAAAAACATAAAATAAAAATAAGTAATTAAAAAATTAAAAAAAAAAACCGGCCAAGTGCGAGTCGGACTCGCGCACCGCTTCCATACTATAAAAGAAGTAAAACATTAAAAGAATCGCTTTTGTTCAAGAATTTACGAGTATAATTTACATGTACCTAGGTACTTTTGTTGGCGAACCGCAAACCTAACTTTGTTTTCGGCGGTTTATTGCTATTATCAAAAAAAGTATAAAAGTTAGGGAGTTGATTTTATTTTTCCTGTAAAATATACGTTAATTTCTATTGATCATAATTATTTTAGATTTTTCGATTGATAAACTTCGGAGATAAGGGGGGGGGGGGTGGTATGTTTTTCGACAGTTTGCTCAATAAATCAAAAACTATCGGGCATAAAAATAAATAAAAATCGGTTTTAGAATATACAAGTAACGTCCTTTCATACCCCACTCAATATTGTTATCTCATTTTGAAAATTCAAAGCCCCGGTTTTCCCCCCTTTTTAAATAAAAATAAAATCAATTTGCAATGTTTTATAATTATAATATTATGCATTGGCGTTGGGTCACTATTACCTAAAACTATTCCAAATTTCAAGTCGATAGCTTTGATAGTTGCTGAAATAATCGAGTGTGACAGACGGACGGACGGACGGACGGACGGACGAGCGGACGGAGAAAGTCTCACCATAAGGGTTCCATTTTTACCAAATTGGTATGGAACCCTAAAAACACGAGTGCCCTGTTATAAAACGAACTAAAAAGTAAAAAACGAGTTATTACTTCGTTTTATAACAGGGCATTCGTGTTTTTTAATTGTTGAAACTGAAATTATTTTAGAAGGCTTCTATTTCGATGAACGGTCTCATTTACAACATTGGAGATCACACAATGATTGGAGATAAATGTCGACTCGACATATGTAAGGATACTCAATGCCAAACCATATGAAAATCAAAATGTAACCGTTGAAAAATTGAGTGTCGCAAGCACATATTACGCAACTTTTGTAAAAAACTACGCAGACTGGCAGCAGAAACAAATGCCCTGAGACATCGAAAAACACTTACCAACATAAGAATTATGATAATGAGAAAAGCTATCGTGAAATATATAAAACTAGCAGTGCCCGCAGACTCCGTTCCGCGTTAGAAATATTTTTGTCCCACGTTAGGCCCGGTTTCCACGAAAGCGGAGCGAAGCGGAGCTGTGTTTGGATAACTAACCAGATTTCATCATTTAGACATCCCTCAGTTTCAAAAATATCAAAATGACGAAATCTGATTTGTTACTGAAATACAGCTCCGCTCCGCTTCGCTGTGGTGGAAAACGGGCCTTATACCCACAGCCCACAGCGCTGGACGCGAGGCATTCAGATAAATGAATGATAAATGCCTATCCTATCGCCACGCAACGACCGAAGCGGCGGCGGCGCGCTCCTGCATACCGCGCGTTTTTGTTTTGCTAATATCTTTGAAGATATGTATTTAAACTGTATAGAGTAAAGGGCAGAACTATTCTACATTAAATTTCTGTTCTAAAAAACATATTTACAAAGAGATAAATTAATACCATATGGGCTAAATAAGCTTCACAAAAATTATTTATTTTTAATCCACAATTTTAAAGTAAAAGCAGTTATTGCGAGTTACCCATAGGAGATAGGCATATGCTATTGCGGACTTTTTTGCAGATTTTGATACTGATTTGATGATTTTGATTTTGTTTTGTTCTATCCTCAATCGCAGCGTACGCGATGAAAGCAATTTTTTTGCGACTTGGATTACATTATTCAAGTTTTAGTAACAATGCATAGTTAATTTTGGAAATTATTATAGCCTATGACACTCCACGATAATGTATTGGTGAAAGAATTTTGAAAATCGGTTCAGTAGATCCAGAGATTACCCCTTACAACGTCACAAACTCACAAACATCGTTACGCTACCTTTTTATTATATTAGTATAGATATCACAAAATATCTGGGAACCCTAAAAACGTTGCCATATCAGTTCTGCACAACGATATTGTTAAACTCAATGCCGCACTCTTATGGTGATCACAGAATGTGTCAAAACTACTACTGTGAAAAGAAAGATGCGGACGGTAGCAAAGAAGATTAAAAAAAAATATAAAACTCTTCATTTCCCTAATAAGTACAAGAAAAATTTCTACAAATCCTGCTACTTTAGTAATACATAATTATTATAAATAAATACCTCGGTTGATATTATCGATTACCATAAAAAAGTCAAAATATACGTAAAAAACGCAACTTCCAGCATATATTTCGTGAAGCAAATTATAATGACAAATAGTCCAACTGTAACAGTACACTACTGCACAGTACTGTGACGCAAATATTTATGAATAGGTTCACGGAGTTCATTCTAACTTCTCGGCTAACGGCAATGGTCGCTAGGTATCGTAGAGCGGGTCTGGCTGTGCGACAAATACCTAAAGTGCTGGGATATAGTCGCCTTAAATTGCATGGATTCTATAGTAGCAGGTGTCTTAGTACCCACCTTAATAATTAATAAAAAAAATCTTAGTAGCCTAACTCTAGATGGATTTATAGAATAAAAGTTTTTTTTTGTTAAATGAACCTTTTTAACTTTTCTGGTCCTGGGTGACTTCAGATAGGCGCGAAATCAGCTCATGAAAATCTCTTTTTGTGTATTTAAATAACAAATATAAGATGTGAACAAGATGTGTGCTTAGATTTATGATTTTTTGGTCTTAGTGTCTGAGAATCGCATTTGGAAAAGATTTTTAGTAAAATTACTGCAGTAATTTGTGGTTTATTGTTTAAAAAAATACAGCAAAGACAAAAAGTTATAGCCTTATTCATACAGATTAGGACTACCGTAATAAAATGAACTAAAACAGTAAATTAATGATTTCCTTAATTTGCGGCTACCGTCTGTCGAAGGCCAATGACATAAGTAATTATTTTATGAAGCTTAATGAAGTTAATCTGTGTTTTTTTGAGTTAGCAGCATCCTGTTTTTCCTTTTATTTATAACCACCGGCTAGAAAGATAATATAGATAGCATATAGGTATTATACACGGAGTCGGTGGACACTCAATAGTTTTATTGGACAGTAGTTTTATTGGACAGTAGTTTTATTGGTTAGTTGGTACCTATACATATAGGATATAGGCAAACTTTATCTTGCCTACACCTATTGCACAGGATTTTCCACGATGACTTTAAAAGTTTCACGGATTAATTTACTAATCCAGAGATGAAGTTCTATTGCTTCTTTTCGAATTAATCTTTTAAAAAAATACTTCGTTCCAAGACTCTTATGTCACGAGATTGAAGGACAAACAGTCCAACAGACAACACTTTTTTTCTAGAATATTAAGTACAGATATACCTACATAGTAGAATAACTCTTTTAAATTTATAGAGACCTCATTCAAAATTTAACGATTTCGAGATTGGGTGATAAAATTATTTTAAATGACTTTTTCCAAACATCAAAATACAACAATACAACAATACAACAATTAGTCTTTGTCTATCCATTATTTTGGTTCCACGGAAATCACCATTCAGAGGCTATTTATAAATCAAACTCAAAATCCCGAAAATTCGAATTACGCTCCATATTTCGAAGGATTTTATTTATGTTTTTATGATGCTTTTATCCAGGCTCAGTGGCTTTAAAGACCTATGATAACATTTTATAGTTTAATTAAAAAACTAGATCATTTCTAAATCTATGAGAAACGTTTACTTAAGTGTGCAACATAAAAAGTGGATTACACCCATCACTATCAGCATTAACGTTGATAATGAACTATTAATATATCCGTATTCAATTACATGATAATATAGCCGGAGCTGCTAAACCGTGGGAGAGCAGTGTGCTTTCGCGTATCTCTTATTATTGCCCATCTCTATTCTACGCGAGTAAGATGTGCTTACTGCAACAACAGAAACATTTAGTATATAATATACCTATATATCAACGCTCTTAATTTATAAAGTACTCAGTTTTGACCGCGGCTCCACCTGCGTAAATTTCCCGTTCCCGCTCCTTTTCCAAATCTTTATACATACTTTCAAGGAAGTTTGCGAGAGAAATCTACTTATATATAGCTGTAGCTATAGAATACAAACTTCGGTTTTTAACAAATCATATATTCACGGATTTTCCTTTATTTAAGTGAAAACCCCTTTATTTTAGCATTAGCGCCACTAGGTTACCGTTACCGACCTATGTTTGAGATTGAGTGAAATTACATGCACTAATGAAATGTCCAACTCTACCGTCACGTTCCGAAAGCAGTTTGGCACCGAGAAGAACGGGCAACAAACTCTTGTTAATAAAAACTTATTTACTAGCTTACCCGGCCAACGTTCTTTTGCCATTGGGGATATAAAAAAATAGCTCATGACCGTCTCTCAGACCTTCGAACATACACCGAAATTTGCATAACAATCGAGCCGAGCCGTTTCGGAGGAGTTTGGTAACAAACACGGGACACAAAAATTTTATACAAAAACTTTGACTAAGTTTGTGACTATGTGAAATCAGATTAAATTTAGCAGGACACGTTTAATATAAGAATGAGCCCTGAGGCCTTAACTCTAAAGTTGAGAGGTGGCGATAGTTTATAACCTTGTAAAATAAATGTCCGCCTATTTTTTTTTGTTTATCTATCAGAGCATTAATGCCGCATAACGACTGATTTAACGACCATAATTAGCTCAAATTCACATAATATGATATGCAAATCGATAGCCTACAGCCGGAAATCATGAAGCTCAAACAAGTGAAAGAGGCATTTTAAGTTACATAAGACCGTGGGATATCGTTGACAAACTATCCCCTTTTCTATAGGACAGAGGATTTCTACAATGAATCTTTAATGATCACAACCGGGTTTGACCAAAGATTTAAATCTTTGGGTTCGACACACAAGCGTCTTTTTATCAACTTTTTTCAGCAGTCTCCAAAAATTATGATTGAGATGTCAATCGTTTTGGAATGGCATTTGGATGACTTTTGAAAAAAATTTAGTTCTGCTTGCAAAAATCGAAAGTTATTAACAAATACTTAGTTTTTTGCAAATAACTAAAAAACAAAGATTTTTCATAAAAAGAATTCAAAAAGACTACCACCCCCGTATTCGTAAGAGCAAGGAGGTCAAAAATAATTAAAAAAACCGACCCATGTCCGTAAGAATTTTGTTGTCTGCAAGTCTGCAACCTGACTTGTCAACCGCTTCAATGGCTTCAAATCAAAATAGTGTCTAAAACAAATTAATCACATAGTGTCAAAATAAGTGTTTTATCGTTAAGTGTCGATGACAGTAATCGATTGTTAAGACTCATTAATATCGGGGCTTTGAGATTAACATTATCATAATTATAAGTTACAAGTGGATTAGACGCTCGCATTCGCACCTTGGATTAGCTAGCATTATGTATGCGATGCGATAGTCACTTGTAAGTTCAACAATACGTATATTATTTTTCGCTTCTTATTCGATATAAAAGAACAAAATTATTCAATCATCATTAAGTTATTGGACTCTATTGTAGGAAAGCCAGAGCTTAGACTCACTTTGCTGGTGAAATTGATTTAGCAACTTTTTGAAAATATTCTTGAAGACAAGTCAGTTGATAGGTCAATTAGGTCAAACTAATTATTTTATGACTTCAAAAAAGAAGGAGATTCTCTATTCGACTGTATGTTTTTTTTTATGTTTGTTACTTCATAACTTTGGACTAGATGAATCGATTTTGATGATTCTTTTTTTATTAGAAATCTGATGCTTCTCGTGAGGATGTATTCAACAGTAGTTTGACGAGAGTTGAAGTCGACTTTTTGTTAATTAATTAACGTAGGTATATTATTTTTAGGTATAGATTAAGAAAGTCAAATATTTAAACCAACAAAATTATTTTCAAATAAAACCAACGTAACTATGGAAAATATATGTAAGGGTAGGTAAAGGGATAAGTTCGCAAATATAATAATGTATCTGATTAGATATCTACAAACAGACATGCGATGAAATCCACGTATGTTTGCGGTGCGTTCCTAATGGTACGGAGATTACTAGAAAAAGTACTAAAACAGAATAGGTTAACTTTTTGTTTAATCTATTACAGGTTAGCGCTTTCCTCAGATCCTTTCTCGTAAGTATGCATTTCCATCTCGTGTGAGTCGACCTACCCGTAGCACACCAGATGCAATGGAAGAAAATAAAACAACGTGATGCGTTTTAGATTTAGATGAAAACTTAAAGCTTCTAATTATTATAAGAGTTTCCGAAGATATGACTCCTTAATAATGTTATATTGATAATAATCCATAATGTAAAATAATAATAAACTAAAGATTTGCCTGCGCATAGGTAGTCCACGAGTATTTATTTCGATGGAACTGGTCGTCCTTAATTTCATGTTTTTATGTTTATCACAGTAATTAAGAACTAAGTAAATTAGCCGTTCTAAAAAAGCGTACTTTTTATCACTCAAAATAATCATAATACTCGTACTTAAATATTATATGTAAATAAATATTATGACCATCAGTAGATACAGTCCGACAAGGCTCTCTTGGCACTTGAAGGAGGGCGCTGTTGTAAAACAAAGGCAGCCATAAAATAAAATCTCCTCAATTTTACTTCAATTTTAGTTTAAAATAGTTAATAGTAAGCAAAACCAACGTAACATATAATAGTGATATACTGACAGAGCGAACTATCAAACAGTAGGACAAGATAGCGGCCTTAGTTCAGACTTTGGCCACGCGCCAAAATAGCCTTGTCACACTGTAAATAGATTTCAGAGGAAGTTATTACAAAGTAACAGACCTATAGGTCAATGGACTACTAATTATACCAATATTTTACATTTTTATTTTGACATTACGACAAGTAAAAAAAAAATTAGATCTTGTCACTACTATAACTCATGTGAAAAAGAATCGCAACATAATATTATGACATTATAAGTTACTTAAATCATAATCGAAGATAAAGATCTGTGATCCTGTAACTTGGACTGCGTATCAAGTTCTACAAGTTAGCAATACTTACCTGTCAACAGTACAGTGGTCCATAAATCGTACGTCTCATTAATCACTTATCTATACTTACGATATTCCATGATGGAATGTTTACATTAAACAAGTTAGCGTTGGACAAAAAAGGCCGGTTCAATGCACAACCACAGATGACAGAATGGAATAATAAGTACTTGATAATCTTGAACTTGACAAGAAATGCCACCTTTTGCGCTGATACCCATCTTGGCGTGTGTAGTTTTTGTTGGGAGTCTATAAAGTCAAATATAGTAGGTATTATTAGCTATAATTCATCTGCTTATCACGATTTGATAGATCTATGATAGCTGTATCCCTACGAGTAGCTTCTTAAGGATTAAGTATTCGGTGGAGTTAACTGTTGACCCATAAGGTATAAAAAGTGCTATAATTTTGCTGTTTTGTATATGAGTTATAAAAAGTACCTACCTAAGATAAGTACCTAGTAGTATTTTTTGGCTTTGCTACTAACCAAAGACAAACTATGTAGTTATCACCATTCATATGCGACAAATATCGTATTGACGTTTTAAAGGTTTTAAATACCCCTGTTACCTGGCTTGTACGTTAGGCCCATTGATATAATATGTTACACGCTCATTGGTTAGGCCTATGTGACTTTTATGCAAACTCATGCAAACTTAACAAAAATAGCACATATTTCACACCAGGCCCTAAATTATATTAATTTATTACAAAAATTATATAAATACGCATAAATTATTTAAAAAATAAATGTTTACAACATGGCTAATGAGCCAAAAAGGCACTTGTGAACTAGACCACTGGGTCATATTATATTACCTATTGTACCATAGGTACAATATAAGTATGTCGGTGCTTTTTGGCCAACTTTTTCAGCAGTGTCCGAAAATTATGAGGCGTCATTCGATTCGGAATAGCTTCTTGACCATTAAAAAAATAGTTCCGCTTGCAAAAGTTGTTAACAATTAACTAAAAACGAAAAAGGGGTTTAGTTTCTTGGTCCTACAGTTCTGGAAGTAGGGACTTTTTTTAAGAAGTTTCATCTTGCTTTTGAGCTTTTTTAAAGTTTGAAAATCTTTATTAGTTTTTGAGACATTTTCGATGATAATTTTCTCAGAGTGCTGAAAAATGGTGGCCAAAAAGGTCTCTAAGTATATAGAGTAGGTACTGAATAAACCAAAACTTTGGTATAATTATAAACTTACCTATTGTTTTATTTGTGCCCTTATTCCGAAGATGCGATAAGGGTTATTTTCTACAATATGGCTTTGGAGCCAATTCGGATCCCCAATACAATAAACATAACCTACAGAAAGAAAACCTCTTATTAGAGAGTCATGTAAGCAGTTTGAGAATACTTTGTAATTACTACAACCAATTATCTACAACACTTGCCATAATACTATAATACCTATTATCACAATCCATTAACTTTTTTTAATGTAGACAGACATGGGTTACATTTTTCCAGCAATTTGCGCAATCATGTATTTAACGAGATTAAATTGTGCCAATTACGTATTTAAATATACCAGATCTAGAGAAACATGCTCTAAAATTTTAATTCACTAAGTAATTAGGGCTTATAATGAAGGTATATAATCTTTTTTGTATTGAAATTGCTACGATTAAAGAATCTGCATTGCACTTTTTCGATGCGTATGAAGGCTTTACGTGTTTATTCTATAGCGGTATTACATCTTGCATCAACACTAAAATCATCCAAATCTTAGAGAGATTTGGATGATTTTAGTGTCTCACGTTTCCCTCCGACATTGGAACAATCTCGGTATTGACTCGACAATTAGCCAAATCTGTTCGAGGTGCATTTGTCGAATTATATCGGATCAACATTTAAGTATGCGTCAATGATGCTGCGTAGAGAGTCAATCTATTTAAATCAATGGGAATTTGGATCATTTTAACTCATAGTTACCAACAAAGTATGATAAGGAACCTCTACCAGTCGCTCTTACTTATAACGTGAATCTCTTATAAAGGGCAGTCTGCATAGATCATTATATGTGAATTTAAAATTTCTTTTTAAGGAATCGCTTATGCCCATGTTTATTAAATACCTACTTTTACGGGATGACTCATTTTTACGTATGTACCCTTCAATACCTTTTCCATTTTTCGTTACACGTTGTAGGAGATTTTTTGGAGAATTTACTGCATCGAATTAGAAGTCGAAGTCGCATATTATTTTTTAAAAATCTCTAAGGGGAAAATAAGTGGCAAGTCACAAGTGAGCAAAGAAGACGCGGGCTCGTAACAAATAAATTCAGGCGTGAAAAATTAAAGTGAGATTCTCAAATGATTAGTTTAATTTTATCTTACTTTAATCAATATCCAAATATGGTACCTACATACTTTTTATAGTATGTACCTACGATCTTATGGTATCTATACGTAAACCACAGATAGATAAACGTACAGATTACAATATAAATTGTCTTTGAAATGGGCTCCTGTAAATGGCTGTAACAAGAATAAGTAATGACTACAAACTGTGTGTGTTTGTTTGTCTATTTGCCAGCCGCAAATCGATTAGTGCTACCGCCGACGGACTTGTAATTTATCTAAGTCGTGCTAGCAGTTGAAAAATAAGTAGAAAAAATTGCACCGACACTTCGTATTATGTGTGAAATATTACCAGTACGTTATTTAGGTATTAAAGTCGCTGACAAATGACTCCAGTCCTATTATTGTTCTTTTGATTTATCCATTACTTGATTTAATTCTTTGAGGAATTGAAAGTACCTACTTATGTTATTTTTATTACTCGGCCTATCAGCCTAACGGTTAAAATTTAGGCTTTCCATTCGAGGTTTCGAGATTAAAGCCTAAGGCCACATCTCACGTTTCACATAAACTAACCTACTCAATATAGGTACCTACTTTATTTCGTTCACCTTGAGATTAGCAAAACTGTCCTTCGTGAGAGAAAAGAGCCGTGCCCAGAAGTGGGTTGTCAAAAATAATAATTAAATAATGCAGATGAAACTCAACATAATAAAATATCTCGTAGGTGGGCGTTTAAAAGTTTGTCATATTTTGACTCTTTTTCAGTTTATTAACATCAACCTTCTCTTTACTTTCAGATAATCCAAGATGAAGACTTCAATCCTGCTCCCCGTTCTGATACTGTTCAGCATCTTGTACCGAGCCCAAAGCGCCCCATCCAGGAGATCCCGAGACGCAATATTACCAGAAGAGACTGAAAGCGGACGACAGAGCAAACTCGAGGAGAAGTTCAAAGAAACCACAACGACCACACCGAAACCGACACACAGAAGAAACAAAGCATTGAACCTCTTCGGAGGATATTTTCCCTCCTTCCTATCCTCTGGTCTGGATTACACAGATGATGACGACGATGACGTCGTTTTCTCCGTAAACGATGACCGTTTTGACGACGACGACTTATCACGGACGATCCCCTCCAAACGCCGGCAGCAGAACAAGAAGAAGAACGGCGGAGACTCCTACCCCAATGACAGTCTTAACTCCTTGCAGTACGACAATTCGCCCATTTTCTACATCAGACTGCCTCCCACACCGTACATGTTCGTCCCAGGCATGGGATACATATCGCAGCCCCCCACTATTGGACCGCCAATGCCGCCTCAATTCCCCCCTCAAGCTGATCCGTTCATCAATCTACCAATCGACTTCGTTTCTAACGGCAAACCAACAGGCGTATACCAATGGAGCGGCGCCCCTGGTTATCCACAACCCCCGCAAATGGACCCCTACGGGTACGGACCTGCACAGCCCATGATGCCACCTTCGCGACCGAGCTACAATGCGCCCTCTTATTCGAAACCAAAGCCGAAACCGACTCCAACCAATTCTAAAGTCACGAAACTAAATGGCCAATACGTCTTCAACGGAAAACCTGGAGACAGCGTTTACGTGCTTCGGGACACTTACAACTCAATATACTCGGACGCTCTCCAGAATTTCTACCCTTAAAACATATTTTCGGTAATTTTAGGCAGTAAAAGTGACTCGTATCGAGTCGTTGTCTGTTTAGACAATGTGTAGCACAGCCACATGTTTGCCCTTAGTGTTAGGTGCACAGGAAAAGATACGTTCTGTGGAACTGTATTTTTTCAATATTGCAGAGTGTTAAAAAGTAAGTGCAAATCACATTGGTAAAAATGTACAAAGGACTTTTTCGAAATTGATTTTTATTTGGGCGCCACACAACTAATTTATTATGTCAGCACGTTTAATATTTTCATTATACAGTAATAGGTAATTCTAAGTGGACAGGACAGGACATTAATATTGATTTTTGTGATGATATTTTATTTTATGTAGGTAATAAGTAGGTAGATAGAATAATACTCGTAGGACAGTAGGACTGTGAATTCTACCGGTTGTTCCCAAAATTGTTCTACGGATCATTTCATCTTTGTCATTGTGTTTCATGGAACAAATGAGAATTGCCCTAAATTGTACATCTGCGTAGCATGATTAATTATTTGTTAATGGTAAAATTGACCTTATTATCAATTATTTAGTATGAATGATATCGTTAGATCTACCAACATATTATAATCATTATAATCTGCTGGCAGAGGTTGATCGATCGATAATATTTTCGCTACTATAAAAGGTGCTAAACAAAATAACCCTGTACCTCCTCAACAAACAGTAGACCATCTGGATGTTGAGTGCTGACTCCTGGGTGACAAGACAAATCGGTCATGATAAAGATAGGAAAGAGCCTTGGAAGAGTCTTAATATTTAAAGACTTAGATTATGTACTTTAAATAATAATTAATTAATTAGCGCACTATCCATGACTATCGAGATTATTTTTATACCTTTCATCTTTCCCGTAAGAGCGCAAGATAAATCTTTGTAAAGAATAACATAAGTAAGGATATGGCATAGAAGTTAATGCAAATCTAATTAACTGAATATTTATTATTTGAGGCAAAAATGTAGCATACTTACTTAGTCATTCTATGAGTGCAGTAGTATTTTGTAATGATAGGCAAATGTAATATTTATTTTAATTTATTTGGTTAGTTAATAAGATGTTACAAATAAGTAATAAGATAAAATCCGTCCATTCGTTAGGTATAGGTACCTAAGTAAAATATATAAAAATATGTCAAGTAAAATTAAATCTATGTGATTTTAACTGACTGACTAAAATAGTAGTCATGTAGTACTTACAACTAGGAGTTAATAATAAGGTAAGAATTGAAGTATCTACCCAGAAATGTAAGTAAACAAAGGCCGGTGCTCAAAGTAATATAGAACTAATAAAATACGTATATAAATAACTAAAGTATCTAAGTACTTACTTATAAAATAGATTTTAGAAACATACTGGTTAGTTGCTGAATTACGTTTTGTTTTCCACTCAAAATCAAGAACTCTATATTTAAGCCTAAAGCCTAACTTTCAGGCACTTGTGAAGAGTCTTAAATTATTAAGGCGGTTCCCAAGATTTTCCCTATTATGTATTGAAATTGGAGCTTTAAATCTCTATCTAAAGTAGGGAAAATCATATAGTATAAAATAATAGGCGAGGCATATATAGTGTACGATCAGCGCATATAACGAATAATATATTTTCTTTTTATATTTAATTTTAAGCATACCTACCTTAATGATATTATATACTTATTCTTATAATATATGCGGTAATTTGTAATACTTTTCTTTAAACACCTATATTATGTACAATTTTATTTGAATTAAATATAAATATTTTAACGATGAATTTGAATGTTTTTATTTCAATGTACCTATATGAGTAGGTACCTACAGTGGTACATTGTCTACAGTATTGCACCGGAACGCTAAATTGCTTGGCAGTAGCTAGCTGCGATAGCACCGCTGATTACTAATCTCAAGATATGGGCATCTGAACGATTTACGTAAGTCTTTTTCATACAAGCAAACAGTAGCGCCAACTGTCAAAATACCGCTGCCGCCGCTGACCGAACTACCGCGTGGCCTTATACTGTTAGTACTAATGACACCCATAAAGTGGCGACATTTTTTCGCGCGGTTCATCGTGTCTAGAGTAGATGTCAATTGATAGCACCCAATAACCAGCTTAACCAATTAGAAATTGCAAAATACAAAATCGACCCGTGCAAGGACACTAAACCAGACATTCCGCACACCAGTAAATGAAGTACGTCAGGAAGATTCTAGAACTTAGCATAGTTCGCATAGGTTTTTGCTTAAGAAAAATAATCTCAAGAAAATGAAAAACGTTTAATACTTATTATTATAACTAAACAACCATTCTATTATACTAAGGGCCTATTTCACGACCTTCTGATAATTGTCAAATAACTTATTTGCAAGCTTTTTCACTTGTCATAATATAAAGTGAGAAGAAACAAAACTTTTTTTTAAAAAGAAAGACGAGATGAGCGTAACATTCACTTGATGTTAGTGATATGCATGCCCATTGCTCATGTCAGATGCAATGCATCACAATTCACATAATTCTGCTTTGCAAAACACTGCAGTGCTCTTATCTTTCTGAGCCAAATGGGGTCTTACACTACTTTTGAATTTGATAAAAAATATTACTTTATTATAAACAAGGATAAAAATAATAACGTGCAGTGAAAGAAATATTAAAATCCAACAAAGATTTACAAAGTTACAGGCGTTTAAACTTTGGAGTGGGGGGATCTTCTATTCCTTTCTCGCAAAACGAAAATTTGTATGAAGCCGCACGAAGCTACTATGGCATTGGTACTTTGTGACGTCACAATGTCATGTTGCTATCTCTGTCTAATCACAAATCTTTAAATGCTTATAACTTTTTGTTATTTGATCGATTTAATTAGTTCTTTCAGTGCACGTCATTATTTTAATTCTACTTTATAATAAAGTAATAAAAAAATTGGAGTCAAATACCCTATTGTCTCATTTGGCCAGTAATCACGTCTGCATACAGTGCCCAAACAAACTGAAACATAGTAACAGGTACATTACTGCTTCACAGTAAAATTAACAGACACTGCTGGTACTTTCGTTTAGACAATTCGATTTTTATCAAAAGGTGGTGGAAACAGGCCCAAGTTAAGCCTACTTCATACGTACGATTAACTTATTCTTTGAATATATTTTTAAGGTCAGCCTCCGCCATTACTTTAGCAGTAACTGATTCTGGATTTTTGACGGTCATTTTTGAGGTTTCCGTAGCTGCTTTACGAGAACTTCCGATTGCTTCAACGGATTTCTGAATAAGTTCTTCCTCCGGCACACCTTCAGATTGCAGCTGCTGATATATTTTTATGAGTCTCCTGCTCTGTGTCTCCCCAGACAAGCTGAGCATATTCACGCTCAGTCCATGGCCTTTTGAGTGGAATTTCCTGTAGATAAGTTAGAAAACATGAGGAAGCTGAAGTGGCAGTGGGCGATGGCCCTTGGAGCCGGAAAGCCCTGAAAAAACTTGTAAGGATATGCCTAACAATTCACCAAAATGTTCTCAATCTATACTTCTATACTAATATTATAAAGAGGTAACGTAACGATGTTGTGAGTTTGTGACGTTGTAAGGGGTAATCTATGGATCTACTGAACCGATTTTCAAAATTATTTCACCAATAGAAAGCTACATTATTGTGGAGTGTCATAGGCTATAATAATTTCCAAAATTAATTACGCATCTTTACTTAAAAATGAATAATGCAATCCAAGTCGTAAAAAGGCCAAGTTCAGTTCAGAGGGCCATAAAAACTCTTCAACAAACTTACGCTCGAATAACATCTTCTTTGTAAAGGATTGGTTTGATTGACACATTTTCTGGCTTGGGTCGAGCAAACTTTGGCTCCACAGCAGGCGGGAAAGCTTTATACACATCAAACCACAAAGGACGGTCGTCAGACTTCATTGCTCCCCGTAGAATAAGTCCCTCGGTTCTGAAAATAACAATTATCATATGACTTATAAATTACTACCATCTAAAAAACTGGCCAAATGGGAAAAGCATAGAATTTTTTTTACTTTCATAATTTTTAAATCAGAAGTTAATTTACATGTTATCAAGAAAAGTGAAAATCAAATGCAAAACTTTATATTTTTCACATAATATAGGCTCTTAATTATGAAAAGTCAAAACCCTATCGCCAAATACGGAAAGCAGGTTTGCACTGAGAAGAACTGGCAAGAAGACAAGTAAAATACAGTAGGTATTTGGTTTCAATTTCAACTTGATAGTTCTGCATCCTATGAGAAAAACTGTCATAAATTGTGGACAGACGGAACATTAAAGATAATTTAGATCCCTAAAAATAAAGCTGTCGCCTGCAAATCCAGATGTGGCCAGTGTGGTGGACTATAGGCTGTCTCCAACCAGCTTAATAGTGTGACGTAAAAAGTGGTTGAAACTTATTAATAAACACTAAAGACCTATTATAACGGTAAAGGCAAACATAATGAACAAATTGAATGCCTGAAAGTTACTCTAATAGCCTAAAAGATGTGTACAGGTTGCCATTCTGTACTTGAACAGCGCGATGAGCTGTGAAAAAAAAGCCTTGAAAGCGCTTAACTGGTTCTATAAAGCTTATATTGTGTATGTTTTAGGTAGAAAATATATAATTTCTACCAATATTTCAGGTGAAATCTTTTACTCGCATTTTCCGTAAAATGGAACTTATTGATGGGGATCGGCACGGAACTTTCCATTTTCCCGTGTTACTAAAAAGTTCCTGCCTCTAAAAAAGTCCCTTTTCAATAGCGCAGGCAAAGATAGGAATAGGTTATGTCAATTATTTGTTTCACAACCTCACAGGCTACGGCTTACCTGGAGAATATGGTGCCAATCCTTTCCAATCTGCTCGTTGCCATTGTACGTCTTTACATTAAAGAGTTATGAGTTTTAGGAACACTAATTTTAATTATAATTTGAGGTTATAACTAATCAAAACATACAAAAACGTAGTGATTATAATATACTCTTTGCATACAAAATTACAAACAGATAAAACGTACTGTAATATACTCTTTGGCTTTGGTACCTACCTAGTGATTATGATTATATACTCTTTGCAAACAGACAATAGACATTACACTTTGTAGTCTATGACTAAAGAGGTAATGGACACAAAGTAGTGAGTCTTTTCGGCTGGGTATTTTCGCCATCTTCTGTAGCATCAAAAATAGCCAATCACAGCTATCAGCCAATCACAGATAGGCACCAGTCAGCTGATCAGAAGGGCTGCTCTAGCTATCTATCGATATGGAAATATTATCGATGTAGTTTGTGGTTAGTAATTAAATATTTAAGAGCAAAAATGAATGAATTATTACTATTAAAAATTAATTATTATAGTAAAACTAGGTTTTGCCAGCGGTGCATGCGTTTCCGGATTAGGATTTTTAGCTTATCCCGCGAGACCAAACTACATTTGATAGCTATAGAAAAGCTCACAGCTTAGTTCCACAGGATTAAATCCTGGGAATACGGATAAAAAGTAGCCTTAAATGTTGTAGATGGAGTATTTTATTGAAAGAAGACTAATTCATTTTAGTTTCAAAAACAATTTAAACTGCATAAAATTTTAACATTTTGATTTCATGAATTTTAAGTTATCGCCTGATTGAACCGGAATTCTAACCCGTTCAGAGAAAAATACCAGTACAATAGTTTTATCATACCGATCGTCTTATTCAGTAGGGTAATTTTTATGAAGTCTTCTTTCAGTAAAATGCTCTAACTACATTATTTAAGATAAAATTATATACCTTACCAGCAAAGACGCATCGCCAAGCGATTTAGCGTTCCGGTGCGATACTGTGCAGAAACCATTAGGGATGAGTTTACTTACCCCTTCCAAGTTAGTACGATAAAACATTCGGCTGCATCATCGCTTACCATCAGGTGACATCGCAGTCAAGTACTAACTTGTATTGTGTAAAATAAAAAATCCTCTCCACCTGCAACTGAATGTTGGAAATGTTACTTAGTATAACTTTTGTCTTGTGCAATGTAACGGGGATTTTCAGACATCAAAACCACTAGGCTCTCACTGTTTGTACAATAACTGCACTTGTACAATACTTATACAGTTCAGGAATCGAGTTGGCAGATTTTTTTTGGAAATGTTTGACAGATTCTCTAATTTTGAAACGGTCACACAGTGGAATTTGGATACAAGACGGGTGTTACCCTTGTGTTAACCAATGTATTATCTCTATGGTTCCTAGTTCCTTCCTTAGAGAAACTAAACTTATATAGAGATGTCATAGTTTGCTTAACACAATATATTTTGTCGGAGTGGCAAAAACCGCCATAACATGTCGCACTTTGACATGCGCATTTCTTCATGTCAAACGATGTCATGTACTAACGATGTGACTACTATTATACCGTTATCGATAAATTTCATACTATGATTGTGATAGCTGAGTAGATAGGAAAAAATCTCGTCGTTTTAAAGAAACTAAAGCTTTTCTATTGCAAACTTTTATAATAGAGGGAAAGGCTTCAGGAATAGATATAGTTTGGTCTCGCGGGATTTGTTAAAATATTGGCTGTTGGCTTAAATCCGGTCGCCATAGTTTGAAGTTACGATGAAATAAGGGAGATTCAGTAGAACCAGAAGACCCACACATACTTATTTTTTCCCGGAGATGTGAATTTATTTTGTATGAATTAAATAAAATTTTCAGCACATCACGTAAATATTACTGACCACAACCCACAAAACCTAATCACTGACGTAAATACATAGTCAATAGTATTGACTCGATACTAACACGCGATAGACAATAACATAGATTTAAGTTATAAAAATAACAGAGAGTAGGCCAAAAACAAACAAGTACGAGTCGGACTCATACATGAAGGTTTCCGTAAATTCTATATTATAATAAATATAAATAAAGGAGTGAGACATTTTCGTTGTTCAACGGATTCCGGTAAAACTAAAACTCGTAGAGATGTAACATTTAGTACCTACCCAGGTTCATATTATTAGGTCATGAATCTACACATATTCTGTACAAAGACGGGAATTTTCGAGGAGTGAAAATTTGTAACTCTTTTCATGAATGATGAATTCCTTTAAAATCGATGTATGACAACACTTAATTAACAACTGTAAGTCAGTTTGGCAGGACTGCATAATTTAAGAAAACAATTATGCATGATATCTCGAAATAAATAAACTACAAAAACCATTGCAGCAAGCAAAGGTATGTAATTTGTGGTCAAAATTAAAAAAAAAAAACGGCCGCCATATTGAACTTTGAACATTTGAACGTGAAGTCTCAGCTACTACAGGTCTACGCTATTTGCAGATTAGACGTTTGTTACAAAAGGGTCCGAAAGCGACCAATGCGAGCTCGGGGCTTGGAGAACCCCGACAAATTAGGTGACGAATAGGATCATTATTGGTAGTTACTATCTTTTATGACCACCCAGAAATAGGAGCCCCACAAAACTTTTATTTAATCCACAAAAAAATTATTTTGCATCTCCGCAGAAAAATGTGTGGTATATCAGACTCGTAATATTGTCTTTACTTCGCATCAAAGCGACCGATTTCAAAACCGTTAGCCATTAGTTTTTATCAGTAGGTTATGTTCATTCATTTTTGATCTCTTAAACCTTTAATGACTAACCACAAACTACGTATCGATAATATTTCCATATCGATAGATAGTTAGAGCAGCCCTTCTGATCAGCTGTCCGGGTCCTATCTGTGATTGGCCGATGACTGTGATTGGCTATTTAAATGCGACACAAGATGGCGGATATGGCCAGCCAAAAAGACTGATAATTTCCTGTCCTCTCTTTTACCTCGTCAAAGGTTCCTTCCTACTCCTTGCACAGAGCCAAAGACTCATATAGAGTATACACAGACTCCATGATTACTGATTAGCACAGAACACTATTACTCCTGGCGGCTGATTAGAATATGGAAATGAGAATGGGAAATCTTGGGAAAATACGATTTACGAATTCATAGCGAATCGACATTTGAGAGAATAATATAAATGTTTTAGTGAAAGACCAATAATTAAAATTAATTTAATGAGAGTGCCGCGTGCGTGTGCCTTGAACAAAAGAAGGGCCGTATAATTACGAGTATTGCACTCTGTGCTGTCGAGTATCAGAGCTTTCCGACTCCCTTTTCCCGAGTAAATATTGAGAATATTGAGATCTTATTCATTTAAATTCAAGATAATAAGGTGCTAAATACTCTGGTATCTAAAGCTAGTGTGTAGCTAGTGACGTAGTGATGTATTGGTAAACGAAAATGAATTGTGCTAATAGTAGTGGAAAAATAAACAAGGCGTGATGTTTCGGAGTCGCAGCTGGTTTGGGGGTGGCTGGGGCCGCCCCAAGAATCCCCATTCACTCGAGAGGTTGAAATATCTGCATAATATCCTGTGTAAGAACACTACAGTCTCTGAGAGTAATCGGGGTATCTTGGTAGAGTCTTTGCGTTGCATAGCAGAGATCCTAATATGGGGAGATCAGAATGACAGCTCTGTGTTTGAGTAAGTATAAAATGAACTTAGAACTTGAATAATACATACTATAATTCTTTATTTAAAACAAAAAATGCTTGATTTGTACTTGTAACGTTGCAACAAACACCTGCTCAGGCCTTTTCTCTTAGGCTAAAAATTTTATTATATTAACTTTAATAAACCTTAAAATTACAGCTTCTTTTTAGAAAAGAACATGTTATCGTACTTTCTGAAGATCATGCGACAAAAATGTGGAGGCTCGTCATATGTTTGTGTGCAGCTCCTGCAAACGTTAAACATATTATTTGAGAATATTAGAAATGAAACCTCACTATGTAAGTATGGAATTTATACTATTCTATTACTTTAAATGTAAGAGTTCATAAAATGTTTGTCTGAAATAGATATTAGACCACCCAGATATAATATCACATATTAAATACACATATTATATACACATATTAGATACAGATATTATATCATACACATTATATTTTACACATATACACATATTATATACACATATTAGATACACATATTAGATCACCCAGATATATCCTGCACAGACCATAAAGGTCTGTGCAGGATATAATATCTGGGTGACTGAGCTTCGCTCGGTAGTTTAACTACTGGCTAATATAATATGGCAACAGGAGTCATATTTTTATTTTTTATTGGTATATTCGACATTTTATAAAAATGAATCCTACCTTGATCGATTTATCGCCCCCAAACCCCTTTGTATACTAAATTTCATGAAAATTGTTTGTGCCGTTTCCGAGATCCAGATTATATAGAAATATATATATAAGAATTGCTCGTTTAAAGGTATAGGATTTAAAACAAAAAAATCCACAAACCTCAAAAGGAGTTTACTAGTGGCATAAAGACACATAGACAAACATAGAATTTTGTCTTTATTATTCTTATATTATAATTGGTGCAATATCTTGCTGCCTGCAGTGAAATAAAATGGAGACACATTTTGCGAAGTAAAGCCTGCACTAAAGCGAAGTTACAGCCTGTTATTTTATTGCAGCATGGCCAGCAAGATATTGCACTAACTAGTGTGATACTATTATAGTTGTTAAAAACATTACTAATAAAAGTTAATGAATGTATAACTATTGTAGATTATTTACTGAGCAATAATCATGTGAACTCTATAATAGTTCACAAGTTTGATGTATCGGATGAGGAGGTCATGGCATATTATATCTCCTTCCTGAAAACTCTGAGCCTCAAATTGAATAATCACACCATACATTTTTTTTATAATGAGGTGAGTCTCTTAGCTATATTTATCTTTATAATAATACCGATTAATTATGAATACTAACTATTTTTAACTACTACCACTTTTGATTGTCTGTTTTCGTTTTAAATCAATATTAGTGACTATCTGGGTAAGTTAGGTATCTAATATGTAGCAGTACAAAGCTTGTTGATTCGTTTTCATGCCTGCATTCAGCTTAGACAGTCTTCCAGCATAAGGAGAGTCATACTTTCAGTCCCATTTTTTTTTTATTCTGGGACCTTTTCTGTTCTATTATGCGTAAGAGAGAGAAAAATTAGTTGTTTTAGCTTAAAACAGGATTAACTTTTGAGTAATTAGACTAAATGATAAATCTAAGTAAGCCACCACACCTATGGAACATTCTGCTACTGAAAGTTCGGTTCAATACACAAATGTACGAATGATGCTGAATGGAATGTTGGAACGTTCCAAAGGTGTGTTGTTAGATATTATAGTCTTTTGTATCTAGTAAAATGTAAATTTTAAAAACTGACCACCAAGTTTTAGTCCAAAAAACTATTACAGTTATGTGTGATACTTTTTATTTAAGCATACAAAAGATTTTCCTCTGTACACTGAGGCAATCAAATTCTTCAACCATCCGGAGTCAATGGTGAGGATAGCAGTTAGGACTTTGACATTGAATGTCTACAAAGTTCAGGATGCCAGTATGCTGAGGTTCATAAGAGACAGGTAAGCTAAGCTAGAGTAAGGTACTTCAGATAATAGACCAAAGTTCATTGTAATTTTTCTTACTCTAAAAGTTAGTGTTTGTTATAAGAATATAATAAAATATTTGTTAACATAATAGGCCTTCTTGTCATAGGACTGCTGCACCATACTTCAGTAATCTAGTCTGGTTCATCGGCAAACATATTCTGGAGTTGAACGCCTGTGTCAGAAACGATGCTGAGTAAGTGTTTATATATTTTCTGTCACTTAAGGATGCCCTAACCTACGATGAGAGAAGTATTTCCGAACCAACTATGGCCAGGAGCATAGATTATTACTATATGAACCCAAATAACACCACAGCATAATCGAAATATGCATGAATTACAAATGATTTGGTATTTCGAATGTATGGAAACATTGTAGTTCATGGGACTCTTAATGCCCGATACTTAAATCAGGTAATTTATAGTCTACCGTAATCCCCGATTTATAAGCCCCGGTTGTTTTAATTCGCTATAGTTAACTTAACAGAAACAATATTAAATATCTGGGCTTAATGCCTAAAGTTTTTTCATTTCCAGCCATCAATCACAACAGAAGCTAGACGACTTGGTAGCAGAACATTTGGACCACTTACACTACATCAATGATATACTGTGCCTAAACATTCCGGACCTTAACGACGTCCTAACAGAACATCTGTTACACAAACTGCTGATACCGCTATACATTTACTCCCTTACATCCGATTCGAGCAAACGTCCCGTCACGTCTTCGCCGTACAACCGAGACCATATACAAAGTATTGAAGTCATAACGAGGAATTTAGAAGCGATTCTGACGGGAAAAAGCACAGATACACCCTCAAGGATTAATTATCCTATACAGAGGATAGAATCAGAGGACGAGACAAAACCGTCTGTGTCATGTGTGGTGGCCCTATTCCTGTTATCTCAAGTATTCTTAATTATTACTCACGGACCGATAGTTCACGCGTTGGCCTGGATAATTTTACAATCGGACTTATCCGTCTTCGAAGATGGGGCCACTAAGATACTGGACATGTATGTTAGCAACGCGAAGTCCAATGTGAAACTGGAATTCGCCAAGCCCCAATTAAGTTTGGAGAAAGCTTTAGAAAACACTTCATGTCCTGACAGGGATTATACGACTCCGGAATATTCTGGGGCGAAGGCGTTCGGTTACGATACCGATCATTCGAGTTGCGATCTCGATCCCGAGTTGGTTTCAACGTCCCTTCCGTCCACTTCTCATATAAGCGAAACATCGAGTGTTGCACACGATTCCACAGAGGACCTGGTCACACAAATTCAGCCAATCAAATCCGGCAGTTCCGTGACTTTGTCCAAAGCGAACATGCCCGATTCGCCCCTGCCCGATTCAGGGATAGAATCAGGTTCGTCGAAGGTTTCCGAACTAAATAATATAACGGATGAGGAAAAGCAGAAGTTATTGGGATCCATGCCGAGCGCGAATCCCGAAAGAGCTGCGACGGTGGAAAATTTGATAGAAAAGGAAGCGAGGAGCATAGAATCGAGACCTTTTTTGAAAACTATTTTAGATTCTCTGGATTGCACTGAAAACGACTACAAAGCTCTCTTTGCGCTGTGCTTGCTGTATGCATTGATAAATAATAAAGGTTTGTACTGTTCTTCATGATACTGGTCGCTCCAATTGTTCGGAATCTGATTGTCATTAATTATTTATTTAAAAATTTCACACTTCTCTGAGCACGCAATATAAATTAAAAGGAGTTTCCCGTTTAAGTATTCAATATATAGAAGTACTAACTGACGTGGCAAACTTTGTTTTGCCATATAGAAGTATGAAAAATAGCTTTTGACCTATTTCTGAGACCTACCGTAGACAAATTTTTTTATTAAATTGGTCTAGCCCTACCGGCGGAGGGTTACAAACACTGTGATTAATATTATAAAGCACTGTTTACTAGACTACTTTATTGATGCAAGTTATAGTATGATAACACTTACCTTGAAAGTTCAAGGAAAACATTATCAAACGACCTGTTTCATTACTGCTTATTACATATATGAATAATTATATTCCTATTAAAATATTAATTTTTCTTTTCTCTTCTTTATTGCTGACCTGGTTATCAGTTGGTAAGATAAACTTTTGTATCGCGTTAACATTTATTTTAGCGAGACTTACATATTTTTTGTAAGCTTTTATTAAATTAATTGCAAAATCTAGGAACTTAATTTTATAGCGGATATCTTCAACCGATTGAGCTGAAATTTGGTATGCATACTTAGTTTAGATGTCAATGCATGGTTGATTGCTAGCTGCTAGCTGTGTTACTTCATTCTAAGCCCCGGTTACTCTTACACAGCTCCGCTCTGCTCCGTTTTGGTTGAAACCGGGCCTTAATCCTACCGTCCAAGATGGTGGACTTGTTATTTTTAATGCATTCTTTATCACAATATGGATATCAAATTGGGTTTGCTGAGAAATTTTGAAATACTATGAAAGATTGTCTTTAAAAAATGTTGTCGTCTTAGGCCCGGTTTCCACCAAAGCGGAGCGGAGCGGAGCTGTGTTTGAGTAACCAATCAGATTTCGTCATTTAATAATTTCAGGAGTAAGTCCGGAACTATTGGACACATTACTATCTCCGGAATCAGAAGACGTCACTAAATCATCAATCAATGCATCCAGTAGTAAATCAAATGTTGACCAAGATGATGCATCAGCAACAGATTCAACTCAAGAAACAAGTTCCAGTACTGAGAAAAGAAAACTTGAGAGTTTTAACGCTCTACTCATATCGAAATTAATGGCCATAGCACACCTCAGCTGCAAACCTGGTAAGGTTAGATATTTTTCAGAGATATGTAACAAGTAACCTTAAAATATCGATGATCTTTGCTGGTACGCTCTCGAATTTAAGCGCGAAGTCAAGAAGTAAAGAAAATTGTTATATAGTCTTCTGTTTTCATGCAGAACTGTGATAGTATCACATCAAACATTTCAGTTTCATATTGAAAAGAAGCGGGCGTTACTTTGCGGAAATCTCCGCACGTTATATTATCTCCTTACTGGCAAACACGTAGGTGACTATATTTTCGCAAATGTACGTCGTTCAATTCACGTGCGGTATAGTCGTTCCCACTCGTCGCTATAGTTGGCCTGCGCGACCGGCTTGGGCCAACAACCCAGGACCCGTAAAAAAATGACAAACTTTCCACATTAAGAGTCCTGTGAACTACCATGTCTCCCATACAAACGTAATACCAAAATCATTTCGGGTTCGTATAGTAATAATCTATGCTCCTGGCCCTATCTGGTTCCGAAATACTGTTGTTAAACGAAATTGTAAACGAATTTAGTTTTGCTTATTTTTATGTCAAAGAGGACATGTTTTCTGCTCATTTGTTTTGTAATAAAAACAACACTATCTCACGTCGCATTAGTTCAGGAGCACAGTTTTTACTGTCAAGCTAAAGAAAAACACCAGTTAGTAAAGAAAGTTACAAGTTTTCCTTCATAATTTTTGGTATTACGGAACTCGACCAAAGTTATAAAAATGTTGATTAAAATTGATTATTATTTTATTTTAAAGAAATATTTCCGAACCAAATATGGCCAGGAGCATAGATTATTACTATATGAATCCGAATAACACCACAACATGATCGAAATATTCACGAATTACAAATGATTTGGTATTTTGCATTAACGGAGACATCGTAGTTCACAGGCCTCTTAATATCGAAATGTACTATTTTAATACAGTTGCTCAAAAAGTGGCGTATTGCAGGGACGTATAGCGTTTGGGATGTGGGCTATTACATACTCGTGCTTTTTTTTTACCTTTCCCGAACTCGTGCGTTATCTTTCCCAACTGTCAAAATAATGTCTATTAAAAAGAAAAACCAACAATGAAGTTTTTACTAAAAAAATTCATAGAAGTTTTTGATGATTGATGCAAATACGTATATTTCTAAAAAGAAGCTACTAATTTGTTTCAATATCAGATTTGATTGAATGAGTTTGGTTAGGTTTCATTTCATCTCATTAAATTTCATTTTCATTTCATATCAATAAAAAAAATTCTACTGAAGACTTGGCTGTATGGGCATAGTTCCCTTTGCGGTCCAGAATATTATTTAGTCTATGACCAAATTTTTTTTTTTAAATCACCAGAATGGGTGAAGAAAAAAAAAACTGCTTATATTCTACGGTTGGCGCCATTTTTCAGAAATTTTCTTTGCGAGTTTAGTTGTTTGTTGCACAAAATGCTTCGGAGAACATTTTACCGGAAAAGTCAAAAAGTCGCTACATAATATCTACATACGACGAATTTATTGCGTGGAGAGAAGAGAAAAAAGCAAATAGCTTTTCAGAAAATGTTAAGTTAGTTGAGTTTATTGTGTGTTTATTATTTTATTAAATTGCTTCATTTTTTCGCAACTGTATTAAAAATAATCGTTCAGTACACGTGCGGAACCGTCATTGCAACTTGATCCGACTGTCAACCCTCGCTTTCGGCTGCGCCTCGGCTCGGGTAGACATTTGTCGGAACTCTTTGCAATAACAGCCTTTCCGCACTTGTAATGAAACATACTATTTCCAGCGTCCAAGGTGAGGCTGGTGACGTGCGAGCTGAGCGTGCGGCTGCTGCGCACGTGCATGGAGGGGCGCCGCGCCGCCGTCAGCGCGCGCCACGTGGCCGCCGTCGACAACCTGCGCGCGCGCTCCGCTGCTCTGGCGAGGAACTTCTATAAATGCGATGATATCTTCTTGGATATGTTCGAGGATGAGTTAGTATCTTTTTTTTAAGTAAAAACTACATAAGGCGCGATAGGCTTTGCCGGGTGGGGAAAAAACTATTGAAGTCGTGACAGCACTTCAGGTTACATGTTAAGTATTAAGTAACCGGAAGTGAAACTTAGTCGCATTGGGCATTTGTGTACAAGTTTGCATTTTCATTGTTAAAAAAAAACTTATCAGAAAAACTTAAGTAATTAATACAATCTACGGGCCCTAACTGGGCTATCTACAGACGAGCATGCTCACCACTAAATCAAGTTTAGCTCAACTTTTTTTTTACCTGTTAAGTGATGATACAGTACAGACGGAGCGCGCTTGCCTAGAAAATGCCTATTCAATTAACTACTGATTGGAAGATACCGATACCCATGAGGCTGGGAGGGTAGACCCTGACCCTTGCAGTGCGTATCACGAACGAGAAATCAAACCCCTTCGTCAGTGTCCTGGGTATGTCAACTATGTAGGTGTAAATGTAGGGTTGGTACAGGTTTTTTTCATCAAATTTCTAGTTGACTCGCTACACACAAACTAAATCTAATTCCTCCATACATTCACAGCCAGCGCCATCTATGAACGGCCGCTGACATGCTAGCGTCAATAGATGACGCTGCCTGTAAATGTATGGAGGAATTCGATTCGTTCGTGCGAAGCGAGTCGACTCAAAATTCATACAAAAACCTGTACTAACCCTACTGTATCGTTTACCAACAGGTATTGTGAGATGAGCAAGCGGCCGTTGAACGTGGAGTGGCTGTGTATGGATGCAGCGATATTGCTGCCACCGACGCGGACGCCGATGTCCGGGATCGCGTTTGAGAAACGGCTGCCTAGTGGGGAGGTGAGTTGATTTTGAACTATAATTATCACATGGCTGAAATTACTGGATGGAGCACGCAAAGGATAAACGGGACCCTATTACTGAGACTGCGCCGTCCGTCTGTCCGTCTGTCATCAGTCTGTATTTTTCGAACAGTGATAGACAGTTGCAGTTTTCACAGATAATGTATTTCTCTTGCCACTGTAACAGCAAATACTAATAAAAAAGAATAATTTAAATATTTGAGGGGGTACCCATTTAACAAACATGTTTTTTGCCGTTTTTGTAGATAAAATGGTAGGGAACCCTTTGTGCACGGATCTGCTTTGTTTAGGATTTGGCCATATTTATGGAGTTTGAGAAGTTTTTGAATTTTTCAGGCAACATAAATAAATTCCATAAACTTTTTGAACCATAATATATTGCATTTATTATTTAGTATGAATTTCAACCGTAGGCCGTAGGAAAATTGTAGGCCGAAATAAATATGTGAGCCAAGAAACAGCAAACTTCTTATCAGAGCGCAAATTATTATACACAGAAAAAAGAACCAAACAAGTTAACTTTAAAATAACACAGATAAGTAAAAGAATAAACAGGAACATTTTACACGAAAAAAAGAAACACAGACAGCAGATATTTGAGAAATTCATATCCAAGACTGGAGCTATACGGAAAGCTTATAAAGATTTAAGTGAAAAAATGGAGTGGACAGCTAATTTAAAGAATAAATCAGGAAATATATTGTCTAAGCGACCAGACATAATAAATGAAGCAACATTATTCTACAAAAATCTTTATACAGCTGATCAGTCGGCAGTCTACAGTAATACACCTCCTAACAAATATCATGCTTGCTACAATATAGAAGACCACTATATCCCACCCATAATGAGTTCGGAAATCGAGTATGCTATAAATACACAAAAGAATGGTAAAACTCCAGGTAAAGACCAAATTACCAACGAATTACTGAAAGCCTTTGCTAACGCACTGAAAGAACCGTTGCTAACTCTATTCAACCGGATACTGGAAACAGAAATGACACCAGAGCAGTGGTCCCAGTCAGTCATCACACTTTTACATAAAAAAGGTGATAGGGGTGAGTTGGGCAATTATAGACCAATTAGCCTTATGTCAAATATTTACAAGATATTTGCAAAAGTTATATTGAACAGGCTCACAAGTACACTTGATGGACATCAGCCACGAGAACAGGCTGGTTTCAGGAAAAATTACTCCACGATAGACCATATACAAGTAGTAACACAATTGATAGAGAAGACAAATGAATATGATATGGAACTCTACATGTGTTTTATTGATTTTAAAAAAGCCTTTGACTCAATACATTATAATAATATATGGTCCTCTCTGTCAGAGCAAGGTGTCCATCCTAAGTACATAAACGTGCTAAAAAGTGTTTACTTAAAATGTCAAGGGAGAGTGAAGCTTGAGAAAGAAGGTGCAGATTTTCCAATATGTAGAGGTACAAGACAGGGTGACCCGATCTC
Organism: Coenonympha glycerion; assembly: GCA_963855885.1. Taxonomy (NCBI): domain Eukaryota; kingdom Metazoa; phylum Arthropoda; class Insecta; order Lepidoptera; family Nymphalidae; genus Coenonympha; species Coenonympha glycerion. The sequence goes on along the minus strand of OY979639.1, from coordinate 4,482,832 downwards.
TCCGAAAATATTTACTGCAGTACTGGAGGCTATATTCAGAAATCTTGATTGGGAAAGAAAGGGCCTAAAAATTGACGGAGAATATTTAAGCCATTTGCGCTTCGCCGACGATATTGTGGTGTTCGCGGAAAATGCCTCTGATCTTGGCGCTATGGTGGAGGAGCTGGCAAGGGAAAGTAAGAAAGCTGGGCTATCTTTAAATACCTCAAAGACCAAAATTATGACGAACTCGGAAGAGAGAAATATAACAATAGAGGGTACCACAATAGAGTATGTTAAAAATTACATATATTTAGGCCAGTCGGTTTCTTTCCAAAACTGCACAGAGAAGGAAATACAAAGAAGAATTGCCATTGCCTGGAAAAAGTATTGGGGTTTCAAAGAAGTTATAAAGAACAAAGAAATCGATATCAAAATAAAAAAGAAACTCTTTGAAGTCACAATACTACCTTGTTTGACATATGCTTGCCAGACATGGTCACTGCGGAAAGAAGACGAAGAAAAATTAGCTATCTGCCAGAGAAAAATGGAGAGGAGCATGTTAGGCTTAAGGAAAAAAGACAAAATAAGAAATGAATAAATTCGAAAAAGGACAAAACTGGTAGATATTAGGAAAAGGATTAGGTCACTAAAATGGAAGTGGGCAGGCCATGTTTGTAGGTTAGATAACACTCGATGGACCAAAAGGATAACTGAATGGATTCCCAGAGAGAGAAAACGAAAAAGGGGTCGCCAAAGGAAAAGGTTATAAGGTTAAGGAAAAGGGATATCTTCTTGCAAAAATGTGGACCAGATTGGATGCGAAAAGCTAGAGATAGAAAGCTGTGGAAAGATTTGGGGGAGGCCTACGCCGTAGAGGCGACTCTTACGCGAAATTAAATTTGAATACTAACATGATATACTTATAAATTAAATTTGACTTCTAATATGAACGATGATGACATAATATATTATTGTTGGATAACACCTCATAATATAATACTGACATTAATCATCAATACATATAATAAATCTGTAGAGGTCGAATTTCTGTACAAATAAAAAAAATGCTAAAAACGGAGTCAGGGGGATGTAAGAAGTGAAATAGAACTAATTTAAATTTTTTTCAAATTTTTTGTTTCTCTGTTTGTCTGTTTGTCTGTTTGTCTGTTTGTCTGTCTGTTTGTACGGGCTAATCTTTGGAACGGCTGGACCGATTCCAATGAAATTTTGTGTGGTGGTAGCTTATGTCCCTGGTCAACATATAGGATACTTTTCATCCCGGTAAAATAAAGAGTTCCCGTGGGATAGTTAAAATGAAATGAAATGAAATTTGTTATGCTGATACCTTATGTTGCCTCTTTAACAAAATATATATATATATAGTAAAACTTATTAATCCAATCGTGTCCCCGCGGGAAAGAAAACATTACAACAGTTAGCAGGAGTCTTTCAAGTAACGGATTTAAATGAAATTTTATGATCCTACTTTATATATATGCCCGGTCAACATTTAAGATACTTTCCATCCTGAAAATTTTGAGAGCACCCGTGGGATGTTTAAAAAAACCTATAGCTACTTATCTACGTAGCACAATCAAAACGGGGTCGAAATATCGACAGTTTAAATCGTCCTTTTGATCGTGCAACTAGGTATAACTATACAAGATAACCCGTATGTAGCAGGAACGGGTTTCTACGTACACAGCAGCGCATCAGAATGCTTAATTACAATATCTGGGCGATGGTATCATCTCAGAATAAGATAAGTTTGGTTAGTATAGATATTACAATCCACGATGACACGCCCCACTCTGTCTTACTCCATGCGAATTGAGTAACATAAGCGATTTCGACAGAGTGTATAAGTAGAGGAAGACCAAAGAAGATATAGGTAAATTGTGTGAAAGAAGATAGCACGTTGACGGGAGAGATTGGAAGAAGACTCCTTTACGGGTCCATCGAACCCAGGGACCACTCATTTATCTTGGGAAAAATTAACAAATTCCACGGGAAACATTTTTGTAAAAAAAACGAACTGCACGCGGGCGGAGCCGCGGGCAACGGCTAGTTATTTATAAGTGTTTGAACTGAAATTATCAATCAATAATAGTAATAATGTATAACAAAAACCATAATTTCTATAATGAACCACAAATAATAATATTAAGTAGTTAATGCAAATTATGTCAATCTCACTGCTAAAATGTACAGAATGTTAAATTATTATAATATTATGTAGCGTATCAGAATAAGGGCTTTTTTATTTATTTATTTTATTTATGAATTTCAACATTTCAGCTTCAAAGACGTCAGAGACTCGGGACCAAGAGGTCCGTTCCGCAAGGGTTCCGTTTTCTTAAGGTACGGAACTCTTTAATATAAAATACTTGTTTATTCACAGATGGAAAGAGCCCGTCGCGCGATACGCACGTTCTTCTTGATAAGGGAGTTGTACCTGAAGCTGACGGGCAAGCCGGAGACGCAGCTGCCGCTCGCCAACCCCGCGCCCTTCGTGCAAGTCGCCGACATACTGGACCTTAGTGAGTGCTTTGAACCTTTGGATTTCCTTACACCAGAGGAGTTAGTACAAGTTCTTGTACGAATTTCGAGTCGACTCGCATCGCACAAACGAATTGAATCCCTCCGTACATTTACAGCCAGCGCCATCTATGGACAGTCACTGAAATGCTGATGTCAAAAGATGGCGTTGGCTGTAAATGTATGGAGGCATTCGATTAGTTTGTGCGACGCGAGTCGACTCGAAATTCGTACAGAAACCTGTACTAACCCCACAGATTCCACCAAGCTGTTATTATAGTCGACGTTCCAAAGACGCGTACAAAGCGGCTTGATTCCTCGTTCCTGATACACTCTGCAAAGGCCTGGAATGCCCACACAGGCACTCTTTTCCGTCGCTTACAACCAAATTACATTGGTGTACTTACATTAAAATTTATTTCACTATTTGTAGTGGCATTTGAAGTTGGTTTTTTGGAAAGCATTTCCCATTTTTTGTGCCTTCAATTTCGCGCTGCTTGTTTTGTGTAGCCAGGCCGGTACGTTGCGTAAACAAACGATGATGTTATAGATTGAAGGTTAAACTGACTTCATCTATTTAAGGTGTTTCGGCCCTACCAGCCCGCGAAATTCAAATTTTATTTGGTCTTTCGCTAATATTAGAGTACACATTGTAGGTTTATGGCAATTAATTTTTCAGGCATAATGTTATTTATGCATCTACATGTTTTTAATAGAAACTTTGCTCGAAAGGTCCCACTCACCTCATAGATGCATAGATGTTGTGCCCGCAAAAACTTGTGTGCCCCTAAAAACTAAATAAATTTTAAATATTAACTATGTAAATGTAACAATTTCATTTACAGATGATTCAGACCTAATATCATGTGATATAATCCAAAAAGATGGCACGTGGCAACATCGATTCCTGGCGGTGGACAATATACAGGTTATTCTGGTTGAACCTGATAAGCAGAGGCTTGGCTGGGGCGTCGCCAAGTTGGTTGGCAGTTTGCAGGATTTAGAAGTAAGTGGTTATCTGACAATATTTTATATGATTTACTCCTTCTCCAAAAAAGCTTACTCATTTCACAGATTTTAACTCATTTATCGATTGTATTTGTACTTGCGTTGTACGCTGTTGTTTCTAACGCTTTAGAAAACAAAGAAGTGTATAGACTTCATGCGAGTTATCGACGAAGAATAAAATTTTTTTACGGATCCAGAACTTGTATACAAATTCATTACTTAAATTCAAAGCGCCTGTAATCACGTATGGAGATTTGCGAGAGTTTCATTGGCGCGAGCTAACTCAAGGTCAAGACACCACTATCTATCGGGCGATAGGTGAAATCACACATATAATTGAGTTTTTTTAGGTGTTATTCCAAACTTTGCTTCAACCGAGTGTTCGAGACTCGAGACCCACGTATTTTTTTATAGAACTCGATATATTTACTGTTATTTTTACAGATTCAAGGCGACAAAGACGACCCGCGATGTCTCCACCTCACAATCCACAAGCCGCGCGTGGGCGCGAGCGCGGCGCTGCCTCGCACCGTGCTGCTGCGAGCCAAGTTCAAGTTCGACGACCACATCCGCAGCATGGCGGCCAAGCAGCGACTGACCAAAGTTTGTTACTCGAACAAAAATAATTTTTGTTTCAGTGCCAAGCCCGTGTTTAATATTTTTTGCATGCCAAGTTCAAGTTCGACGACTACATCCGCAGCATGGCGGCCAAGCAGCGACTGACCAAGGTTTGTTACTCGGACAAAAATAATTTGTGTTTCAGTGCCAAGCTCGTGTTTAATATTTTCAGCATGCCAAGTTCAAGTTCGACGACCACATCCAGAGCGTAGCGGCCAAGCAGCGACTGACCAAGGTTTGCCACTCGAACAAAAATAATTTGTGTTTCTGTGCCAAGCCCGTGTTTAATATTTTCTGCATGCCAAGTGCAAGTTCGACGACCATATCCAGAACGTGGCGGCCAAGCAGCGACTGACCAAGGTTTGTCACTCGAACAAAAATTATAATTTGTGTTTCAGTCCCAAGCCATAAAAAACAATGATTAAATTCATTGTTTTTTATTATTTTATATTTACTCTTTCTTTGCTATGATCGATGAAAACGACGGATTACATATTTTTTCACAATTACCTCAAATATATTATATCGAATGAAAGGGCTTGACTAGTAGAAAAAACATGACAAATTTCAAATCTCAAATTGCCAGGCTAGTTCAAAATGGCGAATTGAGGTTTTGCCGGTTGTTAGGGAATTGGAAAAACTAATTTACCTCCAGGCACGTGTTATGCCTGGGGATCGCTTGTGATCCAAGCGTATGACGTCAAAACTTCTATTTTTAGAACGCGCTTCGAAAGCTCCGTCAGCGTGTGCTATTGCGCGCGTTACGCCATCTATCGTCAGCTATCGAAGACAGCTAGAAGGTGATGGGGGATTTTAATTTTTATGTTCTTGTGATCAGGGTCGCACGAAGTCCCGCCAGAAGAAGATGCAGCAGATCGGCCGGCTGCTGGAGGTGTCGGGGGTGGCCGCGCCCGCGCCCGCGCCGCGGCACCGCCCGCTCTTCGCGAGACCCGCGCTCTCCACTGTGAGGAGGCATTCAGGTAATATAACCAGTGGTCGAATTAAACTTTTTCACGAACCGGAACGCTATTAATGATTTAAGACTTATTTCGTGGTTAGAAAACATATTGTTGTGTTTAGAACGGGTACATACCACGATATAACACGATGATTTTATGTGCCGATATTTCGCAAACACCAGAATTGCAATCGTGAGGATGGTTTTAAGCTAGCCAGTATGTGGAATCCAGTAGTAGAACTATGCAAACCAGGACAGCGCCGCATGAAATCAAAAGTTAAAAGTGACGTTGTTAGTGTATTTTGCCGAAATTTTCGCGAAGTTCCTGTGAAGAGAACGAGAAAGAGGGTAGTTCGCTACCGCCTATGACGGTTCCAGCTACACACCTCGCAACACCGCAGTCCTGTCGTGACCACGATCCATGTAACTGGGTCGAAATATCGGCACATAAAATCATCGTGTTATATAGTGGTATGTACCCGTTCTAAACACAACGGAACGCTATTGCATGCAAAATTTCAGCACAACGGTAACCGAGAAGGAAATTTGATCAAATTTAACTTCCAAGTACGTGACTTGTAATAACTTGAAAATGTACGATCTCAATTATTTAAATCTGAGTTCAGAACGCTCTAAAAATAATTATCACGGAACGGAACGCTGATTTCACGAACCGGAACGGTGATATCACGAACCGGAACGCCGTTCTGGTACGTTCCGGTCCAATTCGAGCACTGAATATAACGTCATTTTGCTTGTTACGTCATTACAGAGCTAAATCGGTTAAAGGTAGTAACAGACCCGGCGGACCGCGAGAAAAAATATCGCCAGTTTACTGGTGTTAAAAGTTAGTTTTGACACCAACGGCGTCTGTCGTAAGCCGACCGCAGTATCGTTTATGGACCGCGATCTACGCTACAGACCATTTAAATATGTTTACTAGTCCGCACGATTCTTTCGTTGACGCGGTTTCTTTCATATTGTGGCGTACTAACCATAATTTTGTCACATGGTGCTTTTTTATTGTATGGAGAAGTCTTACAGTAAAATGCTCAGATGAATTCAACCTTAGGTTCATATCGGTGATTATAAGTAATAAACTTACACACACATACAAACTTTCTCGCTTATAATATTCACTATCCATGCTGCTGCTATCCTTTCTCTTTCCCAATAGCATTAAAGCTGTAACTGAAGCATTGATCCCTATTCTATGAATCGCTGACTGTTAACGTAAAAATGAAGACACTTGATTTTCGCCTTTTTGGCGCTGATTGTTGCGTAACCTGGCGTGAGCGTCTATGGAACTAAAATAAAATCACATTCAAAACGACGATTCTTCTTCTCAACCCCTTTTCTATGTCCCACTACTGGGCACGGGTCTCCTCTCAGACTGAGAGGGGTTTGGCCACAGCCCACCACGCTGGCCAAGTGCGGGTTGGTGGGCTTCACACACCATCGAGAACATTTTTGTGACCTCTCAGGCATGCAGGTTTCCTCACGATGTTTTCCTTCACCGTTAAGCCAGTGATATTTTGTTTCCTAAAACGCACATAACTCAGAAAAGTCAGAGGTGCGTGCCCAGGATTCGAACCCGCGACCTCCGTATGAGAGGCAGAGGTCAGAACCACTGAGCTATCACCGCTTAAACGACGATTACTAGCAAAAAATATCAATTTAGTACCATGGACGAGTAGAGTGACGCTTCAAATCCGCACAAAGAAGAAACTAGGACCGATGTATCGAATGATTAATCCATAGAATAGATATCAGTGAACTGAAGTGATAAATGCAATAAATACCTGCAGGAATTGACGGCGATGATGGTGAGAGACGTATACGCCGGCCGAGCGGGCACGTGATGAAGGACGGCATCGTGGTGTACCGCGAGAGGACGACTAGCCGAGAGAGGTATTATGACGTCACATGACTCTATAGCCATAGACTATAGACCAGTCTTTCTCAAAGTGGGCGATAATGCCCCATTGTGGGCGTTGGACACTTAGAAGGGGGCGTTAGCGGGCCAAGAAAAAAATGGGGGGCATTGGCGTGGTGTGGCATTCATATAGGTATGTACACCTATAAATTAGGTGTACATAATACAAAAATTAAAACCTATTTGGTTACTACTACTCAATATCGAATAATGAGTTTAGGTATGATTGTATAAAATCTAAAAATAATTAAATATATAGCTTTCGCGGGATAGCCTGAACGCAGTACGCAATCAAGTTGTAACAAGCTTTTGTCGAATTTTTCAAGCTTTTGTCATTTGGTGCAATTTGGTACCAATCGGCTGGTTGATTGACCTAAATTAATTAAACCACCATAACTGAATTAAAGTAATGAAATTGTGGTTTTAAGTTTTTTTAAGAGTGTATAAAAATTGGGGGCGCTGAAAAATAATTTATTTTCAAATGGGGCGGTAAAGGAATAAGTTTGAGAATCTCTGCTGTATAGCCATAGACCATAGACCAACATGGCACGCCGCGTTCTACTTTTATAGAACAACGGGCTGACCGGGCAAACGTCGTTTTGCCATTTAAAGGTATGAAGAAAAATAGTTTACGACCTATTTATTCTCAGAATCACCGATTGTAGACAAAAAAATTCATAAAAATCGATCAAGCCACTTCGGATGAGTTTGGTAACAAACACCTGTATTTCATATTATATTAGATTGAAAGACCAGGTAAACGTTGGTTTGTCATTAAATAGTATGAAGGAAAATAGTTTACCTACGACCCACCGAATGTAGACAAAAAAAAATCATTAAAATCGGTGAAGCCGGTTTTGGAGATATTTGTTTACACATACTGTGATACGATTAACAGTAGAGACTATAGAAGGCGGCGTATAAGTTGAACCCTGCGCAGAACATAGTTTTGGGTGTAAACTGAGGTGCAGTATGAGGGCGCCACGAAGAGAAGCGTATAAGGCGAGGCGCGAAGAGATGTCACTGTGACCTTCATTTTGGGTCAACTTAATTGCCGCTTACTAACCTTGCTATCCTCAACAGTGTATCCCGAAGCAGCAGCGCACACCCGTCGAGAGAAAGCTCCCCTAGAGCGCGATCAGAGGAGATTCCTCTAGAAGATATAAGAAGGAACCCCGGCATCGCCGCCGCTGTGCCTTCCACTAGCACTTCTAGTAGAGTTCAACAGGTAATTGACAACTAGCTGCAGAATTAGCTATATAACTTATCTAGGATTGTCATTGAAACCCGTCAATCGCTCATTCCACTGATAATATAGGTCTAATAATTCACATTGTCTTTGATAAGTCACGTGATCAAGTTTTCGATCGGAATTTTTTTTACTCTATACAAGTTAGTACTTGACTGCGATCTCACCTGGTGGTAAGTGATGATGCAGTCGAAGATGTTAGCGTACTAACTTGGAAGGGGTAAGTTATGTCACCCCAACGGTTTCTACACAGCATCGTACCGGAACGCTAAATCGCTTGGCGGTACGTCTTTGCTGGTAGGGTGGTAACTAGCCACGGCCAAAGCGCCCACCAGACCAGACCTGAGCCAATTTAGAAATTATAAAATTCCAAAGTGGCCCGTGGCGGGAATCGATCGGAAATGTCATTCTTATACATTTTGTGTGGTGCGCTTTTAGGAAACTTAATATCACTTGCTTAGTGGTAAAGGAAAACATCGTGAGGAAACCTGCATGCCTGAGAGTTCACGAAAATGTTCTCGAAGGTGTGTGAAGCCCGCTAACCCGCACTTGGCCAGCGTGGTGGTCTATGGCCAAACCCGTCTCAGTCGTAGAGGAGACCCGTGCCCAGCAGTGGGACATAAAAAGGGGTTGAGATGTGAGCTGTCGACAGGTATCAGTGATGATCGTGGCTGAGTATGCTGAAATTCAATCTCTTTTTCTCTACATGTTTTTTTGGTTTTACTTGTTTTTTAACCGTGGTGAGAGATTTAAAATAATAATAACTTTTTTTTAAGCTTTTACGTTTGGTTAGTTTTCTGAGATGTTTGGTGTGATAATTTAGTTCCATTCTTCCCATTATATTTTTTCACCTTTTAATAGTATAATTTTGTGCTTGTGTAGTCTAAACGGTTACTAAAATATATTTTAGCTGTTACAAACAAAACAGGAAATGTCGTTTTATGTAATTACTATACAAGTGAAACTTTCTTCCGGTTTGTAGGAATTTAGTGAATTTAGATGGAAGTAATTTTACAGTTTTGACAAATTAAAAATCCGGCTTCAGGGTGGAGCCAAAAAATGTGTTTAAGTGCTGATCCTCTCATATGTTCAATCAATCCGACATTTGACATACGGGTACTTGGGGAATAGGGCGATATAATAAAACTGTCGCTTTAAGAAGTCTCCTCTCAAAAGAGGGGCTTGGCCATATACCACCAGGCTGACCAAGTACGGATTGGCGGGCCTCACACACCTTTAAGATCATTGTGCTATACTCAAACATGCAGGTTTCACCACGATATTTTCCTTCGACGCATGATACATAAGAATGTGATATTTAATTCCCATAAACTGACATAACTCCCTAAAAATCAGAGGTGTGTAAATAAAAAAAACATTATCGTTTTGCAGCCACTAGAGGGCACTTCTGGGGAGTGAGGTAAACTAATTTTGATGATTTTTTGATGATTATGCTTAATGATATATCATGCATAGATACCATTTATCATTTTGTATTGTTTTTATTGTTAAAAGATTTTATACAGGAGTTAAGGTGAAACACATCTCTGCCTGTCAAATTCATATTTAATTTAGTTTTTCGTAATAATACGACAAAGTAGGGTTATGCATTAAAACTTTTAAAAGTTTACCCTGTGTTATTTGCTTAGTACTTACGTTAAACTACTAGGAATTTGAATTTGTCGGGCAGACTGTGGGATTTGATGATCAGACCTTAAGGGATATTTTTTAAAAAATCATGGAGACAGACAATATTTTCCTCTGTTTTGACTTTTGTCAGTGATTTAACATTCCTAGAAAAAAGACAAACTTTTTTTTTTTCAAAAAAAAAACAGCAATGTGATTCCACGTTTACGTTTATACTCGTATTGAGTTAATATATCTTTGGTCTGCAAATATTTTGTCTCCATTGCGAATAATGACTTTTTAGACCACAGATCAAAGAATAAGTTTATATCTATGATTATAACATCAAGATGAGCCCATCCGAACATTTTACGTAAACCTTCTTCATACAAGAAAATGTAGCGCCATCTGTCGAAACTCCTGCGAAATACTGCGTAGGCTTACAGCTTACTACTGACGCCGGGGGGGGGCTCATGCTTTTCTTTGCTGCATGGGGCTTTTGCTCTCATAAACTGGCGACATTTTTTCGCGCGGTCCGCCGGGTCTATAGTATAGAGTGTCTTTGGTTTATATTGATTTAGGCAACATTTGTCTGTTTATAACCCTGTATAAAGTATAAGTCATTATGCGAATACATTTCATTAACTCTAACAAAATCGAAATAATTTTAACGCTCTTAAGTTACCTCACTTTTCAGTAAGTGACATGTTCTGTATTGTGCATGTTTACTAAAACTGCTTTTAACGTGCATTTTTATTTTTTTGCAATCTTTAAGTATTTATTTTAATAGGTTCTCTAGTAATGACCGTTTTCCTTAGTTCCGTCATTCGCTCCTCATTTCGTTCAACGCTTATATTATAGACATACGACGACCTTCGTGGCGCAGGGGACGCACGCTCGGATTCGAGTGGGAGGTCGCGGGTTCGATTCCCGCCAAGGGCCACTTTGAAACTTTATAATTTCTAAACTGGCTCAGGTCTGGTCTGGTGGGAGGCTTCGGCCGTGTCTAGTTACCACCCTACCAGCAAAGACGCACCGCCAAGCGATTAGCGTTCCGGTGGGATTCTGTGTAGAAACCGTTAGGATGAGTTTACTTACCTCTTCGAAGTTAGTACGTTTTTTTTTCATTCATCCGGTGAGATCGCAGTCAAGTACTATTTTGAATAGTGTAAACGACTTTTTCCAAAAAGAAATATAGCCAATGTTACTCTAAAATATGTAAGGATTCTCACGATTTCCCATATGTCCAAATCTATTCAGCCGTTCAGCAATTATGGTGGAATAAAAGAACTCACATACATATATACATGAATCCTAAAAAGTAAAAACATTAAACTTCTTTTTTGGGCAGTCGTGTAAAAAAGGATTTAGGTGAAATCATCGAGTCTGCTCGCGAAATTCAAAATTATTTTTGTGGTTTTTAGGGTTGGGTTTTAAATACAACAGTCTCAACAGTATTTATGTTTCCCCAGACAAAGCCAAGCACGTCGCAGCATCAGAAACTGACGAGTACGTCATCAGAAGAAACCTCGTTCATTTCAAGCGAACCGCGCTCTAAACGGAAAGGCATCGTTGAAACTATATGATATTAGTCCCACATCAAATGGAACCTCTAGAGTCTAGCGCAAGTTATTTTTAGCAAAATTCATAAAACTTGACAAAAAAATAGTATAATAGCCTAAAAGGTCAGCAATTTATTATTTATTCAAGATATAACTGTTGGGTATTTGACTCCAATTTTTTAATGATTTTGTAATTTTTCCTTGAATTTTAATATTTTTTTTTTCCAGTAGACGTCTTTTTTTTATCCTTTTTTTTAATAAAGTAATAATGTGTATCAAATTCAAAAATTAATACCCAATTTGATAGCATATTTATATCGGTGAAAAGTAGATAAGGAATGCAGTGCATATAATGGCAGGAGTGCGGTATAAAATAGATGGTGGTTAAGTACTCATATTAATTTAAAGTATTACGCGTATTGGTCGTCCACTAGATATAATTATTATCATGTTCGATTTTGGGTTGTTATTTAAATAACATATTGTTCACTATAGTAGCCGCTATAACTCGCTGCATGCGAGGCAATACAACACGGAAACAGACTTGCCTTAATGCTTGTAAGTATGACAGACATAGTAACAGGCGGTCTGTATTTAATGTTGCAGAATATATTTCATTGCAGAATATATTATTATCATTGTGTTGCCGAAAGCTTGCCAAATTCGTTGTCCACTTTAGCCCTTTCGCACACGGCGTCGTAGCGTAAGCGTATCGTAATCCGCGCGTACGACGAGAGCAATACGTGTACGAACATGTTGAACTAACAAGTCCGCATACGAAGCGGTGTTGCAGCAAATATGTTTATTGTCATTATACGATAGTCGTAGCGTATTTGCTTAAAAATACAGGCTTAAAGATTTATCTTCTTATTATTTTCTTTAAAATCACCTGAATATAACTAAATTTCAATTTCTTATGACTTTTAACTATCAATTATGACTGAAAAATAAAATTGAATTCGTCAAACTGGTCTATAAAATCATTATACGTCTACACGACTTGCTGTGTCGTGTAGACGTATAATGCTTGTGTAACACTGCAGGCCTCGTACACGAAGCGTTGTTATGATACGCTTACGGTACGACTACGCTTACGTCCCATGTGCGAAGGGGCTTAGTGCAACCAAATTGTAAGCTGTGCGTAAATTAATCATGTGTTTTGCCAAAATGACCTTGTGTTGTGATGCAAATGAATACGATATAATGTGAATTTAATATTTTCAAACTTGATTTATGTTTTGAAAATAAAATATTGTCACTTTTTTCATAATATAATGTTCTCTTTTATTACATTCCGGCATTAGGTTGCTTGTCCACTAGAAATGCTATGTTGCTATGCTAAGTTTTGTGTCAAGCGCATCCAATAGAAACGTTTGATTTTCATAAACTATGTACTCGAATGAAAATCTGGTGTTACCATCAAACTACTGCAACGTTCGGAAAATCGTGCGCCGAGAAGAACGGGCAAGCAATTCGGCACTTGCTCTAAAAATATGTGATTACACTTTTGTTTTAAGTAATTCATAATATTATAATAGCACTTTGTTTTTGACATCTAAAGGTATATTAAACGCAGCATAGCGACTTGGCACATATCTGGTGGCCGAAGACCTTTATACTCGTCGATGTATGAGATGACACGATTGACTCTTGCATTGTATCTAAGAACTCAAGAATGTTACCTAGTTTAATTCGTATTTCACATATTAATGATAAAAGTAATTAATTGTTATTGTTATTTTCATAAGTATTTTTGTACTAATATTATTTATTGGTCACGTTGTGGATTTTTTTTACTTTAATTATTTTAAACCGTTTACTTTTCCTATCCGCAATATTGTTTAATATTTTAATGTATATATTATACTTACTTTAGGCTTATTTTATACGTCGTGATATTTAAAAATATGAGTAGTTACATATCTCAAAATAATAATCGAATGGTAGCTATTTTGTTTAAGATTTTCTAAATTTAGTGCGTCTAAAAACTACCCCTTACACTATGATATATATCAAAGAGATAGCACTAGTCTTTAGAAGTAGTGTCAAAGCTATTTATTTTTTCTAGACGCGCGCTAGATTTAGATTCTAAAACCAAATCGTTACTAAGCTCTGTCTATATATGATTTTCTTCTGAAATTATCTGTGTTATTAGAAAATAATGGTATAATATAGTTAAGTACCTAGTTCATTATTTTCACTTAAATAACTCAAATGTCCTAAATAATATAATGTATTTTTATAAAACTAACAATATCTCTCCTCAACGTTCTTTATATAGTTACTAACAATACTTATCAAATTATTATAATTACCTTTACTTACCTAAAGTTTACCATGTGTCAAAAAATAACCTGAAGTAACCAATAAGATAATACACTATATTATATAGATATTTTTCAATCCATTATGACGCGCCCAACTGAACTCTATACAAATCGCGTTTTGGTGGATTGAAATATCTATCACAGTTAAACTGCATACTAAACTTAACAAAATTGAATTAATTAAAATAAATTAATTCAAATTAATCTCAACCTTGGACAAGAAAAACCAAATTGACAGTTATTTATACTATTTCTTACGAAAATGGTTTAAAACCATTAACATAATATGTTGTGATTTTGTTTTAATGAAATGTGTACATAATATATAGATTTATTTTATATTATTGTCTAAATTTTGTTCGTATTATTAGGTACTAAATATTTTAGAGTTGGAATAATAAATAGATATATTATGACGTGTTAATATTGTCTTGTAATTTTTCCTAATTAGCAGTTATAAAAAGGGCTTTTATAGTATTTGCGCTGTAACATGGTGCGAGTGACAGCTGTCATTCGTATAGTTTGACGACCTCCCTGGCGTAAAGGACGCGCGCTCGGATTCGAGTCGCGGGTTCGATTCCCGCCACGGGCCACTTTAGAATTTTATAATTTCTAAATTGGCTCAAGTCTAGTCTGGTGGGAGGCTTCGGCTGTGGCTAGTTACCACCCTACCAGCAAAGACGTGCCGCCAAGCGATTGAGCGTTCCGGTGCGATGCTGTGTAGCAACCGTTGGGGTGACTTTACTTACCCCTTCTGAGTTAGTACGTTAATATCTTCGGCTGCATCATCACTTACCATCAGGTGAGATCGCTGTCAAGTACTAACTTGTATAGTGTAAAAAAAGGTTAAGCCGCCATATTGGATCAATTTATGCCGTTCCCAATATTTTATCTATTTTCTATTTGGCGTACCAGAGATATCAATGTGGAATACTAGTAAGCTACATACAACTTACAAATGTCAAATTTCTATCTCTAGTAAGGCAAAGTGGGTTTTATCATAGGTTCTATTGAAAATGAAAATCTTTACTTTTCACATATGCCTAAATATAGGCCCTTATAAAAAGTCGAAACTCTACCGTCAGGTTCGGAATGCAAATAATATATATCTAATATAATATCTGTGTAACAATAATCACGCCGGTTTAGCGCCGGTTGTAGAAAATGGACCCGGAATAAAACATAAACTTCAACTATATTTCTGTTCTAATTTATTTGATTAATCATCTGTTCTATACACATGATATGCACCAATGCCTATAAGTAACACAAACGATGACCAGTTTCGGTGGTTATGACAAAATCAATTATTATTATGATATTTTTATTTACTTACACACAAAAAACAAAATTTAAAATATTCTTTTTTTCATATAAAAACATTAATTATAACTCTCGTAACTTATTGAGCGCAATGACAAACACTTTTTACAATATATC
This sequence comes from Coenonympha glycerion, assembly GCA_963855885.1. NCBI lineage: Eukaryota > Metazoa > Arthropoda > Insecta > Lepidoptera > Nymphalidae > Coenonympha > Coenonympha glycerion. The sequence goes on along the minus strand of OY979639.1, from coordinate 4,467,588 downwards.
ATAATAATAAAATACATAATTATAAACAAAATAAGGTTACATTACAACAGGATTTTTAATCAACATTTTCATCACAGTGATCATTCTATCAAATAGACTTCACTTGCACCTTAAGGACAGCCACAGACCGACGAATGCCTCAATACGCAGTCTTGAGACATTTCTGGCGTCGAGCGTCTTACTTAATTATCTACTCAGGACGTGTTAAAAGCAGCGATTGCTTAGAGATGCAAGAAAAAACAAACGAATACCTCCCTTTTTAAGTTTTAATCGTTCCATGGTGCCTTTTCGTGTTTACAAAATCTCTTATCTAAGTTAGGGCCTGTTTCACAATCACCAGATAAACTTTATCTAGCGAATATATTTGATGTTGTGATGTTTTTGTATGGGGAATCTGTCAAAATGTCAAGTGTATTCCTTAGACAAAGTTTATCTGGTGGTTGTGAAACAGGCTCTGAATTTAAGAATTTTTAGTAAGAGCAAGTAAATAAATGTGGGACTAGTTAGTTTTGTTCACATATAGAGATTAGTACAACATAACCGGCAACAATATAAGATAATATTCAAATATCATGGTTATTAAAAATAAAAAAAATAGTAAGTAGATAGTACAATCAATTAATAACAGTTAAGTATAAGTGTTATTGTAATTTGTAAATCAACATTTTTGAAGCTCCATATAGGTACATTTATAAACCTCAGAATGATTCTTTTTATATTCAATTATGTATATTTATTACATTATTATAACTTAGTTTTTAAAACTTACTTAGGTATGTACTTCACTATACTCTTTGTTTTTTTTTTATATAAAATCACCGCAGTTTGCATAAATGAATCATTCGGAAACATAAGGCAAACGAATCTCATTAGAAATTAATTAGGTAAAACATTTTCTATGCGCCGTAAACTATAGCTATAATAATGTCTTATAAAACTACTACTCATAAAATGTAACCCGTAAAGGAACATTCTTTATACAGCACAGTATCTTAAAGTCTTAACGAATTAATTGTACTCATGGCTATATTGAACAACTCTTTGGTCGCAACTTAATTTCTATAGTCAAGCAATTCCATTAGTTAGTAGTAAGTTTTGGTAATAAGTGATTTGCTTTACTGATAGAATATTATATTTGATTAGGAAACATTATTATTTTTTACATCTAATTATAAGAAAAAAAACCATTGCATGTCGACGTAACCTCGTCCCAACCGAAAAGGGTACAAAAGATGGTAAAATATCTCGACATTGTACCTAAAATTATATATTTATGTACAATTATTTTAAGAGGGTAAAATATTAATTTGTTTTTCCTAAAATAATTTACGAAAATATTCATATCGCTATTAGCTTATAAACTCAAGGATCGGAAAGGGTTTTTATAAGCTCACTGTATATTCTATCAGTAAAATAAGTTGTTTGAAATAGGTACAGCCTGTTTTGTTATATTTTAATTTAATATAACGTAAATACTAGTAACACGCACACCGTAAAACGTTTTAACAAAAGTTACAAATAAATTGATTAAGTATAAGCTAAACTAAAATTAGGCCTCGAATAGTTAGCTCGGTTGTTAAGACTAGACACAGCGAGATCTACAAAGCGAAATATGATTTGGGAAAGCTATCCTCGCAAGCCTCGAGTGGAAGCACAGAAACATTGTACATTATGCATTATATCAATAATTTAGAATAGTATACAGTCACGAATTGTGAGCGCTTGGCGAAAGAAGAGGGTTTGCAGAAGTCTGTATGAAGTGTGGCCAATCTTAAAATACAAGTCTCTTCTACTACTTATTTAGTTATTTCTTATGTGAGGAAAATTGTAGTTGACGACATCGAATAAGGAAACAAAGAATTCTAAGATTGAACCATTAGTGTAGTGAATGATTTGGTCGTAACCCAACATCATTTTCATGTTAGATGGATCTTTACTTTCAGCCTTCTATGCAGACTCCGTAGATTCATTTCTTCTATTTATTTCGTTATTTCTTATGTTAGGCAAGGTATTTGTTAACGGGCTTTGTTGTTATTAAACTCGGGCAATTCTAAAAAAATCTGAATTGACTATTGTATGATTAGCGAAGCGGATGATTCGATCGTTAATTCAGAACAATTTTAGTGTTAGATTGGTATTCAAACGTAAATGAAAAACACAATTTGAATTGGTTCCACGCACATGCATATACAGGGTGGTACAGAGTTTTCGAAAAGCAAACAATCAAACAATCGCGCTAATTCTGTCCACATGGGCATAGAGTAACTAATATACCTTAATATCTTTGTCATGGACACTCCTTTCGCCAAACAGACCCAAAATGTGGTCAACGCTCATTATTCGTTTCAGTACCTGTATATTCTGTTACTTAAAATTGGCACTTTATTGAAATAAACCTTTAGTTTTACACCTGTAGAGACTAGTATAGGTACTACTTGCGCTATATTTGGGCCTGTCCTGTCTTTGTAATTCCTTCGAAAAAGGACCTAATATTTAAGATTTAAAGGTAAAGTAAGTATTAACTAGGCGTAAGCTGCTTCATAATTCCAACAAAGTGCAAATTTATAATTAACTATGTTTTTATTAATTATGTAACCAATATATATTTATAATACATACCTAAATGAAAGGACTCTCAAGTGGATTGGTAGTATCTATAAATTAATGAAATAATTAAATATCCCCGACACAATTATAAAATATTGTGCCAGACGAGATCCTACAAACTCTATGTAGGTCTATCGGAAATAGCCTTTTTTATTATTTTTGTTGGGGATGAAAAAGCAGATAATTGTTAATCAAGTTGAAAATACAAATGAGGGTATTCATAAATCTATAATTTTTCTTATAATTCCATCATTTGTTAAATAATTTTTAAAACTTATTTTATAGGTATAGGTAGATATCTTTAGAGGTTTTTTAAATTTGGTGGGAATAATTTTATAATCTTTAACGCTTTTTGTATGGGGGTGTGTAGGTAAATATTGTCCCTATAAAGGGTTTTATATCATTCTATATAAATAAGCTGACATATCATCTTTGTAAAAATACTTTTGAAAAATGTGTGATATTCAAAATCTCGCACTCAGGGCCGAATTTAGCGTTGAAGTGTAAAGATTTAAAAAGTTAAATGATAATATAAATAGGTGGTGATTTTAAAAATAAGCAATCTATATATAATATTATGTCTATGTCACGCTCATTTTGACCCTGAATGCTTTTGCATCTGCTGGTAGACAAATATAAAATTTTAACCCTGTCACCAGATTATGTGCGTTTGATAATATCGTTCAACATATGGGACCGGTACTACCTCGGGTGATTGCACTCCTCCCTTTTACAAACACACAAGGGATACGACAGGGATACGTATCTATTGCGAGCCAATAACGTAATTATATGGTTTTCTAAAAAAAATATACGTAACGACGTATTCTTCTCAGAAGATCCGTTCGTTTGATACTCGTTATGAGTAAGTGAGTGAGTTGAAGTGCACAAAAAATCACTGGTTCGCCATCGTGAGCCTTCCGCCATATTAAATTTAGAATGACGTCACTCCAAACTTAACGTACATAAAAATTCATTTATTTCAATCAGTTAAAGACAGATTGCAAGTTTTGAGACCCGAACATACCTACAAAACAATTAAAATTCTTAGGACCTGTTTCACAATCACTTAACTTTATCTAGCGAATATATATGATGTTGTGACAATTGTCGTATTGGAAATCTGTCAAAATGTCAAGTTTATTCGTTAGATAAAGTTTATCTGGTGATTGTGAAACAGGGCCGTAGTTAAATAAAAGCTTGTATGAAACGATGTATTTCCTTCATACAGTGTCAATTTTCAAAAAATGTAAAATAGTTGCTGCTTTGTATTACGTTTAGTTATAAAAGTAATATAATAAAATATTCAAAGACCTGCGAAGTATTTTTAAAAATTAGCAGTTTTCAGTACAATTCATCCAGATTTTTACGGTTAATTAACTAAATTCTGTTATATTAATTAGAAATTTTATGAAGCAGTATTTTTGTCAGAGGAGTTGAGCAATTTGGGGTAGTACCGGCTAAAAATTTTGTCAGAACGTTTTGTAAAGAATAATTTAGGTAAAAATGAAACGTACCATAAGCAATTAAAGGTGAAATCTGACATCAGGAAATTGAATATGTAACTTTAACTTATAGAACTAAACAAGGTAAAACTAAGATAGGTACTTATTCAGTAACGACAGATGACGATGGTTTCTATATTATGTACACAACACTGTCAAATAAGCCAGTAAGTCTAAATAAAGCTCATAATTTTCCTTAAAATCTATTCATGTGGGTTGCATGTTGTTAAAACATTGATTTTACATTAAATAGGTACTTAAAGTATATGACTTCACATACATACAAAATGATTAACAAACACATTTTTAAACTTCCAGAAATGAAATAATAGGAAATTATGCTCTATGTACAAACTCTATTATTATCTATTGTGCTACTGAAATGATATACATATAACATAATTTATACAAATATAACATACTTACATATTTTTCACAATCTCAGCAAATACTTTTCGATTACAAATATTTTCGTTTTGTATTTTATAGTTAAAGTGGGTATATATTTTTAATGTGGCATTATATTTTTTCCTATTTTGGAGGTAGTTTTTATTATATATTTTAAATAAAAATTAAATTCGCACTTATTCGGAAAATATTCTCTACAAATACAATTACTAAATTAAGTGGTTTTGAAGTCATTTTTCAAAGAGAAAAAGTTTATTGCTCAAATAGATTTATAAGTAAGTACGTACATAGAAGTACAAGAATATTTATATAATTAAAAATATACAATACGTAGTTATTGATAGCGATTATGTTAAACAAGCAGATACCTTATGCGAAAATAATAATTAAGTAATTGACAATTCTTAAATTAACGTTCACTTTCTTATACAGAACCAGTGGCTTTAATTTTATAATATGTATCTAGTATTAAAATTTTATCTAATAATGTATTTTCTTCATTTAATTTGGCGATAATGCATGCGTTTATTTTATAGTACATATATAAATATAACGCATGTCTTGAAGTAAAATAAGTAAAAAGAAAAAACTGATTACATAACTAAATCACTGGTTATATACGAGAAATTCAACGTTAAACAATTCAAAACAACTACACACACTTGATTACAAAGTTATAATTGACAAAAACTAATCAAAAACTTTATACCACACAAATAATATATATTTGTTAGTTCAAATATTCCCAGTTCGAGCATTGAATATGATCGAAATCGATTTTTTTGGTTGGAGGTTTTCATCATTTTATGAAACTGATTCGTCTTGGAAACATGATAGATTCGTGGTAGAAATTCAGGTATAGCCACTTTTCGAATGTGCAAAACCCATCATAAATATACCTAACTCTGCAGATATACATTGGAATATTCCACTACTAAAGGTGCAAATATTTCTAAAATATATAATAATATGTATATTATATAAACAGTATTTCACTATTGTGCAATATACAATGCACACCTTAATGTTAAAATTTAATATTGTTATCACTGCGCTAATCTTTTTCGTTATTCCAATAAAAAACATATTTTATAGGTTATATTATATTATAATTTAGTAGATTTGTAAACATATTATTATATATAATGTATATTTTATGCAATCTTCTTTTTTTTCAAATGTCAAATAAATATATTATAATTACCTCTTTAGACTTTAATAGATCAAGGGCCTGTTTCACAATCACCAGATAAACTTTATCTGAAATTAAATTAAATTCTTTACTTCACATAGGCTTAGTATAAGCTCTCATGAAATGTCAAGACTCTACCGAATCTAGAGTGAAAGATCTAGCGAATATTTTTCATGTTATAACAATTTTCGTATTGGGAATCTGTCAAAATGTCAAGTTTGTCCGTTATATACATTTTATCTGGTGATTGTGAAACAGGCCTTAACAATAATGTTTACATTTTTGTCCCCAACATTTACAGTAAATTACCTGACTAAAAATCCAACTAGTGATAACAATATTCGTTATATATTATTTCGTTAATGTAAAGAATGTGTTATTCCGGGGTTTCTTATAATTTATTAACATACCTGTTAAACAGTATCACTATACACTGACTTAATGTTTTATTTAAGCTTTGTATCATAAGTTGGTGTATTTACGTAGTTCAAACGCCAAGTATATATATATTATGTTTATATATTTGTTTCATTATTACTATATATTTCATTATTATTATATAAAATGATTAATTGATTCAGAGCTGATTTCGATTATGTAAACATATATTTTTAAACTTCTCAATTTCGTTAAAAATTAAACAATTATAATAAAAAAATATAATATATAATATTATGTCTAAAGTGTCTAATATTTATCCCTTTTTCTGAAATAGTATTTTTATCCAAGAGTTGGCCTTTAGAGGTTACTTATTTCATTGATAAGGATACATATTTAATATTAATATATAAAATATGATAATATAAATAATGAAAAATAAAACTTTAGAACTACGAGTAAGTACTCAGCGAGTGAACTACATTCGTATTTTTCACATATTAAGTAGTAATATAATAATTTAAATGAAATAAATTATTGCACATACATCATAACACGCTATTATACATCAGTTAACAATCATTATTGTCAGTTATATAACTAGTTATGATTTTATATTTAAATATAAATTCGCACTAGTATTTAGGCAGTTTTAACACAATGTTTATGTTTACCTCATATATTCACTATTTTATATCAACAGCCTATAAGGTGTGGTTTCTTTTTTCATAGATTAAAAAATAAAGCGTAATAGGAAACGGGAAAGGGTCGGGGAGCTCTCTACAAGCGACAGAGATACTTGAACATCATGCACGACGTTCACTGTTCAGCCCGCTGTGCGGCGTTATGCGGAATGGTTGTTTCATTAAAACTCTCACGAAATGCGACCAAAGCTTAGCTACCCCGTTCTACCCCGGGTTCCGTAATATCCTTCTCAGAATTCACCATTGATTAAACATATAAATCGGCACTTAGTGACGTCACGCATGTATTTTTAGGCTCCGCCCTGAAGCCGGGTTTTTAAATTGTCAAAACTGTAAAATGGTGCTAATGTGAGCGACCGACAGCGTTATGTGCTATCGGTGGTACCGAAATGTACGACGCGCAACGCCATATTTGAGAAATTTTTGGATTCAACATACGTCACATTTTTTTCAGCATTCATAGGAAAACGTTAGCATTATTTTTAGGCTATAACAGCCGGAGGAAAACTAATGCGTGCGCGTGTCATTTATGAGGACATAGCTTAAAAATAACGTTCTTCTAGACGCCTGTTCTTCATCACTTGCATTAAAGCAGGCGTGATATACGCCCCCAAATATTCTGTTCAGTATTTTGGTGTAAAGTTCCCTTTATTCCCTATAGATATAGATTTCTAAAATACTTTATTTTTGATATTGATTTCTGACTAAATTTTTTAGTCTCGATTAAAGAATTCATATTTAGTTATGATGAGGTATGAAATAGGAGGTATGTTGGGCATCTGGTATTTTAGTAGTTTATAGACACGCATATACACACGCACGTATTTACTTTACGCGTTATATAGCTATCTAATAGCTATTGTATGTTTGACATGTTTTAAGAAGCCACACCATTTCGCCGGTACACAGTACACTACACCAATAGTTGGCTTTACGACGACGGATGACTAGCACATTCAGTATTAAAATGACTACGGATTTATAAACAACGCTTACAATTTATTGACACGATACTAACTACCATAATACGGGTCCGTTCGCTAAACTAAACAGACAGCTGAAAACACTCGTTGCTGTACGCAGTCGAAGTAACCGAAACTTATCTATCTTATTTTTTAGGTGCACTCATCATTTAGGAATTGACACACGTGACTGACAAACAATACTCGTCTAATTATTTATCAACTAATATTCTGCGTAATAAAATTGGTAATGTTTTATTACTATGTGTACTAACTGTTTTTTTTTGGGTTCACAAACCTTGGATTTATCCCTACTTCTTTAAAATGGTCACACTGCAATAGGTAGTCGTCGATTCAGCTATCACCGCGAGAGCTAGAGAAAGGCAATGTGGGGAAGACACTCCATGTCTTTCGCCCACACTGCTTTTTTCGATGCTAGATCGCAATCAAAACACCATAGTCTCCATTTTGGTAGACTCCCGTAACCCTTTATGGTTTAACATAATAAATTAATATGAAGTGCATCTTCGTTGACGAGATGGCAATTCCTAAACAGAGTGCGAGTATATCAAACGTGCAAAATTGATCTCCACTTGCCACACACAACGTTTTGGCGGGTCGTATCCACAGTTCGTATAAAAAGTATTGCGAGATAGTTTATTGCTTGTGGGTTAGGAGCGTAGCTGCGCGGGGCTGAGCACCAGCTCGCCGTCGGGGCCGCCCGCGAACGACACGTTCCGGGGCGGCGGCCGCTTGCCTGGCACCGCCGGCTGGTGAAGCGCCGGCTGGTGAGGCGCCGGCTGGTGAGGCGTCGGCTGGTGAGGCGCCGGCTGGTGAGGCGCCGGCTGGTGAGGCGCCGGCTGGAGAGGCGCTGCCTGATGAGACGCTGGCTGTTGAGACACCGGCTGGTGAGGCGCCGACTGGTGAGACGCCGACTGTTGAGGCGCTGGCTGGTGAGGTGCCGATTGCTGAGGCACTGGTTGGTGGGAACCCGGCTGGGGTGATGGCGAAGGCGATGACTTTTGCTGCGACCCAGCCTGAAAGAGAAATTAGGTTTTGGTAGTTGCATTCGTATAGTTTATTGAACTTCTGTCATGTCCGTCTGTTTCTGGAATCTGTTGGAAGATTATACACTGGAGTAGATTGGTCGATGAAATATAGTTCAAAATATAACGTTTTGGTCGCTGTAAGTACGCTGGCAATCCATTTTAATTTAGCGATGACATGACATAAGTCCGGTAACGCTATTTACGCTTTGGCTAGGAAACCCACGCTAAAATATGTATACCAAGTACCTATAAGAAACCTGAAGATATGGGCATCCGAACGGTTTACGTAAATCTTTTTCGTTACAAGCAAACAGTAGCGCCCTTTGTCAAAACCCTCTAAAATGGCTGCTGAGCGTATTACAGCCATTACATTGTGGCAATACTGCTGTACGTTAGTAATATTATATATTCGTTGCTGCTGGTGACAAATCAAGCATTTTTGGCGCGGTAAACTGTCAACATTTTTTCGCGCCATCCGCCCTGGCCAGGGTACAGATCTATTATACCAAGATTGAAATGCTTACTGGCTGCACATGGACAGTCTGCGGCTGCAGGTGGGTGGGCGCGTTGGCCGTGCGGTATCTGCGCAGGCGCTCGTCCTCCTCGCCGCTGGACAGGCTGGACACGTCGCACGAAGACTTGTCATGGCACATCGCTGGCAAATGTAACGGTGGCTAGGAAGCCAACGCCAAGTTATATACAAACATTAGAATGCTTACTGGCTGCACATGGACAGTCTGCGGCTGCAGGTGGGTGGGCGCGTTGGCCGTGCGGTATCTGCGCAGGCGCTCGTCCTCCTCGCCGCTGGACTGGCTGGACACGTCGCACGAGGACTTGTCATGGCACAACGTTGGCAAATGTAACGTTAACTAGGAAGCCAACGCCAAGATATATACAAACATTAGAATGCTTACTGGCTGCACATGGACAGTCTGCGGCTGCAGGTGGGTGGGCGCGTTGGCCGTTCGGTATCTGCGCAGGCGCTCGTCCTCCTCGCCGCTGGACAGGCTGGACACGTCGCACGAGGACGCGTCCAGGCGCCGCGCCGGCGAGCACTGCGCCGGTCCCTGCCGCGAGCCTGCGCACCGAGCCAGCGGCATCTCTTCGCCTTCCACGCCACCGGACAGTCTGAAACAGTTATTAACCACCATAAGGAAGCAGTTGACTGAAACTTAAACTGGCACTACTTTTTCTCGCGGTCCGCCGCGTCTATTTATTAAACGTATCACACGCTTGTACCTACTTACTTGCATTGTTTATATGTCCTCGTATGTTTGGGGCCTCTGAACTTTCTAGTAGTTATAGATATTTCAATCCACGATGATGCGCCCCAAACTCTGTCAAACGAATCGTATGAAAGGGAAGCGTTTTTGACAGTGGGGCGCGTCTTCGTGGGTTAAAATATCTATATCCTCAACCGATTGAGATGACGTGACGCGATGTTTAATTAGGAATTTTCATACGTCGTCGCTAAGTTCTTGAAGACTACTTGAACGTACTGTGTGGGATTTTAAGGGATTAGGTTAACCCGTCATGGGTTATGTGCCTGATTTTTCTCCGGTTGTCTCGGAGCTGACCTATGGATCCAAAACATGTTCGATGACTATCGGGTACCTGTATGAAATGCTCTTATAATAAGGGCAGAAACGTTACCTTCTGTTCTCCTTGTAGTTGGTCCGTCGCCTGCAGCAAGGCTTGGCGAATATACAAAACATAATACGCAGCAAACAGCACGCCAGCCCGGCCACGATGAGGGACGGGCCCACCAGACGTAGCGCTGGCGTTTTGAAACCCTGGAACGGTGTAACAACGTCACTTTAAGCACGGATACTGACGTTTTGAGGTTCCAACTTCCAAGGCTCACTATGATCCAGTAAAGCACACAAAATTGCATTAGAACCTAGTAGATGGAACTATGATATAATTTTGCAAAGTTTTTATACTCCAGAAGTCAAGATCTACTAGGCTTGCATGGAGACATGATGCATATTCAACAAGATGTTAATACTATTAGGCGCAGCTATTAAGTGTATTATGTATGTGAAAAGTGAAAGTGATGTAAAAAGTGAAAATATTAGTTCCTATTTTCACTTTTTACAGTGAAAATAGTAAGTACATTTCAATCAATATATGGCACTTACGCACACACAGGTTATGGTATTTTTAGCCACTTTTTTGAGCAGTTATATGGAACGTCTGTTCTAATAAGTAGATATTTCGTAAGTAACATTGATAAAATAATATTAACTGCGTAGAATCTGAATAAAGTTTAAATTCTGATCTAGAGTGAGGAGATTGGCTCCCATGTTTAGAAGTTTCCTCCCCATCCGAGTCCGTCAATGACCGTATGAAACATCTCGCGATACAATAAACTCTGACCTTGTCTCCGGTGCCGACGAAGTACACGACGAGGCCGAGAGCGAGAGTGGCCTGCTCCACGTAAGGAGCCTCGAAACGCCCCACGGCTCCCCAGCCGCTCCTTTCTCCCCATCCGAGTCCGTCAATGACCGTATGAAACATCTCGCGGTACAATAAACACTGACCTTGTCTCCGGTGCCGACGAAGTACACGACGAGGCCAAGAGCGAGAGTGGCCAGCCCCGCGTTCATTAGCCTCGCGACGCCCCACGGCTCCCCAGCCGCTCCTTCCTCCACATCCGAGTCCGACGATGACCGTATGAAGCATCTCGCAGTACAATAAACACTGACCTTGTCTCCGGTGCCGACGAAGTACACGACGAGGCCAAGAGCGAGAGTGGCCAGCCCCGCGTACATTAGCCTCGCGACGCCCCACGGCTCCCCAGCCGCTCCTTCCTCCACATCCGAGTCCGACGATGACCGTATGAAGCATCTCGCAGTACAATAAACACTGACCTTGTCTCCGGTGCCGACGAAGTACACGACGAGGCCGAGAGCGAGAGTGGCCAGCCCCGCGTACAGGAGCCTCGCGACGCCCCACGGCTCCCCAGCCGCTCCTTCCTCCACATCCGAGTCCGACGATGACCCATATGAAGCATCTCGGACCTGCGACATTTAAGATTTCTTGTACGTACTTAAAAAATAGCTGTTGCCACGAAAGCTACGTGAATTATGTGGTTGACATCCAACAAAGTCGTTCGAAACGTTTGTCTTTCACGTTTCTGATACGAACCGCTAAGGTATGGAATTCTCTTCCAGCCTCCGTGTTTCCAGCCAAGTATAATAATCTGGGTGCCTTTAAGGTAGGAGAATATCAGAATAGGCATTTTCTAGGCAAGCGCGCTCCAACCTAGACCTCATCATTGCTTTCCATCAGGCATGATGGTCGTCAAGCGCAAGCCTATCTACAATGAAAAGAAAAGAAGTATATCAGATTGGTGAACGTGGTGGAGAAGCTGAATTAAGCATTGGGCTGCATATACAGACAGTGCGATGTTTGCGCTGCAGTTGTTATACCTACTTTGAAGAAGGAAAGAGCACTTAAAAAAACTTGGCTCCGGGCGCTGTATAGCGACTATTGTGAATTGACAAGGTGCGTAATTATGCTGGGCCTGGACACATCATCGTTTGATGAGTGACACTATATGACTCTACCCGACGTTTTCTACTAGTGCCTTTTATGTGACTACGTAGTATATTACCGATCGCTTTGCAGCCGTCACAGCCAATATACCTGTTTGATTCTCCAAAAATACTTACAACATCGACGTTATAAGTAAGTTTATTCGAATGAGTACCTACCCACGAACACAGTTGTAAACACTGAGAAGTTAGTACAGGTTATGGTACGAATTTCGAGTCGACTCGCAGCGCACAAACGAATCGGATGACTTCATACATTAACAGCCAGCGCCATATATTGACATCCGCATGTCAGTGACTGTCAATAGATGGCGTTGGCTGTAAATGTATGGAGGAATTCGATTGGTTTGTGGGATGCGAATCGACTCGAAATTTGTGAAAAACATGCACTAACCCTACAGATCTATGGTTGTAGAGGTTGCTTTTCGCGGATGTCTTCGTTGGCACATTGGTGTGAGGCGGCAAGGCGATCGCTAACAATAGATAAGAGAGGTAGACGTACTCGGTTGGTGCGGTGCCACTTGCGCGGGTCGCGGCGCGCGCCCGGGTGGTCGCCGAGCACGGAGCAGCGGCGGGCGGCGCCGCCCGCGCCCGCGCCGCCGCCGCCCACCGACAGCGCCGCCGCCTCCTGCCACGCCGCGCGCCCCGCCGCGCACTGCAACACCGACAAACACGTTACTCACCAATCGTCACCAATCAGCCCCTATAGGTTGTGTAAGAATAACTGATTCATGGTTATCGTCCTATATCGTAATCGTTTATAAATTCTAACTGCTGATTGACTCCCTGATTTCCGTCACGTTATTTGGGGGCAGAATTTGCAAACGATTACGATAACGATGAATACATTTTTTTACGCAATCGTGTAGGGTTAGTACAGGTTTTTGTAAGAATTTCGAGTCGACTCGCATCGCATAAACGAACCGAATTAATCCATACATTTACCAAACCTGTACCCCCTAACCCCTCTGGCCTCAGGCGATATTCGTGGCACGCGAAAGGGAGGAGAGTAGACGTATTACATTTTATTTTGTTATTAATTTATTTAGTTGCTCTTTAGTCCAACACAATTACTTGGAATTAGGATAACAAATTAAAAGTAGAAGTAAATTGTATTTTTTTGACTGTATACTTACTAAGTATATTTAACAAACTAATATACGAAGGTTTAAAGAGCTCAATTTTCTAAAGGAAACGATAGTAAAATACAAAATCTCTTGAAATATTCCATAAGTATGTATACTAATATAGGCATAAGATTTCAAGCTAGAAGTTACATTATTCAGAAAAAATATTTTCACTTAGGCATTTCTACTATAAGTACTTATTAGGTCTACACAACTAAGAAATAGATTCTAGACGGCTGCAGGAAAAAACTACCGTGGATTGAGCTGATTTTATAGCTGCGATCCTACTTCTAGATCAGACAGAACTTTATAGCGACTGAAACTTTACTCATATAACATAGTTATAGCTGGGCATTAACTCTTTAATCCGTTAATCGTTAATTAACGAAGTTAACATTTTGATTAACGGATTAACTTTTAAGTTAACTTTTAAAAATGTTAACGGACACGTTAACTTCCGTTAATATGCAAAGGTCCGTTAATCGTTAATCCGATGCCTATTATTTATCGCACAGCACCGCGGCGCGGCGCGAAAAACAGGTTCAGACAAGTATGAAACGACAAGTCTCGTTCAATCAAAAGACTCGTTTAATGATGCTGCCTCCCTCGGGGAACCCCTAGGTTGTCTAAGAAAAATTTATTCATCGGTATCGTAATTGTTTACAAATTCTGTGTTTTGCGTCAGCCAATCGCGGGGCAGAATTCACTAGCGATTACGATAACGATGAATACGTTTTTCTTACGGAATCAGACCCCAGATATTCATAAATCTATTCCACGTTTGTTTTCCACGGGTAAAGATATTTTAACACCAAAACGAGCCTCGCTTTCAGACGAAAACTTACACATGTTATTAAATGTTCATGCACCTTAACCTTGTGCCCGACGATTAAATCACACCTTTGAATTAATATAATTATACAAGTACTAGCTGTTGCCCGCGGCTTCGCCCGCGTGAATTACGATTTTTTTTACATAATATACCTTCCTACTGAATTCCTTGATTTTTCGCGTGAATTCGGTGTGATGTTGAACAGAAACCTGTTCTTACTTTGCACGGGTTATCTTGTGGTGATTTTGAAAACTCCTTTTTCTTAATAAGATTCATTAAAACGTAGTTGAAAGATCAAAAGGACGATTTTATTACGATTTATACATTGGTATAAGTGCCACTGGGTTGAAATATCGACAGTTAAAATCGTCCTTTTCATTGTGATTTTTATTCTGAAACCACGAAATATGTCAAAAATCATTAAATCATGTGAAAAGTTGTACTGGTGGTAGAACTCTTTTCAGAGTTCGGCCGGGTAGGTACCACTGGGATAAAATACTACTAAACAATATTCCCTAGCCCAACATATAAGTCTTTTAAAAATTTTTGCTTCATCTCAATACAATCCAAAACATCAGAATGGGCAATGGCTATTTACGTATAAAAAGACCTTAGATGACAGTCAGTCGGTTAGGATCGATAAGACCTAAGAGTTAAAAATATTTGTGAACCATTATTTTACCCTTTTCATACTGCGGGTGATAAAAAAAGACGCGGCACTCCTGGAATGTCGACAGAAGTGAAAACTTAACAGTGCCATCTGAATATAAAGTCAGGAAACAGTAAATAACATGACAGTTAATTATTATTTTAAACATTTCGGTAGTACCTATCTCAGAGTTTTACATTCAAGTTCCACATAAATTGTAGAGATGGCGCTATACGGTATAACGTAGCGATAACGCCAGTTACATGATTTTTGTTCACCCTGAAAGTGAAAATTTTTAAACCATACAAAATCTCCTACTAAGCCTATTTATTTACGGCTGTAAGGGTACTCCAGTCTTACTTGAGCCCTACGTCCTAGCCCTAGGTTCTTTGTGCAGTCCGAGTTTCAAGTCACCTACTTGAACTTATCGCTAAAGGTTCTGATGCCTGTAATTTCTGAACTACAAAAGTGATGATGATAAAATTTGTATGGAATAATCTTTAAAGAACCTCCTTTCTAACAAATAAAGAATGAATCAAATCGGACAGCGCGTTAATGAATTATAAGTAAATACACATTTTGACTATGTTGCCGTCTTCCAGGGAAACCATGATGAATTTCGGGACAAAAAGTATCCTATGTCCTACCTCGGGGTATGAGCTATAATCATGTCAAGTTTCAGTTAAATCCATCCAGCGGATTAGCCGTGATGCGCGGTCGTGAAACAGACAGACAGACAGACAGACAGACAGACAGACAGACAGACAGACAAAAATTAAACAAATTACAGTTTTGGCTTCAGTATCGACTAAATAGTGTCCTCCACCAAAAATTTTCAAAATATCTTCAATGTACAGAATTCGACCCTTTACAGTTTTATTATAAGTATAGATTTTGTATTGTTAGACCAACAGATTTTATTAATTCACTAACGCAACGATATAAAAATGCAATTTTGGCGAGATGGGACCAACCAACCATTAACGGATTAACGATTAACGTTAACTTGCTTTAATTCTTCCGAAATGTAACGCTTTAACGATTAACGAAGCTAACTTTTTTTGTAACGGATTAACGATTAACGAAGTTAACTATTTGATTAACGGTGCCCAGCTATGAACATAGTATCGAGTTGTTGCCCATAAGCCTTAGGTGCAAGTATATGTGAGGCTAGTACAAGTTTTTGTACGAATTTCGAGCCGACTCGCATCGCACAATCGAATTGACTGCCTCTATACATTTACAACCAACGCCATCTATGGACAGTCACTGACATGCGGGTGTCAATAGATGGCGCTGGCTGTGAATGTGTGAAAACATTCGATTCGTTTGTGCGATGTAAATGGACTTGAAATTCGTACAAAAACTTGTACTAACCCCTCTGGTATCATCATCATATATTTTAGCATCGAGGTGTAACTTGAAACTTCACCCGCCGAGATCAAAAGCGCTTGTCAGTACATCGAGTGCCGCTTCGTACACGGCTCGTAAACGTAAGCGTAGCGTAAGCGTATCGTTATGACGCTACTCATAACAATGTGACAATTACGCCTCCTACGATTCGCTGCAACACCGCTTCCTCTGCGGACATGTTTGAAAATGTTCGTGCTCGTAATGCTATCGGCGTACGCGAGGATTACGCTTACGAACCGTGTGCGAAGGGGCTAACTTGATAGAAAGATCAACGCCACGCCGAACGGTTACAAAAAATGCCTAATTATTATAAGAACTTACGGCGACGTAAATTACCTACAGGCCATGTTAGAATTAAAAAGTTATAGTAACAAAAGATATGTAGGTAGGTAGATAGTAAGTTAGAAATGATTTACTTAAACCTAAGCTTAAACTTAAAGCAATCAGTTAATGGAGCTTTCACTAAGTAGGTACATAGAAATTTAACTAGTTAAAGCGGAAAGAATTATTACATTGCAAGCGAGTAAAGGATGTCGTGTATATAAAGGTGACATGAAAATCCGGTGTAACGCTAATTTGCTCCTTAATTATCACAGGTTGATTTATATGCGCTAAAAACCCATTTGCATTGCGGCGGGTGTACCTCACGCTACTGGGCTACATAAATATAGGGTTGTCGCAAAGGTTTTTCTAAACTCAAAGACGACATTCTTTTCTTGAGATTTTTGGGACGAAGTTCTCTAAGAGGATACACCCTCTTTTTATATAATATATCCACCCTCTTTTTATATAATTTGACGACCTCCGTGGCGCAGGGGACGCACGCTCGGATTCGAGTGGGAGGTCGCGGGTTCGATTCCCGCCATGGGCCACTTTGGAATTTTATAATTTCTAAATTGGCTCAGGTCTGGTCTGGTGGGAGGCTTTGGCCGTGGCTAGTTACCACCCTGCCAGCAAAGACGTACCGCCAAGCGATTTAGCGTTCCGGTACGATGCTGTGTAGAAACCGTTGGGATGACTTAACTCACTCCTTCCAAGTTAGTACGCTAACATCTTTGACTGCATCATCACTTACCATCAGGTGAGATCGCAGTCAAGTACTAACTTGTATAGCGTAAAAAATATAAATATCATTAGGATACACTGATTTTATTTTATATATTTTCCTTGTCACTCTTACAAATACGTTGGTGGGTGCGAAATTAAGTCTGTTAGCCGTAAATAATTATCTAGGTACTCGAATTAATGATGATTACTTTTTATGGCTTAAAATTAAGACGCTTACGAGGGTTCCAATGCACATTCAACTCAGAAGTAGTTTTATTTTTTGTTTTTTCTGCCACGGAATACTGGTAGGTAGGCACCTAGGCCGGCCCCCGGCGTCCTGGTGATATTGTAGAAGTTTACTCCTTTAAATTCTTTTTTTTAACCTACTATAAAAATGTTTATAAAGCAATTAGAGTACGAGGCTCGCTATGTGCAGCGCAAAGCTTTTCATATTTTGACAATGATACATACTTAAAAATAAACTGTATTGTTTCATAACGCGAGCAACGTTTAAAAGGCTCTCTTTATTTTTTACTACCTCACGCGCGTACATACACGGCTGCACGTTTTCGCTTAATACGTATATTTTTTGTTAGGATTGTTTATTTTAATTCGTAGCTATTAAAGAGTTTAAGCAAAGGAGAGTTTTGAAAATTGTCAAGTTCAGAAAACCTATATTTTCTATGGGGCTATTTATCACAATTAACGATGAATATTGAGACAAAAGTGAGCTTAAATAAAAACCTAAGTATAGGTTATAGTCATTTGCAAAAAGAAATACCACATCCATACCTACTCAATGTTGGCCGAGAGTACGCCGTGGTACCAACCTAACCAAAAACCTACGCAAAATGGAACCTTTTGCGCTCATTAGTCGAATAAAATAGCTTCTGTTACACATTATTTCCATCCCTTTACCAAAATAACTCCTATAAAAAATATCAGGCAACCGAAGTGAAAGATGTTACGTATCAATACAATTCCTTTCTCTTGGTATAATTGAAATTGATGAAAGAGAACTCAAAATTCTCAAGTAATCTTCGGTACACTGCGTGTAACCTAACACTGCTCTGTCAGCAGACCAGCGAGGTCAAAACGCGTGCCCAAAAGGCTTACATTCAGTACGGTCATATCATCATCAATATCAATCATTATCAAATAATCACAATATAATATATCATTGCAAATTATACAGTTCATTTTCCTGTATTAAAATCTATCATTTAAATCTTCTCCCCACTTTTTGGTCCTTCGAGCTGGATATGAACTAGCGATCTATAGATAGTCCAATAACTTGTATCAAAATCTACTCTGCACATTTTTGGTCCATCGAGCCAGATATGAACCAGCGACATAAGGATAGTCCAATAACTTATATCAAAATCTATCATTAAATACCTACACTCCCCTTCGAGCCGGATATGAAACAGCGACCTATGGATAGTCCAATAACTTGTATCAAAATTCAAAATCTATCATTTAAATCCACTTCCCATATATTTGGTCCTTCGAGCCAGATATGAACCAGCGACCTATTGATAGTCCGTGAGCTTGTATCAAAATATATGACTTAAATCTAATGAATTTATACCACGTAAAAACCCAAACAATAATAAAACACACGTTCAAAATATTTCTTCCTTTGTAACCCCATACGGAAGCTGTTTGTTTCAGCCCGTTGTGCCGCGTATCTGTGTGACATGAAATATCGCCGCGGCCCAATAGCAACGGGCGGGCATAATGCCTCAAATCCACTGGTTATTGCTTATTGCCCCATTCCACGTTTCCCGATGTTTATCGAGATCGTGACTTGTTTGTACAAGTATTTCAAAACGCCGATAGTAAATTTTTGATGGCACTTGAAAACTGTCAGTATACATAATGATGCTAAGTAGAGTACTATTCCCAGTTTTTCACACTGAAAAACTCGGAATAAAATTGGCACTAAATGGTTAGGAGCGCAGATATTATACTTACACTTATGAATATACATACCGCAATGTGTTACAGAAAACCCCAAACTCTAAAGCTGGCAATATTTTCTGGTCTTCAAGCTATGCCCAGAGTATCGTGACGTGGTCAAATCAGAAATGAGGAGATTAGTAAATGAACAAGAGTCACCGACATAGCTCAAGGTACCGCGAATTTGAAGTGGCAATGGGCAGGGAATATTCTTAGTATAGCTACCTAGATCCCCTTAGTTCAAGTGATATGTAATATTTAATTAAACGAGTCTTCGGCTGAACTAGGAACACTTGCAGAAATTTTTGGAAGACGAGGGCACTAACCCAAAGTCATGGATAGATATAATCGAATCGTGTGCTTCACTAATGAAATAACAGGGTATTTTATAAGTAGAACCTAGGTAGGACAGCCACAACAGCTGTAGAACGTCGGTGATCCTTAGAGCTGGAATGCTTGATCCAAGTAGTGTAGAACCAAGCGTTGGAAATCACTGCAATCCTCTATCCAGCAGTAGACGTCCGTTGGCGGAATGAACGCACGAACAAAATAGTTCTTGGTGCTACGATTACCTGCTCTACTTTTACTAGCTTTTAGTTTGACAGATAAATTCTAAGGCTGCGATGCGGATGTACCGTCGATGGTATGTCATCAGAAGTTCCAGAATACCATTTTTCACACAAATAAGAAATGCTTAAGTTTTCTACATCTCCCGTTACCGCTAATGTAGCGCTAGTGTCGCTTAGGTGGTAGTCGAGATACAATTTGACATTGCATCTTCGGTATGACAGCTGTGTCAGGGATGGACATTAGAATTTCAGAATACCATTTTTCATACAAATAAGACAAGTTGAAGTTTTCTACATCTCCCGTTACCGCCAATGCAGCGCTAGTGTCGCATGGATGGTTGTCGAGTGAACTGAAATTAATTGCAGAATACAATTTGGCATGCCTTCTTCGGCTTGGCAGCTGGCTGGCAGCTGTTTCATTACGTAGAATAGCACTGCTGTACTGATGAACAAACTGTTCTTCAGGTCCTACAATTAACTATTTATGAACAAAAATATTGTGCAGGTCCTACAAGTAACTGTACAGACAGCAACGAAGGTTGCATTTCGGGAGATTTTTTGTTACTTACTCAGATAACAGTAGGTAGAATATACATTATAACGTTTCAACAACATTGTAACGTATTTGTATAGGTCCTCGATATTAATATTCCATATTCGCAAGGTCGATTGCCACTATTCGTTATATTCACCGTGTAAATTGAACTAGGTATGTCTTGTGGACACGCGATGTGCTACACTTTTTGATATCGTACAGACGTCTTTGACTACGTCAACTTTAGACGTTTTCAATGGTTTTCTCTCTATTATTATCATATCTTAAATTACGAGATATTTATCTCCAAACTAGGTTTTGTATGCTGCTCCCTCCCGTGTGAATTTTAGTTTTTATTGTGAAAAAGTAACTGAGAAACGCAAAAAGTTTAATGATAACTTAAGTGGTTTTGTTTATGGTTTTAAGATAGGTCTTATAGTACTCGATCTAACATCATTCGAAAGACAAATCAGGTCAGTAGGTAGTAGATAACTAATCGAGTAATAAACACTCAATACTTCACATTGATATAATTATAGTAATAGGGTGGATGATTATAAATTATTATTAAGTGATTATATTATGTTTTCGAAAATAGTATGATATGATATGATTATGGTTTGTACCTAAGAGAGATTGCTTATGAACATAAAATACTTGCTATTCTTGACTTTAAGATCACACCTGACAAATCGAATTACTGTGAATCGAATTTAGGGCATCCTGTATACAAGTATATGACATTCATTGCGCCAGAGTATTCATACAACATGATGTATAAGTTAGGTTAATCAAAGTTTATAATCAGCAGTTTAAAAAGTACAGACATCACGGTCATGTGTAGATATTTACGAATACAAATAGTAGGCCGTACCAGTTAAAGACCAGTACTGCATCTAGATAAAATTGAACTTTCAACTACTACAAAGCCTATGCTGCCTTGGAACTTATGTTTATTGTTGCCCATATACTTTAAAAACTTTTTACTTTTTACAAGTAGATGGTAAGTGAAGAAGCCGAAGATGTCTTCGCAATAACTTGGATGAGGTAAGTAAAATCACCTCTAACGGATTCTACACAGCATCGCACCATACACTAAATCACACGGCGGTGTAGGGTGGTAATAAGCTACAGCCGAAACTTTTATTTAGAATATAATGAAATTCTAAGAAGACCCGTGGCCGTAAATAGAGATTATAATATGATGTCTAATATTTTAAATGTGAAATAGGATACTTTGCACATCTTATAATTACTTTCGGTTACGCCACACAATGATGGTAAGAAACCCTTAAGGACGGAATACCATAATAGTACCTTACCATTTTACCTTTAGTAACTTGGACCGACATATCCGCTTTTCCATGTTATACCAAAGTGATTTAAATACTTCTTTTTTTTACTTATATAATATGTATTTCATGTAATATACCTTAATTCCGTACACTTATAATTAATCATTTCCTTACGGTCCGGAAATTATAACTTGATGAGATTGGAGAAATCAAGTGCGCATATACGCTCGATTTAGTTCAACGAAATTACTAAATAAATAAGAAATATAATAAATATACTCATAATTATCTTATAAGTACATTATTGCATGTTTATTTTCTATATATTATAATGGTAGATATTTGATCAATTATGATTAATGATAAAGGATTTGCAAGTAAAAGTGGGGCTGTATAGTTTGTGTGGTGAAAACAAATCGAGATTCGAATCGAAATTAATCCAAAAACTTGTACTAATTCCCCTGAGTATAAAGCAGTGATAGTTTACTTGGATTTTCGTAGCTCGTAGCTGCAGCGTGGCACTTTAATGGATGGACTGATTTTGATGTTATTTGTAATTAAACTAAATTATTAGTAGGTATACTACCATCGCAAAATCCTCCTCTTTCATCATACAGGCCCCTGTTTCGCTAAGGTTCAAATAATTCTCCCTTATCCCTTGTCTATGTTATGAATGAAACCTTTGAGTAAAATTTTGGCTTTTATGGTCTAAGGTGAGTCGTTGAATAAATGAATGATGGACGAATTCAATTTTTCAAAGTTAAGTTAAGAATTCAAAGTTATTCATTGGTCTTTGTATAGTTTTCAATGCAACGCCAATGTGTTTTGGCGTTATATACCATTCTGTTAATTAATATTTTATATATACCATTCAATTAATTAATATTTTATATAGAAAACCCTTATTTTATACAATACTTTTTGAGGTGTTAGTAGTATTAAGCGGTATGGATGGTTTAATGTGCTTTCAAAGGTACAAAGGAAAGGCCAGATTCGAATTACTTCCAAGCTCAGTCATCCAAGTCATCGAACGTATAATATAACTTATACTTAGAACAACGTAGCTTTACAAAAACCCTATCGATTGTTTTCACCGTAGAAACTATCCAACACTTCCTTTTGTTCATACGTTGAATACATGGATTACATTATTTTTTTCGGTGATTAAATATGTACGTTAACGAGTAAATTGTAAACCATTTGGTATAAGTTTAAGATCTATTATGTGTAATTTAAAATGCATGAACTGAATATAAACTCGTTTTTAATATGGCGTGTAAAAAACGATTAATGTGTTTCATGGAATAGAGATATGGAAAGTCCGTTGAACTGTAAGATAACAAACTAAGCGAAGAAAAGAAAATAAAAAACTAACAATATGTTATTTATACGACAAGCTCACCTTTCTATAAGTATACGAGTATAATAGACGTTTTCGAATAAATTTTATTTCAACGAAAAAGCGTGATCATTATTGAGTTATTGAAGTAAGGAGGCATCACAAATAATCCCATACTACTCAGATAATAATTAATAGGTAATTCTGGGCTTTAATCTATAAAGCTAAGTTAAGCCGCGGGTCCTGAACCGAAATAAGGTCGCTGTGTTTTGTATGAAACTTAATTCGTTTTCATCTTATACGCTTAAAACCTTTGGCCCTTATATATACCAGGATTTATCTAAGAAGCCCTATATCAGACCTCGCCCGAAACTTTTTATGAAACATACCTTTAACTAGCAGTGCCCGCGGACTCCGTTCCGCGTTAAAAATATTTTTGTCCCGGCCCGTTTGTCCCGCATAAGGCCCGGTTTCCACAAAAGCGGAGTGGAGTGGAGCTGTGTTTGAATAACTAAACAGATTTCATCATTTCAACATCACCTCTCCCCTCAGTTTCGGAGATGTTAAAATGACGAAATGTGATTGGTTACTCAAATACAGCTCCGCTCCGCTTCGCTTTGGTGGAAACCGGGCCTTATACGTGCTTATATGCCACAGCCACGGAACAACTAATAGTATGCCACAGCTCACAGCGCTGGACGCGAGCGAGGCATTAGCAAAGATACTGCGGATTGCCGACAGCCTCCTATCGCCACGCAACGGCCGGGGCGGCGCGTTTTAATTTTGCTAATATCTTTGAAGATATTTGTTTAAAATGTATAGCGTAAAAGGCACAAATATTCTTCATTAAATTTCCGTTCTGAAAAACATATTTACAAAGATATAAATTAACTAGCTTTTGCCCGCGGCTTCGCCCGCGTGAATTTCGGGGTTTTACAAATCCCGTGGGAGTCCTGGATTTTCTGGGAAAAAACAGCATATGTGTTAACCTAACTTCAGAAACACGATTGGATAAAAATTTCTCGCCAAAAAGTTCTCCCAAAAATTGCTCCAAAATCTCCATTTTTCTAAATCTTTCAAGCAAGTTCGCTTGAACAATCTATCTATAGATGTAGAGCTATAGATTGCTCTAGAAAATTTGGTATTTTGAGTATCCCACAGGAACTACGGATTTTTCCGGGATAAAAAGTAGCCTATGTTTTAATCCGGGTTATAAGCTACCTATGTTCCAAATTTCAGCTAAATCGGTTCAGTAGTTGAGCCGTGAAGGAGTAACAAACATACACACACACAAACTTTCGCCTGTACCTATAATATTATTAGGATACCATATGGGCTAAATAAGCGTTACAAAATTTATTTATTTTTAATCCACAATTTTAATAGTAAAAGCAGTTATTGTGAGTTACCCGTAAGAGATAGGCATAATATGCTCTCGCGGACTTTTTTACAGATTTTGATACGTTATTTAATATTGTAGAACATTCTTTTGTTGTATCCTCAATAGTTTCCGCAGCGCACGCGATGAAAGCAATTTTTTTTACGACTTAGATTACATCATTCAAGTTTAAGTAAAGATGCATAATTAATTTTGGAAATTATTATAGCCTATGACACTCCACAATAACGTAGCTTTTTATTAGTGAAAGAATTTTGAAAATCGGGTCCGTAGATCCAGAGATTACCCCTTACAACGTCACAAACTCACAAACTCACAAACATCGTTATTATTATAATATTAGTATAAGTAGATGATTTTTGTAAACATGTAATCTGAATATCGGAAACGGCTATAACGATATTCATGTATACAATTTCGGGGGCAATAAATCGATTTAGGATATCTCAAAGTCAAAGTCAAAGTCAAAATATCTTTATTTCACATAGGCCTAACATACAGGCTCTTGTGAACGTCGGCATGACATTTCTTATATATCTAAAAATGATTTTTAGAAAATGTCGTAATTTACAAAAATAAAAGGTCACCCAGATATTTTTACCTAAATAAGGCTCGAAATATTTCTTTCGTCGTTGTCAGCGGTTGTGTTGTGAGTATATTTTTACCTACTTCTTGAATTAAAACCGCTTGTACTCCATTTTAAAATGGAAGCAACTTAAGCTAGTCTCAAAAACATACAGCGAAAAAATGCCTCTCTAATTCTATATTAGTTGGCTCGGGTCGTAACTTCTTTTATTTGAACACAATGCAGACAGGTTGAGCGACTAAAGCGCTGCACAGGTATTTTCTTACTTAGGAATAAATCTTTAAACTATTCGGATGACGTATTACAACTACTCGTACCTTTATATTCTAGATCTATTATAGAAAATTCTCGTGGCAATTTTTGATACCAAACTCCTCCGAAACGGCTCGACCGATTGTTTGTGTATGTTCGGTAGGTCTGAAAGATATTTTTTGGAAACATAATGGAAAAACAACGTTACCCGTTTTATTTTATTATATAAAATTAAAAACTGATTGACTAATCTATCAACGCACTACGAAAACCACTGGACGGTCTTGAGCGAAGTCGCGGGCATAGTCTTTAAGGAATAAGAAACAAAGTTCTTAAAAAAATCTACATAAGTGACAAAGGAAGATTTATATCTCTTTTCTCGTAGCAGCGTTGCGTTAGACGACACCAAGGCAAAAAGTTGTGCGATATTAATGTCTACAGTATGAAACGGGTCTAAGCTACTCGAAATACAGCAGCTTGCGCTACGGATTATGTTTCAATCTAGACCTTTTGAATACTGAATTTCCCTTCCAGTACAACATCAATGGCTGCAATCATTTAAATCTAGGCAGACTTTTAGAGTAGCGCAGCTCATGAGAAAAAAGCGCAATAAAATGGGCTACGTAGGCCGTTTGTTAAGAACTCGCTTGTATTTCTCAAAAATTGGTAATGCTCTGTCAAAAACTACTTTCTCAGAAATTGGTAATGCTTACGAGTAGGTACTCGTACATGAAATTGAAATAGTTTGTCCCACATAACCCTCTATTTCATGTTTTTAGTTTTTTTACACTAAAAAACTACTTTACTGCGATCTCACATGATGGTAAGTGATGATGCAGCTGAGGATGTTATCTAAGTGATAATGCAGCCGAGGATGTTATCTTACTAACTTGGAAGGGGCAGGTAAACTCACCACAACGTTTCTACACAGCATCGCACCGGAACGCTAAATCGCTTGGCAGTGTGTGGTACTTAAGTAGCCACGGCCGAAGCCTCTCATCAGACCAGACCTGAGCCAATTGGGAAATTGTAAAATTCCAAAGTGGCCCGTGGCGAGAATGAACCCGCGACCTACCACTCGAATCCGAGCGCACGTCCGCTGCGCCAGGGAGGTCGTCAAATGATTACGAGTAGTTACTCGTACATGAAATTGAAATAATTTGTCCCACATAAGACATAACCCTCTTTTTACACGACTGCCCAAAAAAGGAGTGTAATGTTTTTAGGGTTCATGTATGTATGTGAGTTTTTTTATTCCACCATAACTTCTGAATGGCTGAATAGATTTGGTCAGATTATGGGGGTATCTTTAGAATCCTCACATCACTCCGAGTAACATAAGCTATATTTTTTTGGAAAAGGAGGGTTTACCATAGGGCAGTCGTGTTTTTAATTATTAACTTGTTCATGTTATAAGTGCACAATAAGTTAGTTCTTTAAAATGTAAAGGTTAAAAGGAATGGTTAGGTACGCTTCAAAAATTCATAGCAATGATTTCTTCGTATTGCATACTTATTTTCAACCTTTGTTCAATAGCACAATGGATCTATTAATACATTAAAAGAGCAAATAGGTATATTTTAATAACTTCATAACGAACAAACTTTATCCATTCGTTTACTATGTATTCTGTAGCTTAGTTTGTGTAAATTAGATTTTTTTTAACTTAATGTGAACCGATTAGTGATTTGGGATTTCAAGTTCCATTTTTAGATATATTATTATTACCTACTTACAAAACAAAAATTGCAATTAAATCCATTGTAGTTTGAAAAACTTTTGGGAGAACTTTCTATCGCGAAAATTTTGTCCAATCATGTTCTTGCTTCACAGCGATTTTAGATTAAAGACCCAAAATCATCAGCGCTTTAAAAGTGTCCGAACCTAATGAAAGCCAAAACGAGAAAAGAGTTCCAATCGCACTTAAGCAAAATCAGGCTGTAGAGCTGTAATGGTTTAAGATAGTGTTGTTATGGATATCCATATCCGAAACTATCGGATATCCGAAATAATTTAATATCCATAACCGTAACCGAAACCGATATTATTTTTTATATCGGTTTCGGTTACGGTTACGGTTTCGGATATATAACCAATATCCATATCCATATCCGGATCCGAAATTATATATCCATAACATCCCTAGTTTAAGACATAAATTACAATGTTTTAGTTTGTTTATAAAAATACACATGTACCCTCGTTTATATTAGGTTTTCGGGACATTTTTTTCGTGTATTTTGTATTACACCCAGGGTCCATAGATTTATATACCAATGCGCAAAATACATGAAGTTTAATAAATTTTAAAGTAATTGCCTTAGTTTTAAACTGTAAGTCACTAAAATCGCTTAAATCTCCGTCTACGCTGTTAATATCAACGCAGACGGATTGCAAAAAGATTACCTACTGATACAATTAGTAGGGCTTCCAATTAGCTAGATCCGTTGCGGTGTTTGTAATTCCTGTTGACTGCGCGAGCATTCAGCATATCCCACTTGCAGCTGGAGAATTATAGCTCCCACGATTCGTTCGTGCTGCTATTGATTTAGCCGCGTCAACACTTGGAAAACGGAGCGCTTTCTTATTTGCCTTCGCCCTAGAATTTTCGCAGCTTTTTTGGCTTCTCGTTTCGTAATTTGTTTATAATGCTCAATTAAACTTCTTCACTAATATACTCGTAGCTAAGTGCACATGTATATATCTAACCTGGCCCATATCAGCGGTTTTCAAAAAATGGAAATCGTCAACTATTTTTAGGTTTCCATACCTCAAAAGGAAAAGAAAACGGAACTTTTATTAGATCACTTTGTTGTCCGCCTGTCTGTCTCGGCCCTATTTGAGTAACTATTACAGATATCGACATGGGAAAGGTTGCAGGTAATAATGGCCCCACGTTATTGCAATCATTAAAAATTGAAAATCACTGCAAGAATTAATGTAAATTTTACGGGGAAAAATAAAATTAAATCTCTATTAAGTACACTTTTTTTGTTATTAACAAGTAACCTCAAAAAACAAAGTTAAGTTTGCGGTTCGGTACCTAAAAAAGTGATAACTTATGGTTTTACTTTTTCTAGTGTATATATAGTACAGAATCCTCGGTGCGCGAGTCCGAATCGCACTCAGACGGTTTTATTTTATTTAATACCTATTAAATTACCCCATGAATTGTTATATAGCAAACCAGTATATAAGTATTTTTATATAATTAGTTACTTTTAGTTTAATGCAATCTGTATTTTGGTTGATGTTTTATACGTCTTTATAATATTATTTCGCACTGCAAGCATATTATTCCCACGAGCGTCAAACCCAGTTCGTGCAACTATTGATTTATGAACATCAAAAGTCGCCATTCGGAAGGCTGGTATCGGCAGAGATTTGCGTGGCTCAACTAGTAAGCTTACTTACTGCTCTATATTAAAAAGTATAGGTCGCCCACGAAAGTTTTCTATAGCTAAGCACTCGTATAATATTTTTGGTATTTTAATGAAAGGTATTTTAACCTACACATACTTACAATGGTTTATGAAGTTTAAATTCAGATCAGATATCTAAAAGTTGCGCCGAAGTCAAATAAAAAACAGTAAGTAAGATCTATATTATTATCTCTTTGAAATGATGGACGTTGGGAACCCAAGGTGGTAGAATGGCGATTATGGACACAGAAGCGCAAGTAGACCTCCGCTAGGTCAAGCCTAACATTAGGAACTTCTGTAACTAACACTGGGAACTGTAATGCTCCTAAATAGATACTAATAAAAACCGCATCAAAATCGGTTCAGCCAAACGTGAAATAACTGCGGAAAAACATACATACATCCATACATATGTAGGGACACAGTTCAGTGCAACTAAACGCATATCATTTTACGAGTGTGCACTTTATGCACTTTTGCACTTTTGTATAACGCGTCAGTTACTTGACGACCGTATCCGCGTTCAGTTGTATGTCTAGCCGTAGACTCGAACACGAATCTCTAAGTTGTAAATTAACTAGGTATTTGGGACATTAAATAATTGTGTACTTTTACGTCTACATTTTTACTCATCACACCCCAGACCCCCTAAAGTGGTGACCCCGAAAACTTTACGGCGGAAAAGTGAACAACTAGTGCGGATATGTACGGCCAGCAAGGACTCACACAGCCCCCGGCGCAGCCCCAGGCGGAAGCAGCTAAGGTAGCGGCGGAGGCGGGACAAGCGGAAGCAAGAGAAGGTTTGGCTGCGGTAACGATATCATCGAGGATTCCCGAGTTTTGGGCGGATAAACCGCGTCTGTGGTTCGCCCAGTTTGAGGCCACACTATATGGGCAAAAACTCGGGGATGCCGCAAAGCAAAATCTTGTGACCACGAAATTAAGCAAATCCGCAATCGAGCAGGTGAGTGATCTGATACTGGAACCACCAGAAAGTGACAAATATGAGTCATTAAAGGCCAGGCTCCTGCAAGTGTATGAGGAAAGTGAGGAGCGCCAATTCAGAAAGTTACTTAGTGAGATGGAGTTGGGCTCCCAGAAACCATCGCAACTATTACGCAAGATGAGGGACCTGGCCAAAGGGAAGATAGCTGAGGATTCGCTGCGGATGCTATGGATCGGCCATCTACCGACGGCGGTCAGGGCAGTATTGGCAGTCACTAAAGTGGAACTGGACGGTCTTGCGGTCATCGCAGACAAGATCGTCGAGACCACCCAAACGGTGGAGGTTGCAGAGTTACAAGCAGCGCAGACGTCATCATCAAATTTGGCAGCTCAGGTGGCGAAGCTGACGCTAGAGGTGCAGGAGTTGCGGCGAGGACGCACGGAACACCGCGGTTCAAACAGGCAACGACACGGAACACCACGGGCACGCTACCCGAGTAGGACAAGGAGCGTTTCGAGGGGCAGATCGCGGAAAAGCCCAGATTGGCTATGTTACTACCACTATAAATATGGCAAGAAAGCTAATAAGTGCGTAGAACCGTGCAATTGGGAGCAGCGAAACAAACAGCAACAGCAGGAAAACTAGGTGCGGTGCAGTCGGCGGCGGGCGGCTGCATATCGCGGACAAATCACCGCTTGTGCGTGACAGACTGGAACAGCAACCAGCAGTACCTGGTAGACTCAGGTGCTAACGTGAGTGCAGTGCCGGTGCACATGGTGAAACCGAAAAACCGATCAGCAGGGAGTGAGTATAAACTATATGCGGCAAACGGAACAGAAATTAAAACGTATGGACTGATAACACTAACATTAGATCTTAAGTTAAGGCGTCAGTTTAGATGGACATTTATAATCGCTGACGTAAAGCAACCTATTCTAGGCGCAGATTTTTTAGCGCACTATAAGTTAATTATAGATCTCAGCGCGAAGAAGTTGCGAGATCAAGTTACTAGTTTATACACATTAGCGTCAATAAGTAGCTTTAGTGATAATATTACGGTTAAATCGATAAATGATAGCCATCCCTGGCATGAGCTCTTAAAAGAGTTTCCAGAGGTGACTAAACCAGTTTCATATAAGGAATTGCCGAAACATTCGGTTTTCCACCACATTGAGACTTCCGGACCCCCTGTGTATGCTAAAGCTAGACCCTTACCTCCGGCTAGGTACACGAAGGTTAAGGAAGAATTTAGAGCAATGACGGAACTAGGGATTTGCAGGCCTTCTAAGAGCGCGTGGGCGAGCCCACTGCACGTGGTGCCGAAGAAAAACGGCGACATTAGGCCGTGTGGCGATTACAGGCGGCTCAATGCAATCACCAAGCCCGACCGTTACCCTATACCACCTTTAAAAGATTTTACTTATTTATTGGCAAATAAAAAAATATTTTCGAGATTGGACTTAAACAGGGCTTATCACTTTATTCCAGTGGCTCCGGAAGACATTGAGAAAACTGCGATCATAACTCCTTTTGGATTATTTGAGTTTCCGCGAATGACCTTCGGTCTACGAAACGCAGCTCAGACATTCCAAAGATTTATGGACACGACTGTACTAAACGGTTTGGACTTTTTGTATAATTTTATAGATGACGTCATTATCGCGAGTACGGACATCGAACAGCATAAAACGCATCTGAAAACAGTTTTCTCAAGACTCAATGAATATGGAATTACTATTAATGTGTCTAAGTGTAAGTTTGGTTTAGATAATTTAGAATTTTTAGGTTACGAAGTATCTACTAAAGGTATACGTCCACTGACTGAGAAGGTTGAGGCCATTATCAATTTTCCACGTCCGGAGACAGTAGAGCAGCTTAGAAGATTCATAGGTATGGTGAACTTCTACAGATCGCACATACCCAAGGCGATAGAGTATCAAGGTGAGTTAAACCTGTATTTACATAATGCTAAGAAACGGGAATAATGGCTAGACTCAGCATAAACACATCATGGGCTGACGAATTGCCGGTGGTACTGTTAGGTTTGAGAGCAGCGCCGCGGAGCGATACTGGTATCAGTGCAGCAGAGCTGACTCTAGGTAAGACGTTAAGGCTCCCAGGAGATTTCTTTGAGGACAGCAAAGTAGACATGTCCGACTCCGAATATCTAGGTAAGCTAAAGGAGGCATTCCATAACTACCGACCGAAACCTGAGCCGCATGGCAGCTCCAGAAGCATATTTGTGCATCCGGACTTATATACATGTAAGTACGTTTTCCTGAGAATCGATGCGGTGCGGCGTTCGCTGCAACCGCCATACGACGGACCTTATCGCGTCGTGGAACGCAGAGGAAAGGTATTTATAATAGAAATAGGTAGCAAAAATTGCGCCGTGTCAATTAATCGTTTAAAGCCAGCTTATACACTTAAAGAAGCGGCGACGGACGATGTCTTCCAAAAACCTGAAGAGGTAATTAAAACCTCGCGAAGCGGTCGAGTGGTAAAAAAACCGATCAGATTTTTGGACGAAAAATAATGTACTTAAATATAAATATAAGTAGTTTTAACCCATTTAATGTAATAAGCTAGATATACTAACGAGTTATGTAAATAGGTATAGCAACAGCGGTGATTACCTTACGCAGCACACTTTGGAAAATATATAATTTAATTTCTTATAGTTACTAAATTGCTGAATTGTGACATAGTTTTGTGAATCTTGTAAACTTTAAATTTTAGAGAATTGGTTTTCTTCATTTCTCTACCCAATCTCGTAAGATAGATACATATTTTCACATTTTTTAAATATGGGTTACGGACAGAGCAAAGAAAAACAAAACCAGAATATTGTTAACGAAACGGTGATAAATAACAGCATAAGCGAAAGGCTGGATTATTTTACATGGCTACTAATAGCCACTGTAATATTATCATCCATACTATTAATTTACTTGGTATATCAGCGGTGCGCGAAGAAAGTCAAAGGGTGGCTGCGTAAAGAAATGGCCAGCGGGAGCGGCATACTGGGCGCGGGAGTGAGAGGACCTGCTGCTGCTGCACAACCGATGCAGACAGCGACCGGAGGAAACGTCAACGGTGGGTATGCCTGAAAATAGCACCCAACGAAAACGCACGCGGTAGATATAAATTTTATTGTGAAATTAATACAAAAGAATAATTATTGTGAAGTGAACATAAGTATAGTGTGTAATCACCTTTATGTGTAATATGATACTCGGGCTATCGAGGTTCGTAAATCGCTGGCGTAGCGATTAGTTGCGCTGTGCATGAAACTACTGCAGACTCCAGTCTACGCTTGTCAATATTCAATATTTTTTTAAAGGAAAATTTTATTTAGAAAAAAATTTTTTTTAAGCGGCGGAGTACTGTAGGGACACAGTTCAGTGCAACTAAACGCATATCATTTTACGAGTGTGCACTTTATGCACTTTTGCACTTTTGTATAACGCGTCAGTTACTTGACGACCGTATCCGCGTTCAGTTGTATGTCTAGCCGTAGACTCGAACACGAATCTCTAAGTTGTAAATTAACTAGGTATTTGGGACATTAAATAATTGTGTACTTTTACGTCTACATTTTTACTCATCACACCCCAGACCCCCTAAACATACAAACATATGGGTCGAATATACGAATAGAACCCTTTTAATTTGCAGTCGGCTGAAGAGTTATAATACCTTAGGTATACTTACTATTTCTAGAGTAGGTAAAGTGTCAGATTTTTTATGTTGGTTGAAGTTTGGACTAATAATTATTGCAATTTAAACTATTTTCATTAAACATATTTATTACGTATATATTTGTTTAAAGTTTTCTGTGCTCCGACAGGGCCTCATGTGCACGCTATTGCTACTCGTATGTATGAGAATATTGTATCTTAGCATGTACATGTGATTGCAATAAAAAAAAATACGCGATTGCAACGCGCTAGCGCACGCCCGTCTTATGGACGCACAACTTAAAGATACTTTGGTCGTTTCCATATTCATTATTTCGTACGAAAATATGTATTTACCCACAAAGTTAGTAATTTGGGTCACAGGGTGCGGTCCTCAGGGTTAAAATCGAACCGAGTATATTTTATGTAAATGACTCGGGGCGTTCTATTTAAATTCAGTAGAAGTTGTATGCAATTATGTCCGAGTGAAATAGTTCTAATGAGAAACTTACGTGATTTTTTGACAAGAGGCGTGCTTACTAGTTTTTTTAATGATTAACGACTTTGCAGTTTGCGGCCTTTTTAGGGTCCCAAGTCAAAATATTATAAATGGAACCCTTATTTATATAGCGAACGGAAAATTTCAGCAGGCTATACTGAAAATTTAGCGACATTTGAGACTATGAGGTCTACTTGTACCAAACAGCGGGTAAAAAATTCAGAGTTTTCCCACTGTCTATCCTTGGTTTTTAGAGTTTTTTAGGTTTTCCACCTTTTGCATTAAACCAAGAAAAATAATGTTTAATTGTGTATGATTGAAATGATGTTGGGTTACTATTACCTACAAGTATTCCCATGTCGAGAATTTCAATAGTTACTGAAATAAACGTCACACAAACAGACAGGCGGATGAAGTCGCACCATTTTGGTACTGTTTGATTTTTATCATTTTGGCATGCAACCCTAAAAAGCTATTTCAGGTATACTGAGGCAAGGCAAGGAACTATTACAGCTTAGGAACGGTTTCGGTAGGAACGTACCCATAGTGCCAAGTATAATAGCTTTTTGCCTAAGCTTTTTATGTTGATTTGGATTCGATCGCAGGCTAGTGGAGCAACGACGTCATTTTCTAAATGTCACTCGCTACCTGCCTATACGTACAAAAAATTTTTGCGCTATTTTAGTTATTAGAAACTACAACTTCGTATATGCTTAACTAACCCTTTTCCCCTTTTCTATACAATTTAAAAAAATATTTCATCAATGCAAAATTGTTCTGAGTGTTAGTTTGGTGGTTTGTTCATTTGTCCTTAAATCACGCCACAACCTTTGCCTTAGAACTCTCGACTGGATAAACCGATTTTGGTGATCCATTTTTTATGTGAAATCTGGTGCTTTCCGTGTATGTTTGGTCGGAACTGATAATTCAAAATCACGCCAACCGATTTTGATGATCCTTTTTTTATTGGAAAGGATGACTTGAAGCCTCAAGGGCAATTTGATAAGAGTTGAAGTCGGTCTTTTGTCGTAAAAATGTTGTATTATTACAATCACATCGCATGTGAATATTTATAAATTAAAACTTTTCGTGATTCACTGTCGAACATGCTAGCTGTCGAAGCATTGACGATTCATCAATGCCCTTACAGTCAAATGTGGTAAATTACCTCCTAATCGTTCGAAGCTTTTTTTATAAACGAGTTGAATTGGTAACTCGTTAAATGTCACAACCCTTCACTGACCTTCGGGGCACAGCTACAGGAACAAAAAAATATACTACCCACCTAGAAAATAACTATCTACAAATATCGTGATATGAACGTGAGAAAAAGTGTGACCTGGGGCCGTACCACCATCTCTTAAATAGCAGTAAGTATTATTGTAATATTGTTTTGACATTTTCATACAGTGCCAGTATGAAAATTTTAAAACAATAATACAAGAGAAGGTGGTACGGTCGCAGTTTACCGGTGCCAACGATTGTTGTTTTGACACCGACAGCGTCAGTATAGTAAGCCGAGAGCAGTATTATTTACTAACCGCGGTCCCCGCTAAAGTTCACTACCTTGTCAATAGGCTGCACGCACGTTTCCATGGTTTCCGAGATATTGTGGCGTTAATTAGAATATTTTGAAAGACGGCTATACTATTTTCTTGTATGAAGAAGGTTTGCGTAACATCGCCTCAGGTTCTTTATCGGTGATTCTTAAATGCAAATTTATCTCTCCGACCGAAATCGTTTTATCGATATCAGGATAGGTAAGTACCATCTCAATGATCATATAGGATATAATTTTAATCCAATAGGTACTACGTACTTAGCTACTTGGTGACCATAGAGATAGAAATTTAAGATGCTATGTTTTACCAACGAGCACAAGCAGAAAATTTGAATCGGGTTGGTAATTAGTAGATACTTCCTTCTAAGCTTCTAAGTTTAACCAGTATTTACTTTTCATATTAAGGCTGTGTTTCCAATGGAGTGGAGAGAAAGTTATCAACAGATTAGATAGCCTTTAGATGAAATTCATATCTCATCTATTTCAATGAAAATAGTCATAGCAGTATCAAATTTTTATAGATCTTTATTTTCCTAAACTATTACTAAAAAACGGAAATTTCTAATCAACATAATTCATAATATATGAGCAATCACGATTAGCGTTTGTAAAACAAAAACATTTTTTACTTTATGAAACTACACTTCGATTTTTCGACTCATTTGAGTATCGCAGAGCGAAACGCGGTATAGATTAGCCGGAAATTCGGCAGATCCACTCGTTTCCGATTCAGTGGTAACACCTTACCATCGAATATCGTAGTGATCAAAAGCAAAAATCCAAATATCCAAATTCAAAATATACGTTTGCATGAATAATGAAGTAAAACGTACGGCAGAAATACGAGTACCTACCTACCTACTCCTATAACTATTGTTTTAAGTAGTCTGTAAGAAACAAATACTAACCTGTTTTACAGATTATGATTAGGAAACAGATTTATGGTGGGTTTTTAACCGACTTCAAAAAAAGGAGGAGGTTCTCAATTCGTCGGAATCTTTTTTTTTTTCTATGTATGTTCACCGATTACTCGAAGACGCGTGGACCGATTTGAAAAATTATTTTTTTGTTTAAGAGGTTTTTGTTTCCAGATGGTCCCATTTTAATCAGGTCAGGATCTGATGATGGAATCCTGGAGAAATCGAGGGAACTCTTCAAATTTTATATGGACACATGAAACTATTTGAGTATTATTAGAAAGAGTAATATTTTCCAAGTTGTCCTTTGGTCATCAGGTCAGGATCTGATCATGGGATCTTGGTGAAATCGAGGGAACTCTTCAAATTTTGCTAGTATACTTAAAGCGAGTTGGGTATTTTTTATAGTTACTGGTGCATATGCTAGCAGATACTGATTTGATGACTAAAGTCATCAAGTCAGGGTCTGATGATGGGATCTTGGTGAAATCGATGGAACTCTTCAAATTTTGCTAGTATACTTGAAGCGAGTTGGGTATTTTTTATAGTTACTGGTGCATTTGCTAGCAGATACTGATTTGATGACTAAAGTCATCAAGTCAGGGTCTGATGATGGGATCTTGGTGAATTTGAGGTATCTCTTCAGATTTTATGAACACACCTCAAGCAATTTGGGTATTTTTACAACGCCTTGTGCATTTTATTGTTTTCCACTAAAAAGTATAAAATAAAAATGGGAAATGCTTTCCAAAAAACCAACTTCAAATGCCACTACAAAGAGTGAAATAATTTTTATTTAAATTTTTGGCACCTACACCAATTCGAAGTCGGGCGATTGTCTATGACTTCGTCATTTCTTCGCACATCAAGTAAGTAAGAAGGACTATTAGGGATTGTATGAAACATTGCCCGACTTCGAATTGGTGTAGGTATCAAAAATTTAAATAAAAACTAGCTGTTGCCCGCGGCTCCACCCGCGTGAATTACGATTTTTTTACATAATATACCTTCCTACTGGAATTCCTTGATTTTTCGCGGGATTCTGGTGTGATGTTGTACAGAAACCTGTTCTTACTTTGCACGGGTTATCTTGTGGTGATTTTGAAAACTCCTTTTTCTTAATAAAAATATAAAGTTTCATTAATACGTAGTTGAAAGATCAAAAGGACGATTTTAACTGTCGATATTTCGACCCAGTGGCACAGGTCGTGGTCACTACGTGACCACGGCTTGTACCAATGTATCGAAATATCGACAGTTAAAATCGTCCTTTTCATTGTGATTTTTATTCTGAAACCACGAAATATGTCAAAAATTATTAAACCATGTGAAAAGTTGTACTGGTGGTAGAACTCTTCTTTCAGAGTTCGGCCGGGTAGGTACCACTGGGATAAATTACTCTACTAACAATATTCCCCAGCCCAACATAATATAAGAGTCTTTTAAAAATCTTTGCTTCATCTCAATACAATCCAAAACATCAGAATGGAAAATGGCTATATATTTCCTTACGTATAAAAAGACCTTAGATGACAGTCAGTCGGTTAGGATCGATAAGACCTAAGAGTTAAAAATATTTGTGAACCATTATCTTACCCTTTCCATATTGCGGATGATAAAGTTTAAATCTCTTCATGTCTGTCTTAACAGTGCCATCTTAATATAAAGTCAGGAAACAGTAAATAACATGACAGTTAATTTTTATTTCAAAAAATTCGGTAGTACCTATCTCAGAGTTTTACATTCAAGTTCCACATAAATTGTAGAGATGGCGCTATACGGTATAACGTAGCGATAACGCCAGTTACATGATTTTTGTTCACCCTAAAAGTGAAAAATTTTAAACCATACAAAATCTCCTGCTAAGCCTATTTATTTACGGCTGTAAGGGTACTCCAGTATTACTTGAGCCCTACGTCCTAGCCCTAGGTTCTTTGTGCATTCCGAGTTTCAAGTCACCTACCTACTTGAACTTAAAGGTTCTGATGTCTGTAATTTCTGAACTACAAAAGTGATGATGATAAAATTTGTATGGAATAATCTTTAAAGAACCTCCTTTCTAACAAAAAAAGAATGAATGGAAT
This sequence comes from Coenonympha glycerion, assembly GCA_963855885.1. Taxonomy (NCBI): domain Eukaryota; kingdom Metazoa; phylum Arthropoda; class Insecta; order Lepidoptera; family Nymphalidae; genus Coenonympha; species Coenonympha glycerion. The sequence goes on along the minus strand of OY979639.1, from coordinate 4,429,109 downwards.
CGGACAACGCGTTAATGAATTATAACTAAAAAACGTTTGGACTTTGATGCCGTCTTCCAGGGAAACCATGATGAATTTCGGGACAAAAAGTATCCTATGTCCTACCTTGGGGTATGAACTATAATCATGTCAAGTTTCATTTAAATCCATCCAGCGGATTAGCCGTGATGTCCGTTCGTGAAACAGACAGACAGACAGACAGACAGACAGACAGACAGACAGACAAAAATTAAACAAATTACAGTTTTGGCTTCAGTATCGACTAAATAGTGTCCTCCAACAAAAATTTTCAAAATATCTTCAATGTACAGAATTCGACCCTTTACAGTTTTATTATAAGTATATAGATATAGATTATTTCACTCTTTGTAGTGGCATTTGAAGTTGGTTTTTTGGAAAGCATTTCCCATTTTTATAAGTAAACAAGTGTGACATGTACCTATAGTGTACAGGCAGTGCCGAATTGACTAGAAAAAGCTGAAGCTTAGGGCGGTAAAATTAGGGGAGCGGCTAAATTGGCCGAAAAAAAAATTCGCACCTATCTTCCTTAAAAACATAGCCAAAAGTTGTAAAAGTAATGAAGAAACTATACTATTCCCTTAAAAAAAATAAGTTCATGTGAACAGTGTTTATTTTTTAGAAGTCAGTAGAAGCGCCACCAATTTTATAGCTTTGGGGCAATAAATATGGTAAATCCAGCACTGTGTAGAGCTATCCAAAGAGTTCCTCTTTTCCATTGGCTCGTCAGTGGAAACGCAACCTTGTGCCGCAGTATCTGAACTAAGTATTGCTACGTTTGTTAGTTGTTATTTAAGTAACTGGCTGAGAAAACTAAGTTCCCATACTACCCAACTGCGGAAACTCTGCTTTAAGAAGCCTCCACTGTAACTATTTATGTTAGACCGGTAGTTTTAACAAGCTGCGATAAAAATAATAATTATGTGTATTTTAAACTTTATTGAATAAATTCTATAGGTCCACGTGATAACAGATGTCCTAATTAATTAAGTAAATTATTTTGAAAATTCATCCCCTTGCCATGTGCCGATTGGTAATGAAGGTTACAAGACGCTAAATTGGTGACTAATAAGTCCGTGATTATTAATTAATAGATGTTTTGATTAATGCACTAAAGATTTTTGGAAATTCATTCCCTTGCCATGAGCCGAATGGGGATGAAAGTTACAAGACGTTAAATTGGTAACTTAAAAGGCCGTGATTATTATAGATGTATTAATTCAAATCGTCATAGTCGTAGAATAGTGACGGATGTGACATTTATTAAACTTTACAGGGCAGCCATTTGAAAGTTTTACTTTCGTTTTTCTGACATAACTTTTTTATTTCTTAACCTTTAATTATGAAATTTGGCATACCAATAAATGAAAGGGTTTGTTTTAAAATATAATAGAAATAAAAACTTAAATTTATATGGTTTTCCAGAAAAATCACATGCTTCATTTTACTTCGGAGCCAACACGGTCGCAAAGTACTATCCGACATTGTTCTTCGGAAAGTTAGTGTTCGAAGTATGGCGGATGTTACTTTCCGGTTATAATATGTGGACTCTACTGAGAAATATTTTGTCGGATGTGAAGTCTTTACATATTAAAAGTTAGTGCTTTACTGCAATCTTACCTGAGTTAGGGTGGATGGGTACATCCAGTCGCGAAAATGTATATTTTATTTAGTTTTCGTAAATAGTAGGCTATTTATGCATCTTAGACTTATGGCAATGAGTATTTTGATTATGCTTGCATTGGTTCCCAATAACTCCAATTCTGGAAAACTGCAGAAAATAATCATTTGGGAGAACCTCTACGAGATAATTGGGAATTTTTAGCAAATTTTTTAATTAAAATATGTAAATTAATTAGTGTTATGATTGCATAGCTCATTACCATCAGTCTACGATGTATTATTAGCCTTCCTATTATTCCTGAAAAATTAAATGAAATTTGTATTTCCTGGGTTAATTTGGCCGAATCACCTTAAGTGACAATGCAGCCAAATATGTAATCGTTATAACTTGGCAGGGGTTAGTGACTTCTAATGGTTTCTACACAAGATCGCACCGTACATTGGGATAGGTAGGGTATCATAGATTAAAGATACCATTTGGGTCGTACCCATTATAAATAAATAAAATAAAAACCTTAAGTTAAGTAATTAGTAAAAAACAGCATTATTTTTCTACTGCAAAGACTTAGAAGATATTGCAGCAATTTGGACCGGATTACTTCTTTTATATGGTAAATTACTCTCTGAAACTTAGGGTCAATGGTTAAATTTTCCCGCCACAATCAGATTTTATTTAGTTTTTTGCAATTAGTGGGCTAATTTTACTATACATCGTAGGCTTGTGGCAATTTTTTTGCACAAATATACACATCAACATGTTTTTATTAAAAACTTTGCTCAAATATTCCCATTCACATCATATTGGTTTCCAAAAGATCATTTTCTGCAGTTTTCTAGATTTGGAGTAATTGAGAACCAATACGTCTTTAGTAAGTATTTTTGAGCCGAGCTTTTATTAACTTTGTTATTTATAGTTGTATCTACTAATTTTCAAAGTTAAACACTAACGACTGATATACGTCTAATGGCTGTATAAGAATTACTTATTTCTAGTACATCGTAGAAGTAATGTTTATTCAACTGGCGTAAAAATGGTTTTATTCTCAACTGTGGTCAGGATCTCCCTGATTTTCAGGAATATTTAGCGATGCAAGCTTACTATCTCACTATCACCTAATTTTAGTGTAACATTTAAATTTACACGTGGAAAGCCTACCTATAGTTTTTCATGGAACAATTACGTAATTTCTGGAGGGGTATTTTTTTCTATTTTAATATTTTGCAATCATCAAATTTTGGACATGTGTTTTAAACCTACATCAAAAGAGAGGTGCTGGAGACAACTAGCATGAAGACGAAGGAATATTGTTTGGTAAACAGTTGCTAAAATCTGCACTATCGTTAGTGGTACAAAAAAAAACTTTACATACTTTATCATGGGCTTTTGCTGATAAGGGCATAGGTATTTAGGTAATGGAAAGATGACATATATGATATCTAGGTCGAGGTATCTAAAAGGGTTTAAAAGTTGAGCTGATATTTGAAAAGGGCGCCATTCTGAGTAAATATTATGATAAAGATGAATTTTGAAAAACGGCCAAAAGAAAATAGCAACACAATGTTATTTCTAATGACGGCCAGTCAGAGCGCGGTGAATATTGAAGTGAATCCCGTACTCCCGCCAAAATTGACCGTCACATCTTCGCAAAAACCAGGTTTTAGTGGTCGCAAGCCCCACTTCCAAACTTAAAGAACATTCACCGTAAATGGTTTCGAAAGAACGAAAATAATAAAATTAACGTCTTTTTATTAATACAGAAGAATTATTACTCAGATTGGATCATTCTTGTATAGAAAAATATATTAAATTTATACAAATAAGCAGTGTTTTTCAATAGAAAAAAGGCGGAAGTGAATTTAGCACGAAGAATAAAGTGGGATGGTCAGATACGACCGTTAGATAAAAAAGTATGTCCGCAGAATATCGTCGGTTGTACTCATGCGTCACTATCACGTCTATAGAAAAATGACGTATGTCTACATGCGACTTAAAATTTGCAATTTTTAAGTATGATATAAGCTCAACAGAATAATGTTAGTATTATCAGAGAGCAAATATTATCTTAGTTAAATTTAAATTTAAATTGATCTTAATTTTCCGTAGAAAAGTGACGGATAGTCGAAAGCGACGTTATGTGCAACCTTACTCGTCCGATGAACAGTGGCGGATGCGCAGATTCGTCAAAAGCGGGAGGGGGTGAGGGGGGATTCCCGCGCGTTGTACAAAGACGAGGGTTCACAACCGCCATTTTACTATGAGCGCCGCGTCACATCCGTCGGTTTGCCGACTTGTTATCTTGAAATCTAAAAGATTTTTTAATTTTCCTTTAGTGCAGTAATAAAATATAGACATAGTAGTGTCCAAATATGGTAAAAAGTGAATTTCGTAAATTTTGCAGATCCGTCACTATTCTACGACTATGACGAAATGCACTTAAGATATTTGAAAATTCATCCCCTTGCCTTGTGTCGAATGGGGATGAATAATAAGAATTAGAAAAATAGAATGTAGTTTTGAAAGTTACAAGACGTTAAATAGGTAATAATTAAAAAATGCACCTGTCTGTATGATATCTTTACATCTTAAACGGGTCCAAGCAACGTGCTTGCATGAATTATGCAGGCAGGTTGCGTCAGCCCTTATAGCTTATAGTTCCCTTGGCTTATTGCCATCAATCATGCATGATCCAGTGAGCGTTGAGATAACGAAGTGCCTATCTATCGCACGTAGGTAGTAGGTACGCTCTCAACTTCTCGGCGGAGTCTAGCGCGCTAATAAGGTTTTGATACTTGTGTCAGATGTCGCGCCAAACTTAACTGGGCCTCTATGAGAAGAGTTGGAGGCGGTTTGATACAATAACAAGATACAAATGAACACTTCTAAAGCGTACTAATTTTATCAAGGAGTAACGTTTATTACAATTTTGTTTATGAACACATATTTTGCCAAAAACTTATTTGTGTTCCATATAAAGTTTTTTTTAAATATTAAATAAATCTTCTCTCGTCTCTTCTCGTCTTCGCTTACGTTTCGTTAATGGAAACTGGGTCTTAGTTGTATTTTCCACTCCTTTAGCCGATAACTCAACGGTGCCTCGTCACCAGCCGGTCATTGATCGACCACATCGATACCTGCATAGCGCGGAGCCTTGACACAACATCGGCCGATATCACCGCTCCGTGCTCGACCCGACTCGTGGGCACCTCTCGAACACTTCAACTAGTGATAGGAATCTTTGATGATTCGTTCTATTTAATTATTTCATTAATAATTCTGAGAGAGCACACTCGTGCACGGAGCCGGTCCGGAGATGGATTGAAATAATCACGATGACTTCATTAATTGAATAAATTAATGAATGGTTGAGTTAACAAGCAAATGATTTAAATATCAAATTAAAAACACGAATGACCTATGGTAATACGACTATTTCCAAAAAACCGGCCAAGTGCGAGTCGGATTCGCGCACCGAGGGTTACATACCATAAAAGAAGTAAAACATTAAAAGAATCACTTTTTTCATTTCGTGATTTCAGTTCATGATTTTACGAGTTTAATTTACATGTAAGTACTTTTGTTGGCAAACCGCAAACCTAACTTTGTTTTCGGCGGATTCTTGTTATTAGCAAAAAAAGTATAATAGTTAGAGGGTTGATTTTATTTTTCCTGTAAAATATACGTTAACTTCTATTGATCATATTTATTTCAGATTTTTCGAATGGTAAACTTCGGAGATAAGGGGGGGGAACGGTATTTTTTTCGACAGTTTGCCCAATAAATCAAAAACTATCAGGCATAAAAATAAATAAAAATTTGTTTTAGAATATACAAAAGTAACGCCCTTTCATATGATACCCCATTTAATATTGTTATCTCATTTTGAAATTTTGGCGACCCGGTTTTCCCCCCTTTTTAAATAAAAATAAAAACAATTTTCAAATTTTTATGATTGCTATGACGTCGCGTCACTATTATCTATAACTATTCTAAATTTCAGGTCGATAGTTTGAATAGTTACTGAAATAATCGAGTGTGACAGACGGACGGACGGACGGACGGACGGACGGACGGAAAGTCTCACCATAAGGGTTCCATTTTTACCAAATTGGTATAGACCACTGAAAATAGAGAATGTTACTCGGAATAATGTAAGGATTCTAACGATATAATCGGTCCAAATATATTCAGCCGTTCAGAAGTAATGGTGGAATAAAGAAACTCACATAAATACATACATACATGAACCCTAAAAACATTATACTCCTTTTTTGGGTAGTCGTGTCAAATAAAATTGTTCAAGTAGAGTTCAATATATGAAAATTTGTTGATTTACGATTTTCTGAATAATTTGCTTCTCTGATGAATAATAATTTGAATGTTGTAAACTTGAATGTAAGTTTTTTTGTTACACTTTCAAGCCTAAACATCTGTACCAATTTGGCATTGATATAGACTGCAGCTTAGGATTTGGGAAAGGACATCTTTTTTTTTTATCCCGAAAGTTCATATGTAGTTCCCTTTCCTACCAGTAATGTACAATCGTAACTACAGCAATAGGTAGATTGCTTTAGCAAACTGCCTTAAAAGTAGGTATAAAGGTTAGAATAGGGCGCGGAACGGGATTAGAAAATTCACGTTTCCTTTGTTCCACCATGCCATCAAAATTAGTTTTGCAATAATGTAAACCATCGGTTCCTTGATGTTAGCTTCACTTAGTCACTTATTTATACTAGTTTTCCTTTAATGGAAGGATGTTTAATATATGATATAGGTATATAATAACGTTTATTTAAGTGTGAAATTTATATATCCAATCGTCAAACTGATCACGTGGCAAATCGATGCACTGGCAATCGTACAAAAATTGAACAGATAATTAATTAGTCTCTACTACGGCTATGGATATTCAAATTTTATATTATTTATTTTTATTTCAAAGTACGACATAAGGAGCTGAAAATACCTTCTCGTTTAGAAAGCGCTTGTTTAGTTACTGGGAGCTTTGATGTCGTGCAGCTAATTTGCCGAAGAATGTCGCTTATTAGCTTACCAGTCACCGATCAATATCTACTTAGTATGCACTGTGCAACTGATAGGTACCTACCTACTCGTAGGACATTCCTTAATGTGTCATATCAGTAAGACGTTATACTTAAGAGTCCTGCGAACTACGATGTCTCAATTCATTCACAATACCAAATCATTTGTAATTCGTGCATATTTCGATCATGTTGTGGTGTTATTCGGATTCATATAGTAATAATCTATGCTTCTGGCCATATTTGGTTCGGAAATACTTCTTTAAAACGTATCATAATCGTTTATCGATCGTATAATAATACGAAAGAGCATTCATTCTTTGGGTTGTCAGAGTATGACCCATTTTGCTATTTTTAATTAAAAAAAAAACCGACTACACAAATATCAACTTATAAAGTTACATTTACTTAGCGTAAATATATTTAAAATTAAACATATGACATTTAATTTCCTTCCCTTTGGTAGGTTTGGTTATTATTTTTACTAACACAATTTTTTTTATGAAGTTTTACTAAATTTCATGAAAATCGTTCGAGCCGTTTCCGAGATTCAGATTATATAGAAATATATATTTATTTATTTATTTATTTATTGTATACACAATATTATGTTACGTTACACAATATGGAAACATAATAATTAAGTTGCCATGTTAAAAGTTACATTAAACCAAGTGCCATATTGTGGTGACTATCAGACCCCTAACTAGTTGACCTGTGGTAAGGAAGTCTTACTTTCACCGCGGACTGGCTCGTCTCATCATGTAGGTACCTACCATAGTATACCTAAATGGCTACTGTTTGCTCAGTTATTTTATTCCTAGGTTACAAAAACTGTAAAAATTAACTTATAATACCAAATAAATACGTGACTAATATTCGTTGCTGCGTACTTACTCGTAAAGAATACCTACATTATTACTGCGCCAATACTTCAATCAAAACACAAATTAATATATTTCCCGCAAATATATACAAGAATTGTTCGTTTGTAGATGTGGGATAAGGGAAGGCGCTTAAAAGGAAGGCTAGAAGATGTTTCATCGCAATAAAAAAATAAAGATAAATGAAAGGTAATAAAATGTCTATTTTAAGTACCTTTTATAAAAAATTCGCATAATGACTTTACTTAGCAACGTGAAAATGGCTCATCCTTATTTCTACGACGTCATCAATTCCATGGAGCGTGACTGGTGCAAATTTACAATACTCGAGGTGGAATGTTACAGCGATAGCTTCTTTTTTTGACTTTTTTATAGTTTTTATTGCTATAGTTTTTACTGAAATTCAGTAAAGGAAGATTTTCTGAGTGACAAGTAGAAATAATATTCTCTGAAGACTTACATTTTATATACATGTTTTGATTATACGTATCGATGTCAAAGAACTTATGATAAAATTACCTACTAAAGATAAATATTTTTTTGTTTAATAACCTTTAAAAGCATGTTAAAAAGAAGACCTCGAAGGAGGGAGGTCGCGGGTTCGATTCCCGCCACAGGCCTCTTTAGAATTTTACATTTTAAATAAGTTCTGGTTTAGCCTTTTTTTTAGCTTTTGGCTAGTTAGTAGTAGTGGTAGCCACCCTAATTGCAGGGCTAGACAATGTTACATAAGCGTTAGGCGTTGACGACTGAAAATCGAGTACGACTATCTGTCATTCTCGCAGACCTTGTAGATAACTTGAGCGTACTGCGCGCGACAAGCGACGCCGGCAGCTGCAGCAGCAACAGCGCAGCGCACAGAGTACACGCTGCTTTCATATTATGTTGTGTACTGGCGGTCACGTGGTTTTTCTACAGTCGTCAACGCCTAACGCTTATGTAACATTGTCTTGCCCTGCAGGAAAGACGCTGCCAAGCGATTTAGCGTCCCGGCGCGACGCTGTATAGAACCCGTAAGGAGCGAGTTACTTAGTAAAGAAGTGAAAGTAAAAAAAGTGAAAATTGTAAGGAGTTAGAAGCTTAGAAAATTATTAAAACACCTGATGTACCTATCCCACGATCCAAATTCAATATTAGTTGATGAAGAATATTACACTTTGTATGTCATTTTGAAGTCTATCAAAAAGGATATAAAATTTAATGAACCATACACATGTAATTAAATTTTTCGTTGTTGATAAATATTATATATTGCAAAATATTTAGACGCTATTCAATATTATAGAGTCATTCTACATTTACATTCAACTAATTCTGAACCATACGGAAGTACATCCAAGGTTTGATTTCGTCTGGCAAAATTTTTGCACAAGATTTCAGCATGTGGCGCTGTACTAAACATTTTTCAGGGGTGTACGATGCAGCGGATTCTGCACTTTGCCCCTTTGTGTTGGGGTTTCATTTCGTTTGTGACGCTTTAGCGTGGGGTGTTGTGTGAACATTTTGTGGCAAGGGCGTTAATGGTTTCCGGGCGATACCTGAATGGGTGCTGTCAGCGCCGCGATATACTTTTGCTCGTCAATTGATTAGAGCATAGCTTTCAGTGGATGAAATCGACGTGTGGGGAAGTCGTGAGTCGTATTTCACGTAGTCAAAGTCGTATTTCACTCTTTATACAAGTTTCTAATATGCTTAAGTGCTTTTACGTACCGTATAGAGTATAATTTTCAGGCATTTGTAATTGGGTAGTTGACTCAATTATTATTTTATTACTTTTTTATAAACTAGGATAAAAATAACGAACAAAAATAAAATTAAAATCAAACAAAGAAATACAAAGGTATTCCATTGTATTTCTTTGAGGCGAGTAGGTGTTATAAAAATGTGTAAGTGTGTATGTTGCTTACTATTTCACCCTACAACTAGGTACATGACCGATTTAGCTTAGGGATAAATATAGATAATATTTCTCCCTAAGCTATATTATTAGCACACAGACTACTTCTATACCTACCTGAAAAAAGCCGAGATTTGTGAAAACCCGAAATTCACATGGGCGAAGCCGCGGTTAACAGCTAGTAAGTAGTAACGTATAGTGGTGAGCGAAGCCCTAATAAGCATTTAATCAGCTTGAGCCAATTACAATAAATCCAGTCTGAAAAGTGAATTAACATAAACCCTTTAGGTAGATAACGGATATAAGGATTAACTATAGACTTCGTAATGATTCTTATAATAAAAACCTTAATAATAATCGTTTACATGCTTTCTAGTAAGTACTATGTATTTAAGTGTCATTATATAAAAATAATCGTTATGATAGATATCACATACCAATCTAAATAATAGCTGCCTAACTAGCTTCAAATATTTGTCAAATATTAAGGGACCGTTAATTGGACATTTGCAGATAAAATCGTGTTTTTTAAGAACCTGTTTAAAAACACTAAGAATATGTTTTTCATCATACAAAAAGTGTACTTCCTTTTCAAATCACATTTTCTGTCCTATACCTTTGCAATCTGGATGTTAATTAAAAAATTGTAGGAGTTAATGCAGAGACCGTAGTTAGTGTATAAAAAATAAAATTTTGATTTGAATCAGCTTGATATTGGATTCCATACATAAGTCATGATCATTATCCTTTAGCTGACTGTTTACAATCACACTACACCGAAAGACAGACTCAAATCATCATTTTGTGACGACATCCTGATGCTGAAGCGTAAGATTCTGTTAGATTTCTGACACGGATTTCTGACGAACGAATTTCTGATTGGGACTTCATAATTTCTAAATTAATAATCATAAAGGATGAAGATTGAAGGTGATAAGTATTTTATGTACCGACTTAAAAATAAAGCTACGTGGTACTCCTAGGTATCAAAGGCGCTCTGAGAAGAAACCACACGAACACCAAACCTATAGATGTACGAATAAACTTCGTGTAGTATTCAATTATGCACGTAAATGCAAATGAACCCGAGCGTGTATTTAATTTGTCTATTCTAACGCATTTACCGTTCAGGATTACAACCCGATTGAATATGTTACATGCTGCAATATGTAAATATTCTGGCAAAATAAAACTATTTTGCACCTATTTGTGGCGAAGGGAGCTTCACTCGTATCGTCGCCACTGATAAGTTTACCTATACATACAATCATCATCGGATAGAAGAGGATGGATTTAGGATTGATTCTAAGATGATCCTGATTGACAGACAAACTTCAGGCACTACTATTTCTGATTTTAATTTAGAGAAGATTTTGGGATAAATTATAAATGCACTGTATCAATAAAGAGCTTGAATGCTGGATAGACAGTAAGTACAGGTTTATGTAGACGAGTCAACTCGCTGCGTATAAACGTACCGGCTTTTTGTAAAGATTGTGATCTAAGCTTTCGGTGGGTTCCGCTTGGGGGGAAGTCTGTAGATGTATGGAGAAATTCGTTCAGTTTATTCGAAGCGAGTCGACTCGAAAATTGTACAAAACTTGCACTAACCGTACTGTAGTCTATATTGTTATACGCAGGGAAATAGAAACAATAGCGCTGCAGCGGACAGCAAGTGATGAATTGCTTCAGCGCGAACGTTCGCCGAACATTGGAACTAGGCTAGAGATGAGCTTTTATGCCTCTTAATAATAAACACAATAGTGAACAAAAGATTAAAAATTGTGACCCCGTGGACAGTTGAAACGCAGATGACAATGTGACTGGTATTAAAATGTTCATTGTAGTTTTTTATGTAAAAAACATGATTGAAAGTTTCTGTTTTTAAATGGAAAAGTTCATTAATTTTTATGCTTGTATGTATTTCGAACATATCTAACAAACTTCAATATAACAATTTTTTGTACTAAAAACAAAACAATAATAGGTAGGTATCTAACTGCAAGAACATACTTAGTTTCTACAATATTGTAATCAAATCCTGCTTGTCAAGAAGATTCGTTGCTAAAAAATACCTACATACTATAATAATGGAACAAAATATATGTGTTTACAGACATACCTAATTAATATCAGAAGTGCATATTATAAAAACACCTAGACTAATTTTTACGTCGAGTATCATTGTGACTAAGTACATTAGAATTTTAAAACATCCAGACAGAGTACATAGATCCGCACAAGGTAGGCACTTACTATGTAAATCTATATCCAAGCACGTCGGCGTAAACGAGCAATGCGCGGCGTTCACATGCAAGATCAAATTAAAAAGTAATCTAGTACATACCCAAGACGCCGGGGGGTATCTCGGGAACGGCGCGATCGGTTTGGTCGCCACATTGCTTGGCAATTCATTCTTGATCCCTCGCTTCAAACGTTGTTTTTTCCTTTCCCGCGATTTGGCTCTTAGCATAAGAGCTGCCTGCATACTTGCCAGCTTTGAGGACGTTGGGAACCGCGGGTGGAAAACTCTTAGCTCCCGGGCTAAGTTTCACACAACACTGTCACAGGCACACTTTAGTTTAACACGTACTTGTCACAGCTTACGTTATTTAAATGTTAATTCGAGCAACTTTATAGGATTCTATTCTAGCGAGACTATTCTAGTTTGAGTACAAACAGCCGAGAGAAATGTTCTCGTTTACGCGTCGAACATCGATATCACTTGTAAGTTAGTCCCATCACAGTAACGACTTGGTATTTTATCTCACTAGAGACGCTTTAGAATCGGATGAAGATAGGCACAAGAAAAGGCGCGTAACTATACTTAAATACTTTATACTAATTGAACTTTTAATCTTACGTACGATATGTTTTAGTGTGAGAAAACGATATTGGAAGCGAGCGCAATTTGGCGTTGTGTGTTTGATTTACTTTGTTAAGAGTTTATCTCTGGGTCGTTTGGTCAGTGTGCACTCATGTTTCGTTCCGCACGTCGAGTCGCAGTCTCTGAGTCTTCGTCGCCTGCCCCCGGACGTGCTTCGCTAGACGTCTATGTTTCATGGCCGGCCTGCTTGTTCCACTTTGCGTACCGACTCTGCCCCGCAACACATGTCACTGGCGTCCTCCCGAGAAGCGCGCTACGACAACCGCACATCAGCACCGATAGGATTACGCGTAATCACGTTAGAGGCGACCCGGTCATTGCATTGTCTCACTTGCCCATGCTAGCTTACCGTAATTAAAATAAACGTTTACATCGAATACTATATTTACTGATACCAATGTTACATGAAGCTGAATACTTACAATATCTTTCTGTAACAGCACATAAAGTTACGAAGCGACATACGCAGTACGCACTCGAGCGGCTTACGCAAGTCTACAACAAACGACCGGAGTCGGGGAAGCCGCCGGGAAGTAGCGCGTGTGGCTTTACATCGATACAGTTTCATGCTGAGGCTAGAACATCGACACGGAGACAACATTCAGGCAGTACCTCGACGACATCGCATGGCGTGGGCGGCTCGAGCGCCGAGAGCGTCCGAGGCGGCGGCGCGAGGAGCCGGGACTCCCAGTGCTGGCAAGAGTATAGGCGGACGCCGCTGGGCGCGGGGTGCACGGGGCTGAGCGCGCCGGGGCTCGGCGGCGCGGGCTGGCGGCCGTGTTGGCGCGCCTGCAACACACTCGGGTCACTAGCGGCTCCTGGCGCGAACACTAGCTACGGTCCGGGGTCCAACAGTACTGGGGAACGCTAGCGCAAACATGGGCTGCATACTCTGCGGTGCCGGTGTGAGTGAATTGTCGATTTCATATGAGTACTGTGTAGGTATCTTTTAAAGAACTCAGCGCCTGTGGTGATTACAACTGCTAATAGACGTCTGGACCACAACGGAGCCGGTCCCAAGTCTGGATACTTAATGAGGAAGGTTCATGGTTGGGCTAACCACTCGATTTGAGAAAAAATCAAGTGATTGTGAATTCCGACACAGAAGAAAATAATAGACCACTCTTAACACGACGACTCCGGCGGATAAGAAAGGATATATAGGGACAATCCTCCTCCACCCATGGCCTAGACAACATCGCGGTTATTATGGTCAATTATTGAGAAGTTGACTAATTTAGGAAGCTGGGGTTATGCTAAGGCAGAAATATTTGATCTTTTCTACACATACTTCATACTTCATTGGTAGAGCAATGAAAGTGTACCTACACCTAAATAAAAAAAGGGAGTTAGATGAATAGGGTAAGGAGATATTGAAGAAAGCTATATGACCAAATTAAAAAGGCGTTTTGGAATTAAAAGAGTGCGCGAACATCCTTCCGAAATTTGACCCTATTTTTTTCAAGGCATACGAACCAAGAGTGTTGAGTAGGATTGCAATGACAATAACAGTACTACACTATACACATACGAAATCGACAAAAAATCACTTTGGTTCTTGAAATCGCTCTCCATAATTTGTGACAAGATAAAATTCACTCGTTGCAGATCTACGGCATTCAATATAGTCTTCAACCACGTGCGAAGTACGTCCATAAGTATTATACGACGTATTAGAATGTAGAACGGATAGAAATAGTGCAATGGCCATGAAGTACTTAGCCAACAGGCAGAATTGATGATATTTCTTTTGAAAACCTGCTAAGTTTCACGCTATGAATATTTTATATGACCATCTCATCTATGATGGTAGAAAAATAGGTTTCCAATACCTGTTACCTGAGTACTTAGTGGCAAATGGATGAGATGAAGTTCTTCATCCAATATCTAATGACAATGATACTACACCAGCAAATTTCTCAAACAGTGTAAAACAAGCTAATATTAGTTGGATTGTGATATATGGCACTCAGTTCTATCTACTTTGGACAGGGTAATCAAAATGTTAGTAATCGTAAACCAGAATTTACCTCGCATACATTATATCACGATAGATAAAATACACGTTCACAATCTCAACATTACTAGCAACGTAAATTAAAATAAATAAATGTTATTATTTTATTAAGTTAAAACTCTCTGTCAATAGCCGCACAAATTAACACGCTGGCAACCAAATAAGTAATTACAATACGGTATGGCCTTATTGGTAATTAGTGCCTTCATAATTAACATTTCTCATACAATTAATTACACGAGGAAATATTTGCTATTTCGCTTTTCTGTCAAAATCAAAATAACATCGACATGCTTTTATAGTTGCTCCCGTGACGTGCCGGTGTGTGAATATTGCACCGTCACAACAACCATACTATGCCATAATGAACGATTTATAAATTTCTATATATCGTTCATTGACAACCCTTAGAATAAGGCCAGAAAGCCTCGTCAGTGATACGGACCGGGCACTGTGTAACCTAGTTCATTAGTTCGTAGTTATAGTTTTGAAGTTGGTATTTCGCCATTTATAATATCCATAGAGGTAAGGCTTACGTAAGTATCAACAATAGGATCTCACCTTTCGGTCTGCACATGATCCGTTGGCCAATAACCATGTACATGCAAGCATTGGCAGGAGGGTCCCACCTTTAAAACACCTTGTTGCCTGCGAGCAACGCAGCATACATACCGCAGGCTTCCTTTGGTCGAAACAAAGCTACAGACGTTAACTTCAGCAGGAGGGTCTCACCTATCGATCAACAAGCAACGCAGCACTCGCCGTCACGTGCACCACAGGTTTGCACCGGCCAGGCCAAACCTACAGATATTAGCATTGGCAGGAGGGCTTTACATTTTGGTCTTCGTTCAGCCCAGAACTGCAGACGTTAGTTAGCATTGGCAGGAGGGTCTCATCTTTCGGCCCGCGAGTGACTCAGAACCCAGCTTACGTGCACAACAGACTTGTATCCTCTGGGCCAGGGTTACAGATGTATAACATTGGCAGTAGGGTCTCACCCTTCGGCCCGCGAGTGATTTCAGGCCCAGCTTAAACGCATCCCAGGCTTGCATCGTCCGCCCGAGAACTATCTACAGTCGTTATCATTAGCAAGAGGGTCTCACCTTGCGGCCTGCGAGCGACGAAGCAACCGCCGTCACGTGCACCGCAGGCTTGCGTCGTTCGGCCCAGAACTACAGACGTTTTTATTGGCAGGATAAGGAGAGTCTCACCTTTCGGCCCGCGAGCGACGCAGCACCCGTCGTCTCGTGCACCGCAGGCTTGCATCGTCCGGCCAGGAACTGCAGATGTATCATTGGCAGGAGGGTCTCACCTTTCGGCCCGCGAGCGACGCAGCACCCGTTGTCACGTGCACCGCAGGCTTGCATCGTCCGCCCGAGAACTACAGTCGTTATCATTGGCAGTAGGGTCTCACCTTACGGCCCGCGAGCGACGCGCCGCCCGCCGCCGCGTACATGCACCGCGGGCGCGCTCGCTCACCCGGCGCGCATCGTCCGTAGAGCGGGGAGCCTCGCCGCCGCCGCCCCGCTCCGCCGCATCCGTGCTTCTACCCACCTACACCTAAGACATTCGTCTATGTCAATTACAGAATATAATTTTGAGATTTAAGAACTGCAGAGTGTCGTATGACAAAGTTCTGGGATGTTCTGAATCTGGAATGGGCATGGCGGCATTCAAC
Organism: Coenonympha glycerion; assembly: GCA_963855885.1. NCBI lineage: Eukaryota > Metazoa > Arthropoda > Insecta > Lepidoptera > Nymphalidae > Coenonympha > Coenonympha glycerion. Next base: position 4,413,065 of record OY979639.1, on the reverse strand, counting down.
AAGCAAAACTTTTATCAGGTAAAAGTCTTGCTCGTATCGTCATTCTAAGCTATAAATGTATCATTTTCAAAACATGAATGCACAAAAAATACAAGTTTCCTTGGATAACTGAGTAAACAAAAACAACGCTCGCATAATACCTACTGAACTTGACGGCCTAACACCATGAGAAACGAAAGTCTTAGATTTTAATAATGATCATAAAATAGAACCGGACTTGACTAGAACCTGGAACCCAAATTAGGGCTGGGGCAGCAGCTGAATCCGCTGAAAACCTCAAAAGGCGCAAATAACTTTCTCCTTGGACAGTGGGTATTTATTTGAGCCTTTTGAGGTCGAAACTATAGGACCGTGGGGACCGGGAACAAAGAAAAATTTTAAAGAAATTTCTTTACGCCTGGTCGATGCAACGCGTGACCAAAATGCTGACCTCTACTTTGCCCAAGTAATTAGTATAGCGACACAACGAGGCAATGGGGCCCAGCATTTTGCGAACAATTCCCTCTGACAGCGGTCTACTAGATTTATTTTAACATTTTAGTTTTGTATGTAGATTTTAATTTAGAACCGGACATATCTTATCGAGCATTTATTAATTTAGCATTACATAGCCTTTGTAGTAGGTACGTACTTATAGCTAGCAATTGTGTACCTATTACACATAGCTGAGCATTGATGTTTAACGTCGTTTGACCTGTGTACATTATTAAGCGTACCTACCTGGCGCTCAGCATCAAAGCTTACCTATTTCCTACATAATAATCCTCATTACCACATTGAACCTTATTTTTTTTAATGTTTCCATTCTTCATGTTAATCCTACCTACCTGTATTCTTTATTGCTACGGCAATGATTGAAATCAGCATTTTGTGTGTCTTAATATAAAAACATTTTAATATCTATATTAAAAACGTCTTATAAAATCTATATTATTACAATGGTTTTCTAGTAACAAAACTGTAATGTGCGCATTAAAAGATAGACATTATCTATATACTTAAAATAAAACTGTAAAGGATCGAATTCTGTACATTGAAGATATTTTAAAAAATTTTGTTGGAGGACACTATTTAGTCGATACTGAAGCCAAAACTGTAATTTGTTTAATTTTTGTCTGTCTGTCTGTCTGTCTGTCTGTCTGTCTGTCTGTCTGTCTGTTTCACGACCGGGCATCACGGCTAATCCGCTGGATGGATTTAAATGAAACTTGACATGATTATAGTTCATACCCCGAGGTAGGACATAGGATACTTTTTGTCCTGAAATTCATCATAGTTTCCCTGGAAGACGGCATCAAAGTCCAAACGTTTTTTAGTTATAATTCATTAACGCGTTGTCCGATTCCATTCATTATTTTTTTGTTAGAAAGGAGGTTCTTTAGAGATTATTCCATACAAATCTTATTATCATCACTTTTGTAGTTCAGAAATTACAGACATCAGAACCTTTAAGTTCAAGTAGGTAGGTGACTTGAAACACGGAATGCACAAAGAACCTAGGGCTCAAGTAAGACTGGAGTACCCTTACAGCCGTAAATAAATAGGCTTAGCAGGAGATTTGGTATGGTTTAAAATTTTTCACTTTTAGGGTGAACAAAAATCATGTAACTGGCGTTATCGCTACATTATACCGTATAGCGCCATCTCTACAATTAATGTGGAACTTGAATGTGAAAGTCTGAGATAGGGTACTACCGAATTTTTTAAATAAAAATTAACTGTCATGTTATTTACTGTTTCCTGACTTTATATTAAGATGGCACTGTTAAAACATGAACAGATTTAAACTTTATCATCCGCAATATGGAAAGGGTAAGATAATGGTTCACAAATATTTTTAACTCCTAGGTCTTATCGATCCTAACCGACTGACTGTCATCTAAGGTCTTTTTACGTAAGGAAATATATTATAGCCATTGTCCATTCTGATGTTTTGGATTGTATTGAGATGAAGCAAAGATTTTTAAAAGGCTCTTATATTATGTTGGGCTGGGGAATATTGTTAGTAGAGTGATTTATCCCAGTGGTACCTACCCCCTGTGTGGTTCTACCACCAGTACAACTTTTCACATGGTTTAATAATTTTTGACATATTTCGTGGTTTCAGAATAAAAATCACAATGAAAAGGACGATTTTAACTGTCGATATTTCGATACATTGGTACAAGTCGTGGTCACGTAGTGACCACGACCTGTGCCACTGGGTCGAAATATCGACAGTTAAAATCGTCCTTTTGATCTTTCAACTACGTATTAATGAAACTTTATATTATTATTAAGAAAAAGGAGTTTTCAAAATCACCACAAGATAACCCGTGCAAAGTAAGAACAGGTTTCTGTACAACATCACACCAGAATCCCGTGAAAAATCAAGGAATTCCAGTAGGAAGGTATATTATGTAAAAAAAATCGTAATTCACGCGGGCGGAGCCGCGGGCAACAGCTAGTAAAATAATAATAATATCATCATCAATCATCAATACATATAATAAATCTGTAGAGGTCGAATTTCTGTACAAATAAAAAAAATGCTAGAAACGGAGTCAGGGGGATGTAAGAAGTGAAATAGAACTAATTTAATTTTTTTTTCAATTTTTTTGTTTCTCTGTTTGTCTGTTTGTCTGTTTGTCTGTTTGTCTGTCTGTTTGTACGGGCTAATCTTTGGAACGGCTGGACCGATTCCAATGAAATTTTGTGTGGTGGTAGCTTATGTCCCTGGTCAACATATAGGATACTTTTCAGCCCGGTAAAATAAAGAGTTCCCGTGGGATAGTTAAAAAACTGCAATTAATTTAACAGCTTTGTAAACAACAACTAATGAACTTAATTTAGTAAAATTTGTTATGCTGATACCTTATGTTGCCTCTTTAACAAAATATATATATAGTAAAAACTTATTAATCCAATCGAGTTCCCGCGGGAAAGAAAACATTACAAAAACAGTTAGCAGGCGTCTTTCAAGTAACGGATTTAAATGAAATTTTATGATCCTACTTTATATAATATGCCCGGTCAACATTTAAGATACTTTTCATCCTGAAAAATTTGAGAGCACCCGTGGGATGTTTAAAAAAACCTATAGCTACTTATCTACGTAGCACAATCAAAACGGGGCCGAAATATCGACAGTTTAAATCGTCCTTTTGATCGTGCTACTAGGTATAACTATACAAGATAACCCGTACGTAGCAGGAACGGGTTGCTACGTACACAGCAGCGCATCAGAATGCTTAATTACAATATCTGGGCGTTGGTATCATCTCAGAATAAGATAAGTTTGGTTAGTATAGATATTACAATCCACGATGACACGCCCCACTCTGTCTTACTCCTTGCGAATTGAGTAACATAAGCGATTTCGACAGAGTGTATAAGTAGAGGAAGACCAAAGAAGATATAGGTAAATTGTGTGAAAGAAGATAGCACGTTGACAGGAGAGATTGGAAGAAGACTCCTTTACGGGTCCATCGAACCCAGGGACCACTCATTTATCTTGGGAAAAATTAAGAAATTCCACGGGAAACATCTTTGTAAAAAAAAGAACTGCACGCGGGCGGAGCCGCGGGCAACAGCTAGTAGATTCCTAAAACAGCTGCCACTAATTTTACCAATTAGTGCAAGAATCGATGATACGAATCTTAAATAAGCATATTTTCGTATTATAACAATTACTTAAACTCTGTTTACAGTTTACACATATTAATAGTTCTCTCAAAAATTACTCAAGGTAGGCATTTTAATGAGGCACTGGCTGCGTAATGAGCTAGCTGCTAGACCGGGCTAGAGTCTAGACCTGCTCTAATGAGCGGAGTACTGCTGACTTACAGCTGCAAGCTTCGGATTACTCGCTGAACTTATAAAACTAGGTTTACAATGGCGTTATTATTTTTAATGTATACGACTCAGACATTTCGCTTATGGCCATAACGACACACGAAGCGAAAATCCAACTCACACATTGCCGATTTTATAACTATGATGGTTAAGGTTTAACTCAATCTCCCCAAAAGCCGTACTCATATTAGTAGTTTTAAGTTTTTTTTGTAAGTTTAGTACGTTATTAGGAACATTATTTTTGTATTTAAACGATGGCGATGCTTTGAAACGTTTTTATTTCGTAGAGTTAGGTATCATTTATACAAGTTTTTATTTTTTATATTGTCGAAATTTTCGGTGTTATTTTTCCGTGATTAATAGTAGCTTACGCTTTTTTGACTCGTGATTAGTTTTTAATTTGTTTTCATTTTTAACTTTCACTAGCATTACATGTTTCTTCACTATGAGTCTTGCAACCCTAATTTGTACTACATAATCGATGAAAATGATTTACACACATTTAATTTGGATGACAGTGGCTTGTTAGCTGTGTGACTTCATACTAAATCCAACATGGCGAAATACCGAAAATGGCGGACTAGCTATTTTTAATATAGATAGATAGATAGATAAACTCTTTATTGCACACCACATAATAAAAATATAAAAAAGAAAGAAATAAATTAAATACAAACAAACTTAGGAGTACAATTTGGCGGCCTTATCGCTACATAGCTATTTCTACCAGGCAACCAATAATGTGAAGGAATATTTGAAACTGGATACGCGGTTGGTGGTGCCAGAATAAATAAATACAATAAACTACTTACAATAAATACACCTATATAATATACACCTGCATGAACATGGTCCGTATACAAGCTCGTTTTTAAAAATATTTTTTGAATCATAAATAACTTATTGTTAAATTGCAAGGAGTAAATAAAACAATAAAACACGCGAAACCGCGAGTAAATTAAATTTTTATCTAACGGCATCTTTAATAATGCGGTGGCAACAACTTGAACTTTTCAGCGTTCTAAATTCGAGGTCTCTCGAGAGTCGAGCGCCTCGGACCCGACTAGGTATCTTCACGTGAAAACCCTTCAGGTCTGTAAGGCGGGCCTTTATAAGTGCGTTTCGAGACACGAACCGCTTTGCTCAGCACCTTTGGTCTCTGTTTCAAGCCCTCGAGTCTTCGTTCGATCGTCACTCGAAGTCATTTAACCTTGATAATATGACGATGGCTTTGTCTCCGTATGAAAAGGTGAAGGTAATCTGATATGGTCTTTTGTTTCACTTCTTTTTGCTTTTTTATTCACTTTACTCGTTCTTGATAATATTCGCTCAGTGGATAATGTTAAAGTCTGTGTCGAATAGTGTTTTCTAAGTTGACCGTATTTTCAAATTCATTATTACTAAATTTTGCGCGCTTAAACTTAAAAAATGCGCTATCTAATAGAATTAATCATATATTTCAACAAAATTGCATATACGATAAGCAAAGTATTAATAAACGAAAGTATAATCTTATAAAAACCTGCATCTCCTATTGAAAATTACCAAAGTTCTAAAACTAGCTCGATTTTATTTCGAATTCGGTGAGCCCTCGGGGTTTCCCCGAATTCCTTTTTTCAATATGTTAAACCAGATAAATGGACCTAACAGTAAATCTTTTTCAAAATAAAGAATAATAAAACAGAGAATGGTCTAACCCAGTGGATTTTATACGCTTCCATACATACAAAACTCATGTAGATACCTACTTTCTGTGGATAGGTAATAGGTAGATAAAAATAGTAAAGATAGGCCGATCCGAACATTTTACGTAAACCTTCTTCATATAAGCAAACAGTAGCGTCATCTGTCAAAATACCTGCCGCCGCCACTGACCGAACTACCGCATGGCCTTATACTGTTGGTACTAACGACACCCATAAACTGGCGAACTTATTTCACGCTGTTCGCCCTGTCTTTAGTATACAAGTCTGTGGAATATACAGTTGTTTCGAAAACTACATAAATAGATTTTACTAGGTATTCCGGTTCATTGGCTTATTCACTCGGGTTTGCATCACCCAACCTTCATTATATTAGAAAGCTAAAATTTTGCACAGAGCTTTCTTTATGATGTAAATTAGACGAGATAAAAAATTCCCACGAGTATAACCCAAACGAAAAAGGGGCGATTAAAATATTTAAATCTACACGTGTCGAATTCATAACTATGAAAATTCACAAATCCTTTTAGTTGTCTTTACGGGCAGTTGTTTTTAAGTGGTCTGCAGGTTAAAAACTATAAAGATACTTTCAACATCATGTATTTTGGCAGAAACACGATTGTAATAAAATATCTAGATAGAAGTATTCCCCTAAAGTTGCTGCAAATCTATTTTATTTATTTTTAATTGGAAACTACTATGGACCTTTATGTATTTTTTTATTTGTGCCGGTTATAATTATTTCTAAAAACGCTCAGAATTATTTTTTTGCAAAGTTTTTTAAGTAGTTAGGCATAGTGACGGTTTTCTGTAAAACTCTCTCGCATGCATATCTCGCATACCGGCTGCCTATTGCATCCACTAACGTACCCATTCGGAAGAGTAAAGAAGACAAAAATAAAACCCATCTACGACCTTAAACTAGAAACGCGCAATCTATAAATACAAAACATCATAAAACAAGCGCAATTCCTACCTTTACGACCTTTGTTACTTTCTGTACAAAAAAGCGTCCTCAAACTCATAAAATACAATGTGTTGGTTAAATTAATTGCTTGTTTCGGCAGTTCCCTTCAACTTGGACCCTTTGTACTCATTTTATCGTACAATCTAAACGTTCTTTAACCTTTCGTGAACGGTGAGCTTAGCTGAAGTCGTGATAAAAGTTAAAATCAATAAAAATGCTTTGTATAGGGCAAAAGTTCTTTGGTCTTCTTTTTCTACTGCTTTCCCCTCTTTGTGTCGTGATCCACTTTCGTGTTTTACGTTCATAAGATGTTTTTGACCGCCCAACATCTAATACTAACTTTTGTGTACGTTATAGTATATTTTTATCTAGTTGACAGGTTTATCTTGGCTTTATCAAGTTCCGATATCATCGTATTCATATTATAAATGTATAAGATTGTGAGTTTGTATGTTCGATTGTTTGTAAGTGAATGACGTCACACATACTAAACTCATTTAGATAATAATTTCAAGAATAAACAAGTAATAGCCTGGATAATTCATATGGGCTAGATTAATATACTATTCCGCAAGAATTTAAATAAAAATAATATTTACCTGTAGCTATACTTTGCTATAAAAAAACTGCCTTGACAGTGGGTTGGGTTAATGGAACGGAAGTAGGACAGTAGGACTAGTACAAGATACAATAATACGGAGAATTCGATAGTGTAATGCGTTTTTTGTTGCATGTCGATTGCATGGGTGAAACCAAACCAAGATTTGGATTGACCCCATTACTAGTAACAAACATACAGGAATGTGATATTCAATCTCGCGGGGTTTGCTAAAACTGAAATCCACGCGGTCGAAGCCGGGGTTAAACCTAGTAAATGAATATTGCCTAATCAGGGCATTACGCACATCGCAATCTAGCCCCAAAGTAAACGATAGCTAGTGTTATAGGAACTAGATAACTGATAAATATTCATAACATTAAAGATACAATAAATATACAGAAAAACACCTTAAAACTAGGGAACATTGATGCTGATCTCACGCACATTTTTTTAATTATGGGAATCAAACCCATGATCAATAAAATATGAATGTAAACCAAAAATAATATATATTTTAATTTCCCTATTACATCATCATCATCATCATCAACAACGGCGCTACAGCCCTTTGTCGGGCCTGCTCCAAAAGATTCCTCCATTGGTCTCTGTCCATTGCTTTCACTTCCCAATTTTTAATTTCAACCACTTTTGCATCCTGCTTCACTCCATCCAGCCAACGGAGCTTTGGCCGACCAACGTTTCTGCATTCTGGGTGTGAGGTCAATAGTTTTTTGGTGGCTTCTCGTCACTGAGTTGTACATGCCCAGCCCACTGCAATCTTGCGATCTTAATGTGCTGGACAATGTTTGGCTTACCAAAGATATCGTACAGTTAGTTCGTGGTTGTATTACATTGCAACTTTTTTAGGGTTCCATACCAAAATGGTAAAAATGGAACCCTTATGGTGAGACTGTCTCCGTCCGTTCGTCCATCCGTCCGTCTGTCACACTCGATTATTTCAGTAACTATCAGAGCTATCGAACTGAAATTTGGAATAGTTGTAGGTAATTGCGGCGCGCCGCCATTGCAATCATAAAAAATTGTAAATCTATTTTATTTTTATTTAAAAAGGGGGGAAAACCGGGTCGTCAAAATTTCAAAATGAGATAACAATATTGAAAGGGGTATTATATGAAAGGGCGTTACTTGTGTATTCTAAAACCAGTTTTTATTTATTTTTATGCCTAATAGTTTTTGAGTTATTGAGCAAACTGTCGAAAAAAATACCGTTCCCCCCCCCCCTTATCTCCGAAGTTTACCAATCAAAAAATCTGAAATAATTATGATCAATAGGAATAAACGTATATTTTACAGGAAAAATAAAATCGACTCTCTAACTATTATACTTTTTTTGATAATAACAATAAACCGCCAAAAACAAAGTTACGTTTGCGGTTTGCCAACAAAAGTACCTACATGTAAATTTTATTCGTAAATTTATGAACAAAAGTGATTCTTTGAAGTTTTTACTTCTTTTATGGTATGGAACCCTCGGTACGCGAGTCCGTTGGCCGGTTTTTTTTTAAGCTTTTAAAAATAGCTACATCGAAGTATTTTATGGACTGTTAACAACTGTAATAAAAAGCATAAGATTACAACTCAACCGAAACGAACGCTTAAGAAATGGCGAAGCCCATGGAAGGCGCTTATTTGCAAAAGAACAGCTCCGAAGAAAAGGTCGTCGGAAATTATTATTTACAAAGTATCGTTGCATTTTTGAATCGAACAAATGAAACAGTTTGAAAGACTCGCTGCTTGGGATTATTCTGAACTTTTGTTAAGATATTCAATAGACCTGGAGTACGGCGACCCACTATTAATATTTCTATAGTTCTTTAAGCTTTCTTTTCTTCTTTTTCAATTTTAATATTAAATCAGACTTAAATGTGGTGTGCGGTTACGCTTTCTCTAAATTGAATATAACGCGACTCTGTTTAAGCATTCAAGTCAATTTACAGCATCAAAGGCTTTGCAGGAAATAGATGCTTTAGCAATTTCAAAATTTCATATGATATTCAAAGAATTCTTTTAAATTTGTCGGTGTGTAAGTATGTTTCTTACTTCACGACTACAAAACCGATTTAGCAATACTACATTGGACGATATACAATGAACCTAGATAAACTATTTTTATCCTACAAAACTCAATGGTATTCGCCGTGTAAAACTAAAATGCACGCGCGTAGAGTTGCTGAAAAAAGTTAGTAATGAAAAAATAATTAGTTCTTTAATTTTTCGAGATGTTTAACTAAAATAATCCTGTTTTGGATGTGTGTAGTATATACGAGTATGTAGCGTTTCCGTAGCACTGCTACAGTGAATCTCGACGTAGCCATCAGCTACAGTACTAAGAAATAGTCAGACCTTAGAAGAAATATTGAACATTCTAGGATTTCTAGTTTAAATGTCAGTCAAGTGTGAGTCAGATTTGCACACTCAGGATACCGTACCATTGAAAAAAAAACACAAGTTAATCGTATAATATTATTGTGTTCTTTCTTAGTATGGTAGCTGATTGCTACGTCGTAGATTTACTGTAGCAGTGCTACAAACGGGGTTCGTTGGCACCATTTGGTTACGGAACCCTAAAATACCCTAGACTACGGCCCGTTTCAGTGTGCTCTGAGTAGGTTGTAATGTTATTAATTTAGAGCGCAGACTCCGAGGTTTGATCATTTATTCCATTAAAGTTATACCGCGATTCATCTAGGGGCCGTTCGCTACACCGCCTTTATGTATAACGATCTTGCCAGCTTGATTATTATTTAACTTTTCCATGTAAATATTGCAGTGATAAAAGCAATGATAATGTACGCTTCGCTGAGATAACTAGTATTAAGTCTCTACCCAATGTCCTCTATTAAATACTAGTAGGCCGGACCAAAATTAATATTCTATATACAATTGACCGTTCCTTTTTAGTGCCGATTTGAGGCATCTCGATCGAAGTGTCATCGAATCGATATGTGCAATTGACTTTTAGGAGTGTTTTGCTGAGGAGCCCAAGTAGGTCTCGCGTTGATCCGATTCTCCAGTACACCTTAGTAGCACACATGTGTGAATTTTAAAATGATTTGAGAGCGTTCAGACAATAAATAAAATTAAATTGATTTAAATACGAGAACTATGAAAAGTAAAAAGCTTTTAAACATCCGTGTGACTTAGTGATTCTATTTCTACAATCGCTTAAGAAAATTGGAAAATGTATAATGGAATGACAATCGCTAAGTTACATGGTGGTTACATGATCAAACTTACGAAAAAAATCTACTTTTTTTTAAGCGGTTAATTTTGTAGCGGTCTTCGATAGTTGACGATAGATGGCGTAACTAGCGCAATAGCACACGCTGACAGAGCATTCGACGCGCGTTTTATAAATACAACTTCTGACGTCACACGCTCGGATCACAAGCGGTCCCCAGGCACAACACCTGCCTGGAGGGAAATTTCCCTATTGCCCTCTGTACCGCCAGATTGGTGACCCCGACGTGATTTCACCATTCACCACCAGAGGGCACACATCAACTGAAGAACACGCAACAAAACAACGAAACCGCAACTGCAACAACCGCAACCGCAAGAACCACATCAACCGCTACATTATCGAAGAAGCATCCGCAAACCTCATTCCTCGCACCAGACTCCCAGTTTTCGCCGACCGACTCACTGGTCGCCGCGACACGTCTCACCGCCGATCGACTCACTGATCGCGCGCCGCCGCATCATCAACGGACTCCCGGTTCGAAGGTCACTCACACCTCGCCGGCACGCAGTCCACCCAAGTCAACCCGGTATCGCTGACGCACTTCCACGATGCTGCACGCTGTTGACACGCACCAGATGCACCACGACGACACACGACTTAACAGTCTCAGAGGGGAGTGATTGTAGCGGTCTTCGATAGTTGACGATAGATGGCGTAACTAGCGCAATAGCACACGCTGACAGAGCATTCGACGCGCGTTTTATAAATACAACTTCTGACGTCACACGCTCGGATCACAAGCGGTCCCCAGGCACAACACCTGCCTGGAGGGAAATTTCCCTATTGCCCTCTGTACCGCCAGAATTTAAATATTTGCGGGCTGCCGCCGTATAAGTTAGTCGATAAAAGTACTCAAATTCCACGTATGAAGCCTGCAAATCCACAACACAATACAGCTTCGGTTATTTACATAGATTCTTAATGAGTCAAAATTTCAGCATAGTATGCTTCATTTATATAGGTTTTGGATCTTTTTTTAATTACTGAAAATTCATGTATACGGTAGGTCAAAGAAAATTTTGTATATCTGTTAAAACTCGAGGCCAAAGCTTCAAGCATGGCCCGTGCGCCGCGCCGTCTCCCCCGAGAGACCGCATTAAGAGTTCATCAAATAGTGAGACCGGGAGTTTTGCGAAATTTCTTTTTAACTACGACAGTGGATTGGCGAAACTGCAAATTCATATTTCGATGCGCTTTCCAACTCGATGCAAGTTATTAATATAACTAACATCAAATTAAGATCAAATTTTTGCATAAACTCCATTAAAAGTTATATCCTATTTCCAGTACGAGAAATCCTATCGTTAAACGTTTAAAAGATTTCTTTTTCGCGACGACGAATACTTCATTACCCTCGCCAAATAAAATTTAAAATAGCCAAGTCACTGAAATGAATTTAAATCACTTAACAAATTTACATTACAGTTACTGAGTTTGCAATTTGTTTTATGTCTTTTTGGATGAGAAAAATTTGAATCATTAATTATTATTTTTGGGTAACATAACATAAGATATTTTTACGATTCCGAGCTTAGACACTCCAGGCTGCTCCATGAAACACTAGACTATACTAGACCAATTTATATTTTTACTATAGTGTTTCGCACACATTTTAAATTATTATTTAAGTATAGCGTATGAAAATTATCACTGCCAACGGGATTTGAACCAATATCCCCTAGCTATCGCGGCTGGGTACTTTGCCGATTGAGCTATGGGAGTAACTACTGCTGACACAATAATTTTTACACACGTTTAAAAAAGTGTGTGGAAATCTATAATTAAAATATAAATGAGTAAAAAGGACAAGGTGGTCTTCTCTCGTTCAAAGCTAGCTCCGTTTGAAATTGGATTGAAACCGTAGTTTTCCAATAGATGGCTCCGCAGTCTGCCTAAGACTGAAACAATGTGTATGTGTATCTAGTTAAAAAACACCCGAAAAACAAAACACTATCTTAACGATAAAGTCACGCTCCGTAGAAGAAATGGGAACTAACCGAAACTTCTATGTCACTTTATTCCATTCAGTTATAAGGTTAGTAGGTAAAACCCCCTTATTCGTGTTACTCACCAGTTCCGAAACTATTGCAAGCATTTTCATCGATAGCTACAGTTAAACTCATTGAAATATTAGCGTAGTAAAAAGTAAAATATAGCGCGTGGAACTTAAAAAAATAAATACCGAACCGTATAATATGCAAATGAAAAATTTATTTACGAACATTCCGGGGGCAAAAAACGTTCCAGAGCTTAATTGCCGGATTCCTTGCGGGGCGAAAAGCAAGTGCTTTGCTGTATACAGGGCGACTTAAATTTTTCCTCAGCCATTAAAAATAATAACTTAATTTTTACTAAAATACCCCAGCCTTAATACATAGTTTACGATTTGAATAAGGTTACGAATAAATTAATTTGAAAAATCTATGAATAAAATTTCCCATAAATTTTATGACAAAGTTAAGAGAAGTTTTATGATGTTTTATTCTTTTGCACCTTGTTCTCAACATCATACAACGTCTTCTTCTTTCTTTCGTTTCTACCAGCTATCAACATGCAATACATTCCTTTAACACGCATATAAAATACAAATCAAAAAACGTACAAAGTACAAAGATCTTAGCGTACTTTGACACAAAAAACACGGATATTGGACATTGGGCAACGTGCTTTTTATTCTCGAATGTCGCTTGCGAATTCATATATTAAAGTGTTGCGGCCCTACCAGCCCGCGAAATTCAAATTTATTTAGTTTTTTGCAAATATTACACTAACTACACATTGTAGATTTATGGCAATGCATTTTGCAGGCCTTCTTTTTATGCATCTACATATTTTTAATAAAAACTTTGCTCGAAAGTTCCCACTCATCCCATATTGGTTCCCGAAAAAAAATTCTTTGCAATTTCCCAGATTTCGAGCTATCGGGAACCAATATCAGGTAAATGAGTATTGTTGAGCAGAGTTTTTATTAAAAACATGTAGATGCATGCATGTTGTGCCCGCAAAACTCATTGCCATTAGCCTTTTATGAATAATTAGCCTACTATGAGCGAAAAATTTAATTAAATTTGAATTTTCGCACCCGGATGGTACCCATCGCCCTTAACATCTATTACGTCATAGTGGCTGAACCCAACAGAGACTAGCCAACTACTAGGACATAGTAGTGCACAAGCGTTTGTAAAAACAAGTAAACCTATAGTCTCTTTTTATACTTTTAGATTTCGGGCAAAGAAGAAGGCCTGTTCAAATAAATTTATTGAATGTTTAAAATTTAAATGCTCACGAATAAAATGTTAATCTACTGATTTAATTGGAACTGCATACAGTCATGTTTTCAATACTGTTAAAATTATTACTAAAGATAAAATACGTATACAGTTTAAATATTTAAAGAAATAAATGCTCATCGGAATATTTGTGTTTTATTTTATAATTATAATAACATCATTAAACAATGAGATTTACATAAATGTATTACATAAATGATCACATCAATAATAATTTAGTCCAAAGAAATTCACTAGTAGACAGCAAAAATTTATTCTTTAAGATCAATATTTAGTTTAAATCTTACTTATGTTCGTAGTTAGCCTTTCTTAATTAAAGATACAATATTTTCACAATAATAGGTGTTGCCATTCTTTTCTATATTATATTTTAAAGTAAGAAAGAAACGTTGTATTAACAAACTATTATTTGGCTTCAGTTTATTGTCTAACCTAACAGAATAGTTTCTGATACTTAAATATCACAACATTTTTATGACGAAAATAAAAGACGACTTTTATAGTTACGATCAAATGGAACAGAAATCGTGTGACACCTGTAGAGAAGATTGAACACAAGCAAATATCAACTCCCATAAAAACAATCACGTTGTTTATTGTATCTGTGGTTTGCCATTACTATGTGGTGTGTGTAATGTCTTTTTAATAACTGTTGTTGCTCGAAAGCCAGCATTGGGTGGATACAAAAGCTAAAGCTTATTTTTATAGCCTAGTAATTTTTATAATATATGACTCAACATTAGTTTTTATGATTTTGAAACACCCCATGCCTATACCGAAAGCTCTTACTGCAGTTACAGTTACAACAATTTTGCGCGTAATTTTGTTTCTTGTAAACTGTTTGTCCAGACTTTTTTCATTCAGTTTTCATCTTTTAATAAATTCTTCATTCACTTACAAACTCAAAAAAAGAGTTTATTTTCTCCTTTGCTCATTTAAAAGTGTGCAAATAGTTTTAGAACTTTTTGAGACCAGAAAATTGGACACTAAAGTCTGAACATGCATCTTACAAGTGTATTGTACAATTCTTTAGCGATTTATAGTAAGTCCTTTTAATTTTAATTAATTTCGTTAGTTTTAAAGAGCTCGTTGAAGTGTTGAAATATTGCTGTAGTATATATATAGGATAGTATAAAACCTTCGATATAAATACGCTCGATAATGCAAACGTTTCCGAAAATACGTTTCGGTTCTCGCTCTTTATTTGTACATTCATCAGTCTCGGAACCAATATTTGCATTTAGAGGATTTGTGAATATACGAGTACGATTTGCAAACGGTACATACGAGTATGTCAACAGGCAATCAATTAATATCTTTACGTCAACATTGAACACTTTAAACTGGTTCTAGTGCTTTATCGGATATACAAAAATCTCTGAACTAACTATAATTAGGGTCTTCAAATAATTTTATCGTTATTGCTTAGTATCTTACTGAAGAGAATTAGAGAATAGAAGACTCTACAAAGTTCTCAAGCTCATGAAGTTCCGTATTAATTGATAACGACTTTGAAGGAAATAATTGTATTACTTTATTGACGATAGTGATGTGCAGAGATTCATAAATTTTATCGAATGTAGTTTTAGGTTTAGGACTCAAAATTTATTTATTAAATTGATTTCACACCGGCCATCATAGCGTGCCGCTAGTATAGTCATATGAAACTGAGTCCCAATGATACAGGATAGATTAAATATTATTATGAATGCGAACTTTGTGGATTTATTTAAGTCACCCTCTAAATCTTACACTAATTATTAAATGATGTGTGTGGGTTGAAGAACACTCCATTCTTGTGTGATTGACTTTACAAATACTTAATTTCATTAGTGTCTCATTTTCATTTCGATTTAGCACTAAACATTTATGCCCGTTTTCACCAACACTTTAAGAAACGCCTAAGCCGATAGGTGACAGTTTTTTCTTACAATAACTGTCACCTAAGGGCTTAGGTGTCTCTTAAAATGTTGGTGAAAACGCGCATTAGTTATTTCAATGCAAGGTAGACCAAAAATAGTATGATGAGTATCTCGTGTTAGCAACATAACATTTTTTGTGTTAGTTCCATTAGTTTGGAGTGTAGTTCAATCATGTTTTCAATAGACGAAAATTAAAAAAATAAAACAAAAACATGTAGGTCATGTAATTCAATCCATGTAAAATAGATGCAACTATAATGAACGCAACGTGAATGCTAGAGTTCACAAACATTTGGCAAACACGAATGGAATGTGTTTGAAAAACCTGTTTAGAATCTTTCGATCTCGATTTTATTTTTCCGAACCGTTTCCAACTACGTTCGCTGACAACGCTGCAACATGCACACAAATAGATTAACTCGTGTGTACTCTATTATTTCCATAGCTCTATAGGAATTGTTTTAACCTTTTGCCTATAACGAGTAAGGAGAAATGATGTGTAAATATAGTGACTGATTTTCGTCTACTTTGACTCCACTTTCGTTTCACGTAAAGATCCCTGTGATTTATTATATTCGTCTTAATGATTATTTTAATCAAGTACAAATTATTAATAACGATGCATTAGGCGATGAAATCTAAAAGACTGGGAAATCCTAAACCCTAATCAGTCATCCCATTGGAGTGTTAAAGCGTCTACTCGTCTACTCGTATGGTGGTATCCTGCCACATGGCCGAAGCCCATCACCATACCAGACTTGAGTTAATCAAGAACGTATTCTAAAGTGGTACATAATAAGAATCTCAATGAAAACTACAGCATAAGTTAGGCTTTCTATATTGAACGCACTATTGAGTTATCATTTGTGGAGATGGGGCAATATCATCATAGTTTCCTTGATTTACTAACCAGATTGAGGGTTTTACAGCCTCCCTAACGTCTGTCATGGCATTTTGTCGCAATCCTCAAGATATCTGCGTTAACCTTAATATTGATAGTTAATCTCCATACAAGATATAGATACAGTACAAGTGTATCTGTGCAAAAATAGGCATTTTCACATACAGTTACATAGGATATCAATGGTCTACTCAATTAATTCACTGAAAATTTAAGATTACTTTCTAAATATAAACATTATTAACGTAACATTTAGCGAAGAAAGTAATGTCACACACACTTCTATAGGGAAAGTAGTGTGGAAGCAGAGAAAAAATATGAAATACTTACATAAATATCCGAAAAATGAATCCATAACACATCATAGTAGGTAGGTTATCCCAAAAGATCATACAAAGATCACCACATCACTTCATCATAACATTGTAACACCTCTGGAAACTGGTTTATTCAATATAACTGGTATATCCTGATATACACCTCAAAAGAACCTTTTCATTTAAAAAAGTAATTAGTATTAGTAACGAAAAATATAACGATAACATAACATTAATAATTAACTGCGTTAAAATAGCTCAGGAAAATAACACTGCAAGTATTCGTAAGGAATTCCTAACGAAACCTCACAAAATAACGAAAGGTGGGTCTCGCTACACATTACCTTTGTATTTGACCGGTAGAATGTGGCTAATCGATCGTAATACGGCTACGATCCCTGTGGCACTACCCCTTGGCATATCGTGAATAGGCACCGTCATTGTGAAACGACCCGAAGCTAAAACGATTTGACGAATTCACCGACATCAGCATTTGTGAAATGTCCCGTCTAGCAATAAAGAGGTGGGACAGTTCTTGTTTAACTTAATTACAAACTTTTTATAGCTTTCATCGTTTGAAGTGAGATCGAAATATAAAATGCTTTCAGGAGACATTAACTGAAATTGAACTAAATTAACATAATCTCATTCTCATACTAAATAGTGAAGTTTGAATCGTCTCTACTTGAGAGACATTATTATTTTGACACGAAAGTTTGGATCATATTAAAGTAGTACTTAGTATATTTTAACAACTTTTCTTTTTTAAGGCCTTTTTTAAACAATAATAAGTCCTATTTTTTAGTATTAGCTATATAAATACTCGTAGCTACATAAGTAGGTGACTCGTCGTCTGTAAAATCCCATTGGAACAATAGCTGAGATGTTGAGAACCACCTATGATTACTAAAAAAAATCCATGAAATCAGTTTACGAGTAGAAAAACTACTTACGCATTGCTTGGTTTTTATATCTATTACAAAGAAAGTCATAAATACTGTTTAACACATATCTTGTAACTCAGTAATATCATCCCATAGGTTCAATCTTCAGGCTTCAAGAGCTTTGTTAGCAAACCAAGGCTTCGCGTTTTGTATTATTTTTTCCTATACTTCAATATTCTCATTCAAAGTCTTTATAAACTTCATACTTTGTGGAGTTTGCAGATTTCCAGCTTTATTTAGAAAACTTTTAATAATAAAGTGCAAAATTAAAGAACCGCGCTAAGATGCTTCGTAGCGTTTTAAATATAAAATTTTGAAATGAAATGTTTAGTGAATAAAGAAACAGAAGTTTAGTGTTTGGGTCAAGTGCGGATTACTTCATGAGCACAGGTTTATTCACAAGTAGTTTTGAAATTACTTCATTTATTACTTCAGAACGAATGAGCCTGGCTGTTTGTATTTAAAATATGACCAGTATTTTGGTCACCATTTTACTTGGGCTGAGTTATTAATACATCGATTGTTTAAGTTACATATATACTATAAAATTTTCAAAAAATTAATGTGCTAAGTTATTCTTGTATTAGTGATAAGTTGTAATATTTTTTTTTTTTCAATTAAAAATAAATTATTCAAACGAGGATTTTTACCCAAATATATTTGGAAATGTGACTGTAAATTAGATTGCGACTGCAGTTTTCGTTTCAAAATAAATGTTAACATGGAAAGCTTCCATTTGCACTGGAATTGTTTGTGTCCATTGATTCATTTACTTTTGCTAACGAGCCCCCGAGTCGCACTGCGAGTCAAATGAATTATTGACTCTGACACTCAAATACGGTTCCTCCTACTAAAATTACATTACAAAAAATATATTTAACGCCTCTACCATCCATAACTTTATAAGACTTCAGGCTCGTAGAAAATAAATAAATGTCAAAAGTCTAAGGAAAAAAAATTGTGTGTGTACAAAAATAATATACCTATTATTGTTAAGTATTAAAATTATGACATTAGAGGTCAATATAATATAGGCTTGTTTTCAGGGCTTACTGCATATAATTATTTAATCGATATTATTAACAATAATTCGTAATCTTTACGATTACGAATCCATCATGATATACAAAGCCACGGGAAAAAACTCGAACTAAGCTTTTGAATGTTAATGTTATTTTACTACTTTGTTTTCAAAGATTTTTGAAATATGACCTCAACGTTATGTCAGTAACATTATTGAAAAACAATAAATTATAATAAAATTTAAATAATTATCGTTGTTTATTATTTTACAAACACTGAACACACAAGAACATCAATGATGCCATTATGATGATTTAAGTAAAAGAAGGTTTGAATAACTGGTGTTTTAAAGTTTTTAAATTATGTTCTTAAAAATGCCCTTGGTTAAACTTGTGGTACACACAGACAAATAAGGTCAAACTTCAATTAAGTTTAATGCGATTAACTAATTGTTTAACTTTATTATCTACAATTCGTTCGTTTTCCCTCGTTACCTACAACTAAGTAACATATAAATGAGTACATATATGTAACTAACATATAAATAAGTATTATCTTGGGAACAGATTGGGGATACGAGAAAACAATACATTACACTCGATACAGATGCCGAGAAGGCTTTGCTGACATCATAATATTTATTGCTTTTACTCCTATAATTAAGTGATTTATGTCTTTCGAAAGCACTCGTTTATTGGTTTGTTATATTATATTATTTTGACACAAACCGAGCATAAAAAGAGGACTATAAATAAAATAACATAGTAAAGCTTAGCTATAATTAGATATTACAAATAAATAATTCATAGTATCCATAACTTTATAAATGTGCCTCAATAATTATGTGGATATAAAATATAAAAATAATGCTTTCCATGATACTTTATGCATATTGAATGCGTCGGACCATTTATTATTAATTTAGTTAGCACAAAGTGAGACAGTGCAATTTATGATTCCTTATGTAAAATGAAAACCATGATTAAACGACTCGATCGAAAGTTTGCCGCGCCATGACGTCACCTTTTATTAGAGAAAGTACGAATTTACGTGGTCGGGCGACAAACGGGACGGCCGTTGCCAAACCCATAATCTGTTAATTAGCCCACCGGTGTATCATTTAAAAAAAGTTGACGCACTGGCCGCGGGGGCGTGGGAACTTTTTGGTGTTTTTTTTTGTGGAGCACGCGGGAGTTTGGAACTTTTGAATTTGGAAGGCTGCACGGGTCGCGCGGTGCTCGGCAGGGGGCGCGCGCGGGCGCTGGGTGCGCGTGGCGGTGTGAGCGCCGCGCCGCCTCAGCCTCGACTGCCGGCATGGAAATTCGATTTTTCTGACGTTTCCTCCGCGCCTTGCTCCACGATCGAACTGCACGCCACATGAATAGGCGCCCTCGCTGATTTTGCACGCCCGTTGGCCGTCATAATTCCTATATTAATTTATGACACTTTTTTGAAACACTCCTCATTATTTAATCGATTTTGAGCGTGCTTTATTCAGGCATATACACTTTTTCAACAACTGCAAAGCGCTCTTACCTAAACAATATCATTGCATCTTATCGGATACCTATGACTCACCCTTAGCCATATGGAATTTTGCGATACGCTAAAGAGATAGAATTGGAACGAAATTGAAATATGTATGAAAATTATCGCTAAATGTCATCACTAAATTGGTCACGTGATATCCGCACATGCAATCCGCAATTTCGTTCGAAAGCGATCGCATGAATGGGACATAGCTAGAGCTGCCTATCTATTAATTTGTCTCTAATAAAAACATCTGATATATTATTATATAAAATTCTCGTGTCCGATGTTTGTGACCAAACTCCTTCGAAAATGCTCGAATGTTCTCTCTGTATGTAAGCTATATTTTCATATCCCTAATGGCAAAACAACATTTGCCGGGTCAGCTAGTAGTTCTATGTTATTTGTTAGGCGGGAGAAAATATTTTGGATGAGGAGACACGTAGATTATAAAAGAATTTTTGGCTAACCCATGTAGTTAAATTCAGTGGTTTACCTCTGTATCTATTGCCGCAATAATACTGAATATTTATGCCACTTTTGAGGGAAGCCGAAGGGTGACTGCTGTCTATACGGTATAGTGGGAGAGCGGCACGCAATTTAGATTGTTTCGCCTTTCAGGCTTGTGTTTGACCTTGGCAGTCCGCGTGTCTGATACGGCCGGACCGTCTATCAAAACTTGGAGTTTATGCTAACGTAAACACAACACATTTTTGGTTAATTTTTGATTCAGGCAAGTTAAGAGCTAACCGAAGTAAAGGTTTGACAAACGAATAGCATAGCGGTAGCGATTCTGCATTCTGCATTGGATGTCGTAGCTTCGATTCCCACTACTGGCAAATGTTTTAAAATGTCGGGGTGTTTTTCAATACCATATTGTATTTATTTATATAAAATATTATATATATTTATCAGTTATCTAGTACCCATAACACAAGCTATCGCTTAGATTGTGATGTGCGTAATGTCGGGCCCTATACCACCATTGCTTACAGCAGTAATTCTGCAGTATTGTTTTGTACATTTTCATACAAACATGGTCAAAACAATACTGCAGCATTACTGCTATAAGAGGTGGTGGTACGGCCCCTAATATATTATTTAAATTTATTTATTTATTTTAAAAAAATATAAAAAAAAAAAACATTAAATATTTGAAACGATGTTTCTTTTCGCGCGATACAGTAGTAGTGATTTTTTCGTTTATCATACTAATAGGGTATTTGACTCCAATTTTTTTATTACTTTATTATAAAGTAGAATTAAAATAATGACGTGCACTGAAAGAACTAATTAAATCGATCAAATAACAAAAAAGTTATAAGCATTTAAAGATTTGTGATTAGACAGAGATAGCAACAGAGACATTGTGACGTCACACCGTACCAATGCCATAGTAGCTTCGTGCGGCTTCATACAAATTTTCGTTTTGCGAGAAAGGGATAGAAGATCCTCCCACTCCAAAGTTTAAACGCCTGTAACTTTGTAAATCTTCGTTGGATTTTAATATTTCTTTCACTGCACGTTATTATTTTTATCCTAGTTTATAATAAAGTAATATTTTTTATCAAATTCAAAAGTAGTGTAAGACCCCATTTAGAAGGAGTAAGTAGCCCCTAACGGTTTCTACGCAGCATCGCGCCGGTTTGTTAAATCGCTTGGCGGTGCCAAAGGGAGGTCGTCAAATAGTACAGTCGTATAGAAATCTTTTATTCCTTGCAATTAGAGGAATGTACGAGGTAGCATAAGCTGCATAACTGAACATTAGACGTATTTTTCATGCTTTGCTAATGTTGGAAAATTTTCATCATTTTCGAGCCATAAAACACCCGTGCCGATCATTACAGACCATATGTATACAGGAAATGTGGATTATTATTTTCATCACGAACACTCGAAAGTTAGCTGTTCTGCAACTCTATAGCCATATGGCATTTTGCTATACGCTAAAACGATAAAAATGGAACCAAAATAAAAAATGTATGAAAATGATCGTTAAATTGGTAGTGTGATTTATTTTAATTACGTTCGAAAGCGATGCAATAGCAATCTTAAGCAAGTAAATAATTTAAAAATTAAAAAACACGACTACCCTGTGGTAAAATGACATTTTCCAAAAAAATATAGCCTATGTTACATCCGACAAGGCTCTCTTGGCACTTGAATGAGGGCGCTGTTATAGAACATCCAGCATCCAGAAAACAGTATTACTATTGGCCAATAGATGGCAGCAGGAGTAATTTTTTTTGATAAACACGACATTTTCTAAAAATGTATCCTAGCTAGATCGATTTATCGCCCCCAAAAACCCCTGTATACTAAATTTCATGAAAATCCGTTGGAGCCGTTTCCGAGATTCAGATTATATAGAAATGTGTATAGATACATACAAGAGATATAATAATTATTTTAGTTCCATGTACTACGGTAGTAGTTATGTAAAAATTAGAATTATCATTACGTACGATCGCAAAGTAAAACTTTTGTATAGCTAGAGTTAGAAAACAAGTGCATACAGATCTAATATAGGTCAAATGCTGTTGAGCTAGTTTGACTCTGCCATTGTGGGGTAAAGAGCGGCCATCTTTATTATTATCTATTTTTAACACCCGTTTCTCTCGTGGTTTTGTCCGCGGTACTTAATGTAACTTTATTGGAAAACAATCGAAATCTTCATTTTTCACATAGGCCTATAAGCATAGTTAAATAAATTTAGGCCGCGGTTTCGCTTGCATGGAATTCGATTTTTACTAATCCCGGGGAGCCTTAAAATTTTCCAGCATGAAAAGTTGCCTATCTACTTAATAAATATTAATTTTACAATTTTGAATATTGAGAAGATATAGAAAGTAGACTCAATATCACCAAGTTTGGAAAGTAATTCGCCAAAGATTCGTATTTAAGTGATCTTATTAAGTTATTTTGAGGTACGGAACCCTAATAAAGATTTTCATTTCACATCAATACGTGATACATGGAACGTAAGAATGTTTACAGAATTCCAAATATTACTTACACAAACAAGACAAACTGAGAAATTTTGTAAATTAAAGAAGGTAAGTAAATCGGAGCAAAACTTTTAAAACAAGCGCCGAAATAGCTTTTTAAAGAGCTAAAGTTTAAGCGAAATCTGTATTAAACGAACGGGTGCTAACAAGCGGGATTCTTGGCACGGAACCGTTTTCGATCTTGATTAGCAATTTCCATCTTTTTGATGTCAACATTATGCAAGTAATATCTTACATAGATTTTGCTGTAAATAGACTCATTCTCGTCTTTTTATGGAAGTAAATTAAGTAGTTTTTAGGGTTCCATACCAAAATGGTAAAAATGGAACCCTTATGGTGAGACTTTCTCCGTCCATCCGTCCGTCCGTCTGTTACACTCGATTATGTCAGTAACTATCGGAGCTATCGACTTGAAATTTAGAATAGTTTTAGGTAATAGTGACCCGACGTCTTTGCAATCATAAAAATTTGAAAATCATTTTTTTTTATTTAAAAGGGCCCCTTTTTTAAACGAGGTGGTTGAATTTTCAAAATGAGATAACAATATTGAGTGGGTTATCACATGAAAGAGCGTTACTTGTGTATTCTAAAACCGATTTTTATTTATTTTTATGCCTGATAGTTTTTGATTTATTGGGCAAACTGTCGAAAAAAATACCGTTCCCCCCCTTATGTCCGAAGTTTATGGTTCAAAAAATCTGAAATAATTGTGATCAGTAGGAATAAACCTATATTTTACTGGAAATATAAAATCAAATCTCTAACCATTATACTTTTTTTGCCTATAAACTGCCAAAAACAAAGTTAGGTTTGCGGTTCGCCAACAAAAGTACCTAGATGTAAATTCTACTCGTAAGATCATGAACAAAAGTGATTCTTTTTATGTTTTACTTCTTTTGTAGTATGGAACTTTCAGTGTGCGAGTCCGACTCGCACTTGGCCGTTTTTTTTTAATATAGGAGTCCATTTTTAGTTCCTCACGATGTTGGTTTAAAAAAAGCATATTTTATTTGTGTTTTTGATCAATTCTTATTCGTGTTTACTTACACGTTATGTTTTACATGTTATATTATGCACTTTGTTGGTAGACCTTAGTAGGTTAGGTCTTACCTCATAGATAGATAGACGTAGATGTGCAGTCGTAGCCAGTATGACTTATCTATTCTATTTCTAAGATTGCTTTTCGTTGTGCTTGTGGAATACATGGGGTACAACGAAATGTATGAGAGGTTGTATAACGATCGGATAATATATTATGTTTCCCATTCCCATATATTTTCGTTCCATATCGTGCAATTTTAGAAATAGCATAGATAGATTCTATGGCTTAGATTGCTAAGTAGAGTGAAGCGCTACAAGTCAGGAGTTATTGGAGAGGTCTAGTGCCCGAGGTCATGATCGCTTTAGGTTGCTATACTTCGCAGGAATTATACGTCATTTTGTGTTATATTATCATTGAAAGATATACAACGAAGAAAGATGTAGAAAGTACGATCGCTAAATGGATCACATGATTTGAAATCAAACTATTAAATCGTATCCATTTTTTTTATTATTAAACGTTTATAGCACCACTTAGAAAGAAAAATGCAACAATGCAAAAGAGCAATATCTGCCAGTCGACCTTAGGACGTTACGTTATTTCCGTTGTATTCGAGAATATCGAAAAATTATGTCATAATATTATGGCTATGGATTCACAAAAAACATCTGCACCAAAAACACTCGGTCGCATTGCAAATGCATTAAAAAAAATGAAAACAGAATAAAAGTATACCATTAACGGCGCCTTGGGGTTGCGAATTGCGATGCATATCTCAACTCGGCAGCATCCCACGACCTGGCGCTTTGCCAAACATCGTGTACGACAAACCGTCTTACACTACTAAACTTTATATATAGGTGTATACATGTGTATACTTTTTATAATACAAGTACTAGCAATTACCCATGACACTGACAAAATCTAGATCTCGTGTCTGTATAAGTGCAGCGACACACGGCTGAATGTACGGCGCCGATACCGGCAACCGCATATAATTATGTAAAGTATGCAAAGTATGGATGGCGAGACACAACAAACGTGGCGAACAATCGGACTGTGGAGTTAGTCATAGCTTTTGTACGAATATCGAGTCGACTCGCATCGCAAAGATGAATCGAATTCGTCCATATATAATTTACAGCCAGCGCCAACAGCTATTGACAGTGGCATGTCAGTGACAAGTGATGCAAGAACTGTACTAACCCCCTAGGACGCCAACGTTTCAAAGTTTCGCTTTTGCTACCCATTGAATGCAGTCTACCTATCCAAAGTAATCGTCTAACGGAAAGTACGGTTTTCCTTCCCAGGCACTATATTTTTAGGCATCTTCTAGGCAAGCGCGTACCACCTCAGACTGTATTATTAATTTCCATCGGGTGTAATCACTGCAAGCGTAAGTTACCTATCACATCTACTTGAGCTAGCCTAACAAAGCATTGCAAGCGTATCTTGCGTAGCGCATTGCGTATAAGCGCAGATGTGTCTCTACACTTAAATTGGCCAAAACAAACAAACATCTCTTGAGTTTAATGCATTAATTACAGTAATATTGTAAAGGCAAAAATTGTGTGTATGTGCGAATGTTTTGTAACTCCATAGCGCCAGGTGAATAACTGACACTATGATGGTACTCAGACGGACTCCACAAGAAAAAATTATAACTACAAATCTTTAACCACCAAGCAATCTTTCACCACCTTTTGGAATATATTTTATTAGTTTATAATAATATAAGCTTAGTTATTTTTCATTTAGTCCTTATAAAGGGTAATGCATCATGATTCATATGCAGCCCAAAGCCTCAATTGACTCTTTTATGCAGTTAGTATGTCCGTCACAAACATTTTGAAATATTTAATAAAGAATCCTGCTTTTTCATACCACAATGCTTGACGTTTTGTTAACAGTAGCGTACAGTGAATGTTAATTGAATGAAAGGGCGAGAGAGTTGCACTGAAAATTGTTATTTTATTTCTTTGTTGTTAGTTTAAATTTTGCGCTGTATTTTTTTAAAACTTCTTCAAATAAATAAAGGCGTGGTTACTACGATGTAGCTACATCTATGCGTAGGCTTACTACGATATAGCTACACGTCCTATACGTAAGCCTACACTTATACGTAGGCTCACTTCGATTTATCTACACGTCCTATACGTAGGCCTTCTACGATATAGTGCGTAAGGTCAAATGCGCGGAAGTCACTAATTGATCAATTTAACGATCATTTTATACATGTTTTGAATTTCGTTTAATTTTCCATCTTTTAATTGCTGCCGTTGATCAAAATACAAGATTAACACAGTATTACCAGAATGTCAGTACTGTCCGAAGTACTGTATGGTTATTACAAGTTTTTGTACGATCTTCTCCGATGACCGAAGTCCGTTGGAGGTACGGGCCTCGAGGCTTGGCCTTCTTGCCCGGGCATGTCCTACAGGCAGCTCCACTTCCTTGATATCCTTGTTTCAGCTCTTCTAATCCAGGCCGCGTCTGTCTGGCGTCGGCCTTGGAGGTATGGTTTCACGTGGCCGTGTCGGGTTTTGTTGATCCCTACCAACAAAATCCGACACGGCCACGTATCACGTCCATCGCGTTGAACGCGTCGTCCTCTTCGTCATCGCCACAGAACAATGTGCTCTTGGAAGGCACCGTTGCTTGAGGGAGTAGGAGCTCGCGCGATAAGGGACGCCCATTTGGTGTTCTTTCTTGCAGCGGGGCTATTCCATAAAGGTGCATCCATGCACTTGTGTCCGCGCGAGCAAACATAGTGCATGCTAAGTGGCGAACAAACTTCTCCACGGTTGGGGTGCGGGTGTCTCTGTGGATAACGTCATTGCGGACGTATCGCGGCGCTCCTACGATGAGGCGCAGGCATCTGTTCTGCTGGAACTGGAATCGTTTCTTCTGATACGCGGGGCAGAGGGCGTACCAAGCTGGATCCGCGTACGTCAGACGCGAGCGGACGTTGACTCCGTAGACTCGCAGTTTCGTTCTGGTGGTAAGGTTGCTCTTGCTACCAAAAATGTAAATTATCAGCTTCCTATGTCCAAAAGGGTTTTGAATGCTGAAATATTGCGGTGACACTTTACTGTGTGCACCGATTTGAATTGATTTGAACAAGTAGCGCCATCTGTAAATTTCTCGCTAATACGCCACAATATGGCAGAAACCGTCCCTGCGTAAATGCGCAAAAGTATAGTGATCTTTGGCATGGACCGCGATCCATAAACAACACTGTGGTCGGCTTACTACTGACACCGTTTTTGACACCAGCAATCTGGCGACATTTATTAGCGCAGTTCGCCAGGTCCTGCGTATATTATTTACTGTATGATAACAAAATATTTTTAGATAACCCGAGCGAAGCAAGAACGGGTCAGCTAGTTCAATACATTCATACTGAATAAAAGAATGAAATACCTGTAAGCTAGCTGCACTTAAATATTCTCTCTCTAAAACGATCCCAGCTCCCCTACCATTAATGTAATTTGGCACCACTGCAATAAAGCCGACTAGCGAAATATAAACACGACAGCAGATTGACTCGTCTGCAGGCTAACCTGAACTATATTATAAATGCTATACTTTGTTTATAATATTGTATTTACATATATATTAATACTTAGTTATTATAAAGCTGTAGGGTTTATACAGCGGTGTACCTAGTTTTTCTTTTTTCAATTTGGCTTCGATTACTAACGATTTACTCCTTTCGATAACTTCTATGCTTTTCCCGCTCAATGACAGCAACAGATAAATAATTCTTTATAATGATGGTCGCATTGGTTTTAAATTTCTGCAGAAACCTCTTGATTCTCCCGAGATAAAAGTCATCCAACATACTATATCTATTGCTAATTCTAAACCTCAGGGGTTAGTACAAGTTTTTGTACGAATTTCAAGTCAACTCGCATCGCACAAACGAATTGAATTCCTTCATACATTTACAGCCAGCGCCATCTATTGACAGGTGCATGTTAGTGACTGCCCATAGATGGCGCTATAAAAATATTCATAGCTTTCGCTTAGCAAAGCTTCAGTGGCAAGACAGCTTTAAGTTCATATCGCTATATAGATATACTATACGAGATTTTAATTAGAGTCGACGAACAAAGAACAGTAAACTGGCGTCGGCTTTATTAAACCTGTATGCAAGTTTAAATAGCACATATTAAAAAAAACAAATGTGGAAATCGACTCTAGGTTTATAACAGAAGCAGCAAATATATTCATAATAAATATAAATATCACAGTGCAGGGCGCCTTTGAAACGTCGTAAAACAAAGATTAATACAAGTTGTTGGATAAACTTCAATTCGAATTTTGTTTCGTTTTCGTCATTCAATTTTCACATATTATGTACTACTAGGTGACCGGTCAAACGTTGTTATGCCATAATTATTTAAACTATCCTATCTTTTAAGTTAGATCAAACTGCACACGGTGTGCAAATTTGATTAAAATCGGTTAAGTATTTTAGGAGTACGTCGCAGACAAAAAAAGTGACGCGTGATTTATAAAGGTATATTAAGATGTAGCAACAAAAACTATATCTATATCGAATTCTTAGTTATATCTCATACTAGTCCTGCTATTAATATAAGTTTGATCACGATGAGAACAAATCTATGTATAGCTGTAATTCACGCAAAAGAAGCCACGAGAAACAGCTAATACAATAAAGTCTATGAAATATACCTTTCATGCCGTTTTCAATGCAATGGACTGAAACATGTTATGAAAGAAAAGTATTTGCATCCACAGTATATGTTTATTACATTTACTGTGGATGCAAATACTTTGCAGGAAAACTTTTACAGCAAACTATTTGAAATTGTATGTACTTTCACCAGTGGAAGGAAAAAGCGGGTCATTTAACACCAGAGCGGTTAGTAGAGGTTTTTGTACGAATTTCGAATCCGTTCGCATCGCACAAACGAATCGAATTCCTCCGTACATTTATAGGAAACGCCACCAATTGAAAGCTGCATGTCAGTGACTGTCCATAGATGGCGTTGGCTGTAAATGTATTGCGGAATTAGATTCGTTTGTGCGATGCGAGTCGACTTGATATTCGTACCAAAACCTGTACTAAGACCACAGCAACGAGACAAAGGCGGTTGGAAGGCTACAAGACATACCCGGTATTGGATTACATCACAATCAGGTACTAAACCGATAGAACCCTGTATTAAGTCGGCACAGACGTATAGGTAACACGATTAGACGTGATATTGGATGACCGGTACAGCCATTTACTCGGTATGCAGATTTCACGAATAGGTGATATCTCTTGTAGTTACTATACAAACGCCGTATATTGGTCAAGTTATTTAATGGTCAGTGAATCCAAATATGTGAAGACTTCTGAAATTCTGATAAAGAATGGCCAAGTGCGAATCAGGCTAGCGTATATAGGGTTCCATACAACGAAACAAGTAAAACGTTAAGGTGGGTCTACGCTAGACGAACTAGCACGAGCGAAGCACAAGCGGAACCGTTCTCAGCTTCGTTGTTGTAAGTCGTTCGAAGCTTGTAAATCGGTCCACACTACAGTGCGACAAGGCTATTTTGGCACGTGGCTAAAGTCTGAACTAATGCCCCTATCTTGTGCTACTGTTTGATAGTTCGCTCTGTCAGTATATGACTATTGTATGTTATGTTGTTTTTGCATACTATCAACTATTTTAAACTAAAATTGAAGTAAAATTGAGGAGATTTTATTTTATGGCTGCCTTTGTTTTGCAACAGCGCCCTCCTTCAAGTGCCAAGAGAGCCTTGTCGGACTGTAGATGAATTGTGTTCGGCTCGTGCTCGGTTCTTGCTTGATTCGCCTAGAGTCGACCCACTAAGATTTTTTTAACGAAAATTAATCTGTTTATAGAAGTCTATTGTTATTAAAAAGATGTATACTAGTTAGAGAGTTGATGGATCGATTTTATTAGTCCCGAACGTGGTATATAATGACCGTAATGATCGTCAGTCATGACTAACGCACAGAGTAATGCTTTAATCACGAGATGAAAAATTCTCATCAGGGGAGTGCATTCGCATTGTATTCATGAGATATGAACGAATGCCCTGTTGTGATACCAACAATGAAATTACCCGGTCAAATATGGATGTATAGGCATCAATTATTCTAGGGGTCAGTTATTCGGGGCATACAAATTCTGAATTTCGGGGGGTACTATTTTACACAGTAATAATTTAATTTTTATCGCTACAAGTTAGTATTTGACTGCGATCTCGCCTGATGAATTCAGTGATGATATAACTAAGGATGTTATCGTACTAACTTGGAAGGGGTAAGTAACTCACCCCTAACTGTTTTTATACACCATCGCGCCAGAACATATAAAATAACTTGGTGGTTGCTTCTTTGCTAACGGCTGTAGCCTCCTATCGGACCTGTAGGGTTAGTATTCCTAATTCCTAAAAGTGTATTAAGTCTACCAGTCCCGTCTGCAGTCAGCGTAGAGACAGCGTGGAATTACTAAGGTCTTTCAAAGTCTGAAATGTGAGGGATGATTGGTGATAACTGATAAGACTGATAAGAATAAAAACTTCGTCCTTGGTCTTTGAACCTAATTTTAAAACATAATCATAAACAAAACTCTATACCGTACCGGTTGAACCCTAAAATTCATACAAAATACATTGAATATTGTAGAACAGTCACGCTAGGTACAGCAGGACATAGTGTAATTCATTTACAAATATTGAACCACGCTATTATGAGTCTAACCTTTTCAAACTTAGAACCTATATTTGCTCGGGTTTCGAATCTGTCAACAGTGTAAACCTGATGGATGATTCATATAGATGTTTACAACGACGGTTCGTCGATCAGTGAATTAGTGGCTTGAAACTTTTATGAGTTAGTAACACAAGATTTATTATAGGAAAACGGTATGAACCTTGTCAATTTGATAACGTTCTTAGGTTCTTAGAACCTAGGTTCGATAGCGAGTAAGTACAACTTTTTAACATGTTTCTTCTAATTTATATTTTTTCTACTAATTTAAATAAAATCTCTTGTCTCGTGTTTGTTACCAAACTCCTCCGAAATGGCTCGACCGATTGTTATGAAAATTTCTGTGCATGTTCTGGTCATATTAGGACGTGAGCTACTTACAGTCCGAAAAGGCTCTCTTGGCACTTGAATGACATTGTCAGGAGGGCGTTGTTAAGAACAAAGGAAGCCAGAAAATAAAATTTCCTCAATTTTACTTCAATTTTAGTTTTATTTTAGTTAATATTAAGCAAAAACAACACAACAGAGACAGAGCAAACTATCAAACAGTATCACAAGATAGTGGCGTTAGTTCCTACTTTGGCCACACGCCAAGATAGCCTTGTCGCACAGTATGATAAGATACGAGTAAGAAATTAAGCATACGAGTACATTTTTCATGGGTTATATGATTACCACGTTACGTACTTTTTGTATTAAATGTTAGCATTGACTGAAATGAAATGCAAATCTAGCAAGTAACGCCAATTCTGGCCTCAAAAGCCATTTAGGACGTTACTAATAGTCAGTAAAACGATTTACATCATGTATGTAAATTGACACGGTACGTAACTCACTTTGCAATGTAATATCCGAAGCGTTCACGGGCCGAAATATCGATATTGCAATTTATATATATATTTTTTTTGTTTCTTTAATTTATTGTACTTGTCTGTATTCTCAACTTATGGTAGGTAAGTTATGCAGTCGAAGATATTATCGTGGTAACGTGGGAGGGGTAAAACCTAACTATCGCTTGGCGGCACGTCAGTCCCGGTAGATGGTGTTCAGGTGAAGCCAAAGCCTCCAACGAGACCTATCAAGTATCGTCACTTTTAACAGATCTATAGTTAGATATTGTTCTGTACTTGTCGAAGTGTTTAAAAAATATTCAAGTAGGTACTTACGATTTTTGACTCAGGTCTGTTCACAGTCTATTTGTTAACACCAATGATCCCACAAGCCCAAAAGACAAGGGTCATTCAAGTGCCAACAGCTTATTCAAATATTAGCCTGGGTCTGTGTTGGTTTAGGCTAATAGCTGTAAGACTGAAGCGCTATTAAATATTAAAGAGCTGAGTAGAAAGAGACATATTCTGAATCTGAGTTAAGTTTCTTTGTACCAATATTATGAAACTAGTACAAATACAATGGCGCATTGGAGCGTGTTGGGCCCACAACCGCTACAGGGCATTTTACTGTAATTAAGTTATAAACATACACACACAGGTACATACAATCTTTAGTCTTTTTTTAAACCCTACTTTTCAAAATTTTCGGGTCGCAGTATTTGTAACCGAAAAACTCCAAAACGGCTCGACCGATTCTTATGAAATTTTTGGTCTACGTTCGATAGGTCTAAGAATTTGTAGGTCATTACCTATTTTTCATACCCCTAAATGGTAAAACAACGTCTGCCCGGCTAGCTAGTAATAATATTATCAATGTGAATGTAAGTTTGTTTCTTATTCTTTTACGACTAAAAGAAACAGTTTTGATGAAATTTGGCACAGAGAATAGAGATTGACTGGAGCTTGGGAAAGGCTTTCTTTTTATCCCAAAAAATCCATAGGTCCCCTGGCATATTAAAAAAAAACAAATTTTCACTTTAAATTACAGTAAGAGCTATAGGTTGCCTTACCAAGCTTCCTTGAAAGTAGGTACGAGTATAAAGGTCAGAATAGGGAGTGGGAATGGGAGCGGGAAATTCCCATTTCCATTGGGATTTGTGAAAAACCATATTTCGGACGGAGCCACGGGTAAAAGCTAGTAGTAGTACAATATCGCAATAAGTTCACACATCAGATAGGTCAGTAATGAGATCTGATTTTATCACAACGAAGCCTGTTGCCAATTTAGAGTCGGGAAATGCGGTCGAAAAACGGAAACCTCAATTGCTCTACGGTTTATCTGTTTGGCCGTATGACCGGTTTATGGGCTTGCTTTAATGCATATATATAGGTTCAAAGTTCACCTAGTCAAGTTATACAAGTAAGTAGGACAGATTAATTTGTTTTGCTTATAATCCGCTACTTGAAAATAATCTGTATAGTCCAACACTACCCAGATGAAACGCCACACACAATTCTTCCAAAACTTTCTTCGACGCACGTTTCGTTCCGACACCGGGTCATCCTCAGGAGATGTTGACTTCACAATGCGAAATCGTAGAGTGAAGAAAGTGTTAGAAGATTGGGTATCATGTTTCATGTGAGTAGTGTTCCTGCATATTGTACCATACAGAATCTTTTCAAGTAGCGTTATAGCAAAACATATTAATCAAAATTAGTATTATAGCAAAACATTTTAATCTGTCCTGCTAATTATGGATTTCTGCAAAATAACGCCTGCTTCCATTTAATATTTAAACAAGTTAAGCAAAGCTGATATATTGGCTCATCCTTTGGTTGTAGCCTTGTTGTAGCACAAGGTTTTGTCTTCGAAACTCGAAATACTAAAAGATTCCGACGAATTGAGAACCTCCTCCTTTTTTTGAAGTCGGTTAAAAATTAATGCGTAATGTCAATTTTTATTTTAACTACCTACTGACTTTACGTCACGAGGTTCTGGATTTGATGCCCGGGCCACTAAAAAAAGTATGTATAGGGTTTTACTATCAGGTCCTAATAACCTCGCGATTCTCTCAAGAAACTTTGTTTCAAAATTCAAAAAAATTTTTTTTTTGGGTATTATACAACTTTTTACTAACAAGACATTGCGTAGTTGAAAAAAAAATCCGTTGCACACCAATTCTGTGATAGGCAATTTCATAATAGTATCGTTTCAACACGATTCATTTTTAAATGGACATAATAACATTAGTCACGTTTTTAAAGTCACGTATAAGTACAATATTGCAGGGTGTGTTGGCACGATATAACGCGATAATTTCAAGTAATTAAAAACTGCCGAAAAATATGGACGCTAAACCGTTGGTAATACATGTGATATTATCGTTTTGTTAGCAAAAAGGGAATATAAGCAAAACTAAACCGGCTAAGTGCGTGCCGGACCACGCGCAAAGGAAGGTTCCGTAGTTGATCTTTGTTGGCATGTATAAAATGTATACGCATTTTAACTTACATTTCTAGTACTAATAGTCTCTGAGTTAAGCCGTGGACGGATTGACAGACGGACGGGAGTTACTTGTTTACTATGGAATCCTAAAAATAGTCAATGTTAAAATTTACTTTAAGAATACTATATGGCTATAGAACTTACAGCTGTAGTCTCATATGACTTATCTTTTCTATTATATTTTTCACCGATATGTACCAAAGGATGTGCCCATTTGAATAATTTACGTTAACCTTCTTCATAAAAGAAAAACGTAGCGCGATCTGCCAAATTTCCCCTTAATTATACGCCACAATATGGCGTAAACAGTGTCTTTTGAAACTCACGTGTGAGGACTAATAACAAGTATGTGTGATCTGCGGCGTGGACCACGACCCATAAACAACATTGCGGTTGGCTTACTACTGATGACACCGTTGGTTTCAAAACAAGCATTTTTGGCACCGGTAAACTGGCGAAATTTCTTTGTGCGGTTCACCGGATCCTGTCTTTTCTATTTTCATTTATTTTGTTATCTTTAAATTATAAGCACAAGTTTGAATTTAGGTTATCTTTTCCGCGGAAAAACACTAGCATATCAGGTATTCACCAGCACAGTCATTATGTTAATAGCTGGCTGGTATTAACTCGTAATACTGTTACAAGCCGCGGGCTATTGGTGTATTGGTCGGACCTGGCTATCATGAATGATCTATTAGAGCCGCAACGTTTGCGTGTACGTCGTAATACAACTTAGTCTAACTGGCAATAGTCGAACACGCCAATGCAGGCAAACAATTATATTTGGTGCTGGGACATTAGCGTGAAAGGATTTAATCGATCTGTTTCAACTACTATCTGCCTTGTTAGTCTAGAAGTTCTGGGTTTAATTCTCGAGTTGACCAAACAATTCTTAGATGTAGTTACCTGTTTATATATTTCCAGTACTAGAGTAGTAGAGTGCTAAAAGTCCCTCACTATACCTAATGTAGTAAGGTAATTTGAGCAGTCACTGCATACACATATTCGCGATCTTCACAAAAAACTCATTATTAAATATAACATTTTTTATAATTTTACATAAGTCTACTTACTAGGTGTAACATTTATATTACAATTAGTAATATTGCATAGACATATTCACGATCTTCACAGAAAGCTCATAATTTTTTTTAATTTCACATACGTCTACTTACAAGGTGTAACACATATAATATTTATGTAAATGATGATGTTTTATTTTAAGTTTTTGGAGGAATAAAGCATTTTATTTATTTATTTCTTTATTTATTATTTATTTATTTAATGCAAGTTTTATTAAGTTACCATAATATAGCTACCGTACAACAGAAGACATCATTCCGATGATTCCGGGAAATCAAACCCACGATCTCCTAATAAGAAGTAGAGGTTTAAACCCGGTCTATAACTGCTTCAGGTGCAGGAATAACTGCGAGTTGAGATAATAACGCTTTTTTATTATAAAACCTATAGGTAGATAGGATCAGAATCAACAGTTGAGCTATACAACCATCAATCTTAGTTTGACGCCGCGAGCACCGATCGTTGGCTTGGCTAGCAATTCGCACACGGAGCTGTATCTAATTGCTCATAATATAAGGTCTTATCTGAGAAAATGATTAGTCATTTTCAATGAATACCAACACAAAATACGTGTGGCCTACCCATTGTTCAGATTTAGACAGTCAGATTTAGAAAATTCTTACTTTTATTCACATGAGTAATATAAATGTATGCAATACAACTGACTGGACTGACGACATTAAAAGAGTCGCAGGAAGGCGCTGGATACAGTTAGCGCAGGACCGTGCGGGCTGGAAATCATTGCAGGAGGCCTTTGTCCAGCAGTGGACGTCCGTCGGGTGAAACGATGCAATATAACATGGCCTAGTGGTTATTAGTCTGAGTCCCAACTTCGCAAGCACTTTGATGTTGATAAACTTGCGTTTAACAACAATCATGCCTCATGAAAAGCATTATTGCTTGAATGAAATCTAAGTTGGAGCGCTGTTGGCAGAAAAAAGCCTCTTCTTCTTTTGAAGGCACCCAGATTGCACTTGGCTGGGAACACGGAGAATCGAAAGGCGCTCCACACCTTAGCGGTTCGTTTCAGAAAGAGGAAGATAACCGAATTGCGTTCGAGTATCCTCTCAAGAATGCAGATTTGCTCACAAAGTCTTTCTTCAAACAACTGTTTGCTCCACAATAGCACGGCACACCTGCGATGTTGTGCATGCAAATACCCTGACCAAGTTCCTCGCAAGTGTAAATTAATTGCAGTTAATATGCTTGTTGAGTAAACGGTCTTGCGTTCACGGTGCTCGCTAATTGTGACGTCACCACCTGGGGATTTATGGCGCGCTAACTGGCCCCGACTGTGTGTTTAATGTCCCCTGGGGTGGGGCAACTTGGGGCTATCGAATGAAGCTGTTATTGCTAATGTTGTAGTACCTCATTGGTCTGATGGTTAGCATAATGGACTGAAGATCAAGAGTAAATATTTGAAATTAGATTGAAAATGGCACCACACTTCTGCCTAAGAATTGAATACCAAATTATATAAATATACTAGCTGATGCCCGCGACTTCGTCCACGTGGGATAAAAACTATTCTATCTTTTAAGTTGGACCAAATGACAGATATTCACGAAGTTTGAACTAAATCGGTTCAGTAGCTTAGGAGTCCATTGAGGACAAACATTGTGACACGAGATTTATATATATTAAGATTAAATTATTACACTGGTAACTTGAGCCTCCATGAGGACAGTGGTAGAACATCGATAGCCGTAGAGAGGCGCGGGTTCAAATCAGCGGCAGGGTCTTTATTATTTAAGAATTCGCGAGTTTGATCCTTGGGTCAGTCCCATGGATAATGTTTTACGTTTTTTGTAAGCGATTCACTGCCGTGCCTCGGAAAGCAAGACAAGCTGCTCTCATACCTAATATCTCCGGTATAAGACCTCAGCTGTTCCATCACTGTGAAGATTCACTACCGTGGCTGAGTCAACCTTAAAAGATAGACGATAGATAAATATGATAGCGCGGATTTTTCCACCAATTGATTGATCCACCAATATAAACCTGTCCGGATAATATAAACCTGTTATTTTGTGATCTTATTAAGCCTAATGCCTATAGCCTTCTACGACAAATGGACTATTTAACAAACAAAAAATTCAATTCGAACCTGTAGTTTCAGAGATTAACGCGTTCAAACAAACAAAAAAACAAACAAATTCTTCAGCTGTATAATATTAGTATAGACAAATAATCATTTTTGTCAATCGACCTCTCATAACCGAATACCGATTAGATTTCTACAAGAGCATATACTTTTAAAAACTGTATATACTACTGCAACCACCTACAACCAACCAACCAACCAAGCACCAAATCAACCCACGAACTCACCAACCAACAATCAAAAAAATCAACAACCAACCAACCAACCAACAACTAAGCGACTTCAGAGGGGTTAGTACAAGTTATGGATAAACTTGATTCAAATTTCGATTCAGTTTTGCCATACAATCTACTACAATAATATATACGGGAAAACACCGAGAACAACTTCTTAGCATTATACTATATCTTGTACTAGCCCCGCAGAAGGGAAGTTGTCAAAAGTCGTTTGTAGCAAATGAATCGTGAACTATATTCAGTGTAACAAGAAGGCTGTATTGTCGCAAAGCCTAATAAAATCCGGCCGCTTCAACCGCCCGTTTCTGCCAATTACGCCCTCTCTACCTACAGTTGGCAATCCTGCATTTTAACGCCCTCGCACATAGGAATGTAGCTGGGCGATAAGCGGAGCGGAATACTCTATGATTGTTTTCCTTTGATGACGCCATACTTTTTATTGATCATAAACTATGAAAAGAAATTAAAGCGTTACCTATTGGTGCCGTGCGACAAAAAACGTAGCTAAGCTATAATTAGTACATATTCTCTAGTGAACACACACCTTAGAGTTGACCTGTTTGTTTTACAATGTAATGTTAACAATATAAACTCCTTACCGGTTACGGTTTACGAATACGATCTTTCGACACATTAAAATCTCGCGAAATAGATTATATAAGCTTAAATTTAAGATTAAATTTAAATCGGTCTTGTAATTATACTTATATGCATAAAATTAGGTGATATGGTTTTGCTGCTACTCAACTCAAAAATTTGAGTAAATATCTGCATCAAAAAATTAATTACACTACTCAAAGAAGCTACACTACACATACATACAGTAATTTAAGATACTGCCATATCCACAATAATACACACTCCGATATCTTTTAGAAATGAAGGAAGAAAGAAAAAAAAAAATTCGAAAAAGTAGAATTAGATACAAACTCAAAAACTATAAGACTTAAAAGAGAAAATTAGAAGAAAAAGTAAATACATAACACACATAATAAAAACAAAAACCCTATACTATAGTGGTAAAAATCGAAATACAGCGTGAACTGGCGATTTTCCGGGAAAAATAGCCTAAATATTAGATCAGGGTAAAAGACATTCACTGTAATTTTTATATTCCAAATAGCTGTTCAGCTAGGCGAGTCTAAAAAATAAACGCATTCTTCTGGTACTGTATTCTAGTATGGTATTCGTAAAAAAAGTGCCCGCTGATTAGAAGAATCTGTTGTTTACCTTTTTTTAGACCATCAGGTGATATAATTTGTTTACTACTACGATAGCGATGAATACGTTTTTTTACGCAATTTATATAGTTATGAAGTTATCTCGTAAAGGAGTGACAACAACTTTCATTTTTCCCGTATTAAATACAATTAAAGTATCTAAAATTACAATACAAAAAAGAACTGCACGAAATAGAATACGCTCAGCTTCCCGCTCCGCTTATAAACAAAGATAGCCTAATCAACGTCTACGCCCGAGGTCGAGTCATGACATCACTATACGTAGCACTACACGTAGCAACGTAGCAAAGAGTCAGCCGGCCGCCCAGTGCTACGCTAGCGGTCTACGGGACAGACGTGTTCTACGTAGCGACTAATTTTTTATGAGAATTTTCACGTTGATGACGTATTGATCAAGCATAGTAAATATTATTATTCATGTGAAAGTTTGTACGTCTTTTTGATGTTTGTTACTCAATCATGTCACCGCTTCTTAACTGATTTGCATATTATTTAGATTGTATGAGTAGATAGTTTAAAACATTGAAATAACACATATAGGGATTAATGCCACAAAAATCTAATTCTTATAATAAATTCCACAAAAACAACGCGGTGGTCCGGTCCTAACGTCAAAAATCTTTCTTGGTATAAGACGGAAAGACTATGCCCAACTTTGGTTTCTGACGGACTCTAGTATAAAAATAAATACATTCACATTAGTAATTGTAATGTTATGAATGTGGAGGTTATGATCTTTGTATGTTTGTAACTTCTTCACGCCAGAACTGTTGAAACGACTTAGCTATAATGGAAGCTAATTTAATTAGAGAGTGGCCGCTGCTGGCATGGGAGATTGAAAACTCCCACAAAAGCCTTTTTATTCAATCTTGTGGTTTGCAATGAGGTTTTTGCCACTTCATAAAATAAAAAGCTCAAGTAAGCAGGACTGATTAATTTGTTTTGCTATTATCCGCTACTTGAAAGGATTCTGTATGGTGCAATATGCAGGAACACCATCCACATGAAACACCACACACAATTTTCTATCACTTTCTTCGACGCACGTTTCGTCCCTCTACGATTTCACATTGTGAAGTCAACATCTTCTGAGGATGTCCCGGTGTCGGGACATTGTTAGTTTTGAACATTAATTTTGTGCCAGTTGTTCACTCTCTGAGGCCCGGTTTCCACCAAAGTGGAGCTTTGTTTGAGTAACCAATCAGATTTCGTCATTTCGACGTCTCCACTCCCATCAGTTTACGACTTTCCCACAATTTTCATAGAAATCTGTTGATAACTTACTCCATAGGGAAGTGAGTGGAACAAAATTTAAATAAATGACAGTAGTGTTCGATAAGTCACGTGATCAATTTGTTGATTGGATATATCATTCACATACATTTTTTAATTTCGTTCCATATAGCTATGGAATGATTGCTCTACAGTTTTGAATGACGACCGCAGATCGTTATCTTGATCGACTGACTGAATGCAGGTGACCGATATTCACAGCCCAAACCGCTGGGAGTAGAGAGTCCTTATAACAGGATATTTCAAAACTCAACTCCAAAGGGGATGAAACAGGAGACCAAATTAGGAATGGAGATTTTATTCTGGATAAACACATAAAATAACTTTCATCGCGAAAAAATCCATGGTTCCCGCAGGATTTGTGAAATACCGAGATTTTCTATCTGCTAGTACTGAGTAATGGCGTATATAAGTCTTTGCAACATAAAAACAGCGTTGGAATACTCGATGTGGTTAATTTTCGCATCAGGAGGGGAAGACCGAATGCACATTTTCTACGAGGCATTCACAATAGACGTGCACAGAGAGAGATTATCCGTTATTATCGGATCATACGCGGATGGCATCAATCGATTTCCGTCTCTACTACTAGTGATACTTAGGCCCTTCGAACACGGCTCGTAAGCGTAAGTGTTGCGTAATCCTTGCGTACGACGAGAGCAGTAAGAACACGAAACTTGTCCGCAGACGAAGCGGTGTTGTAGCGAATCGTAGGCGTAATTGTCATATTGTTATGCGTAGCGTCATAACAATACGCTTACGCTACGCTTGCGCTTACGAACAGTGTGCGAAGGAGGTTATTCAATTTTCTTTCACGTAGCCCCCTGATGCGTTTGTACTGTTCGAAAAAAAACTTAGTTCAAAACAACATTGGAAAACACGCGCACCCTTGGTTTTTTACGAAAATTCTGATTAAATATTATGAAACTGTTTTCTGAATGCAACTTCTGCTGACGTGGTTTAATGCCTAGCTACGGAGGCCCGAGTTACAACACTTTTAGATTTAACGCCCGTAGTTTTATGAAAGAACTCTTCAGTATGAAAAGCATTTCAGTTACACTCGTTGCTTCAACAACACGGCAGCTCGCTAAGATCTAAATGTTATACTTTTTATACAAATAGCTTCACATTTATAGTCATGATACAATTATCTATAGGATATTATATATACTCGTATCTTTCTTTTAATATATAAAATTCTCGTGCCAATTTTTGTTACCAACTCCGAAACGGCTCGACCGATTGTTATGAAGTTTTCTGTGTGCGTTCGGTAGGTCTGAGAGTAGATCGCAAGTTATTTTTATATCCCTAATGGCAAAACAACATTTGCCGGGTCAGCTTCTTTTAATATGAAAAATCCTCACTTCTATCATTACTTATTAAGCCTCAATTTCACAAACAAATTATTTCTTTCGTTTTAAACCAGAAACTTTAAAGAAGTTTACTATAGTTTTTTACACCCTACAAGTTTAGTTCTTGTCTGCAATTTCACCTGATGGTAAGTGACGATGCAGCAGAAGAACCTACTCCTACTAATATATAAACGCGAAAGTTTGTAAGTAAGCCCGAAATAACACATAGGCTATTAATTTATCCCGGAAAAATCCATCGTTTCTACGGGATTAGCAAGAAACTGTAATTTACGCGGGCGGAACCGCGGGCAATAGCTAGTGTTATCATATATGCGGCACGAGTTTCTTTCTTCCAAGAATTTACTTACCCTTTCCAAGTACTTCCAAGTACTTACTTTTTTGCAAAATTTAAAAACTCCCAATCGGTTAAAAAAAGCAACTTTTTCTGTAATCTTTATGACGTTAATTACGTTACTTTAATGAAGCCCACCCAGCCCGATATAAACGTCGGTATTCCTAAACTTCTGTTTGACTTATATGAGATGCCTGGGATCCCATGATATAATATTACCATAAAACAACTCATTAAAAGTTGGAGGAGCGCCGATTAATCGGTCTATCCGACCTACCTCAGAAAATTTCCTGTTCCATTAGATAATACACCTTCACTTTAAACGAATAAAGTTTGTTTTACATTGAGAACACATGCCGTGCCTCCCCACTGCTGTAGTCCGTACAACATTATCATAATAT
The DNA here is from genome assembly GCA_963855885.1 of Coenonympha glycerion. NCBI lineage: Eukaryota > Metazoa > Arthropoda > Insecta > Lepidoptera > Nymphalidae > Coenonympha > Coenonympha glycerion. Next base: position 4,370,560 of record OY979639.1, on the reverse strand, counting down.
ATGGGCTAGGTAAATAGCATTTAAATTCATATCTGCCTAAACATTTTGCGGGAAATGTTAAGCTTTAAAGATCAAAAACGTTACTTAACTACGTCGAGCTACAAAATCAACGGTTCTCGTATGTTATTAGTTATTACATTATTTAGGTTGTAGGTGTCGGTATTTCTTTGTTATTCATATATAAAATGGGAGAAAATTATGTGGTAGAACTCTGAACCATGTCGTGACCGCATGGTATATTAGTGCATCTCCAAGCCTATCAGTCAAGATAAACTGCCTACGGTTAATTTTGAGTTGAGGTTTTCAAAAATCCGAGCATGTATGAGAAAAAACAATACTGAAAGAGTATACGTAAAAATATAGTAATAATGCTGTACAAGACTTTCTTTTTCTATGAAATCACCAACGGAAACGGCGACAAAACCTTTCATTACAAGTAATGAATTCTGTATATTTTAATTTCCGCGAATTACTGTAACATGTTCCATGCTATTAAGGTAACCCAAATTGGACGTTCTACTTCCATTTTATTTCTTACTCGTGAAAACCCTTGCTCGTAGGTACCAATTTTCACACCCGTGAATTTGGGCTTTCACAAATCCAGTGAGAAAAAAGGATTTATCCAAACATGGATTTTTCCGGGATATAAAGTAGCCTATGATCACTCTTGTGCAGAGCTAGGATGTGCGGGTAAAGAAAGGGTAGAGGTAATATGTCTCTCTACTTTTGTCGCTCTCTTTTCTCTTTCTGATCCATTTTGATAGACAGAAAAAAGAGATCGACAAAAGAAAAAAGAATAAGGTATATCTACGTGTACATACTGCATAGGCAGGCCTTCAACTATGTCTATGCAAAAAATCGTGATTTTTTGCATAGATGATGATTAAAGGACAAACAAAAAAAAATTACACATTCACATACTACATATAATTTTTGCCTTTTGTTTCATAGGTAACTATTATCCAACTATATCCTATGGTGGACGACATTGAGGGCGTAGGCGGAAGATAAACAAGACTGTATAAGATTTGTATATCTAATTTTTAATAGGATTTAAAAAATGTATGTTCTAACTTCAATGAATGATGACGAAAATATTAAAAATATAACTATACTAACATTATAGAGCTGAAGAGTTTTGGTTGGTTCGAACGCGCTTATCTCTGGAAGGTCATAATTGAAGAATTATGTATTTGAGTGTTAGATATTTATCGAGAACGTTTATAATATAGCATCATGCTTGACCAATAACAGAAAAATTGTGGAAAATCATTCCTTTTGTAGATCTTTCGTTGCGTGCGTTGCATAAACTGTTAAAGTTACACAAAATCATGTGTTTCGGAATTATTTTCCATAAAAAGTTCTAAAAAAAGTCCGTGACGACGTTACGTTTTAAGATTGACTCATTATAATGGAATATGTAAAACTCGAAATCCATTCAGGCAAAGCCGCGCAACAGCTATCTATATTTTTATAGTTATAAATTCATTTAGACTAGATACACTTTTATATTAATAAAACTTTTACACGAAACAAGTACATGAAATTAAAATTATAAGCCGAACAGTTCAGAGCGCATAGAAAAGACAATTATTATAGTGTCAAAAACTTATAACGCTCGGAAGTTTGGAGTGGTTTTATGTTTGAAAGTGCATATGAAAGCTTCGTTAGCTCTCTAAAGAGCTCCGCAGCAAAACTAAAGCAGCGTTTCATTATAGTTAAAATCTCTTTGAAATATCCTACATGCATTTTTTTATTTTTTATTTACCCAATAATTGCGGGATATCATAGATGTACGGTTATATGTGGTTACATTGTGTTTTACATTAACTATAGTATAATAATATGCCGATGGACAAACCCAAAGGACAACTTTTGCCAGTAGTGGGCCGTAAGTATTGGAAAAATTACTAGATATTTTTATCAACAGCCGTAAGATACAATAACAATTCGAAAAGGGTTTATGTATTATACCACCCAGGCGCCCAGGCTGAGTATATTATATAGCAGGTTCCACACACTTTCAGGGAAATTTTGAAGAACTCTAAAGCATGTACCGCTTGACCTGGTCATAATATGTTAATAAGCCATATGATAACGTATCCGATCGACGACTTGTTCACGTGATTTATTTAAGAAAACTGTCAGTTTGACTGTATGATACAACATATAGTAACAAACATAAAAATAATTCTTACTACTACTTGAGTTAAAACAAAATACAGGTACCTCTTATCGTGCCAAAATATCATGTTACATGTTCATCAAAACTTACTCGTAATTCTGACGAGAATCATAAATTACGTCTTTTTGTTAGCGTTCATGTTTCGCTCCAATATAGGAAGGTATTATTAGGTTTATGCACTCGTTATTGATTTTACTTTGACAGTTGAAGGTTACAGGTTCTGGTAAAGATAGGAGGAAGCGACGATATCTTACCACGAGAGCAATACGAGCAAGAACATTTTCAAACATGTCCGCAGACGAAGCGGTGTTGCAGCGAATCGTAGGAGGCGTAATTGTCATGTTGTTATGTGTAGCGTCATAACGATACGCTTACGTTTAGGAGCCGTGTGTGAAGAGGCTTATGAAGTTATGACATAGGTATCTATTTGCGATCGTCGTAGAAACCAGTTGATCGCCTAAATGGAACGAAATTAAAAAAAAATCTCTGAATGACAGTTGTCATCCATAATTAGTCTCGTGATCAATTTGATCAAGTATGTCATCCGATACATTTTTATGGTTCGGCAACTCAATAGAAAATAAATCGGAACCCTTATAAAATCACTTTGTTGTCCGTCTGTCTGTCTATTATAGATATCGACATGAAAGTAATACTTGTAGGTAATAGTGGCTCGGCATCATTGCAATTATTAAAAATTGAATATTGTTTTATTTTTATTCATTAAGGAGCATGCCACGGGTGTCCCCGCGAAATTTAAATTTTTTTAGTGGTTTTTCGCGATTTTTAAGCTAACAAGACATAACAAGCTTATGGCAGTCAAATTGCGGAAATTCCAATATCGTCTTCACGTCTTTATACAAAAAAATCTGCTTAAAAGTGTCGAGTTAAAGAAATTAATCCGAGATTTGCAAGTTACCCACTTAAAACTCGGTACTCGATCTATTTTCCAAGGACAGTAATTTTTATGTAAAGATTTTGACATGAACATGTAAAGATGATACTGCCATTCCCGCAAATTGACTGCCATAAGCCTATAATGTGTAACTAGCGTAAAAATTGCAAAAAACCATTACAAAGATTCCTCCAGACTTACTAGGTGTATGGCACTCTTACATATTACATGAATCGCACAACACTTCTACTACTACCCTCCTACGGGTTTGTTAAACCACTTAGATGATTGGTCGTTAGCTCGCGCTTATCAAAACGGCGATGAATATAGAAAAAAAACAATGACAACGTGTTTGGAATTCTCGCACATCAATCAAACGGTACTTAGAAATGTAGTAACGTAATGACGGGTTGCTGGTATAAGCGCAGCAGGTAGCTACAGTGCGACAAGGCTGTCTTGGCGCGTGGCCAAAATCGGAACTAACGCCGCCGGTCAGTAAATTCACCCCTTGCGATTTCTACACAGCATCGCGCCGGAATGCTAAAAATTTTGGCGGGTGCGTGTTTGCAGGTAGGGGGGTGCATATAGCCACGGCCGAAGCTTCCCACCGAGCCAAACCTGAGCCAATTAAGAAATTATACAATTTTTAAGAAGCCTTTTTAAGATTGGCTGGAATCGAATCCATGACCTCCAACTCGAACCTCACTATTGAACTTTCTGACAACCTCCCTGGCGCAGTGGTGCGCAGAAAGTTCAATAGTTACGGCGTGAAAGAGTAACAGCACAAAGAAATGAATGTAAAGGAGGCCAGCGCCATCTATGGACAACCAGTGACATGCAGCTGTCAATAGATGGCGCTGGCTGTAAATGTATGGAGGGATTCGATTCGTTAGTGCGATGCGAGTCGATTTGAAATTCGTACTACCCCACTGAACACAAGTCATTTTGAGCCTCCTCAATTATTATGCAAATATAGCTTTCCAATTTAATCCTATACCTTTAAACGAGCAATTCTTGTATATATATATATATATATTTCTATATAATCTGGATCTCGGCAACGGCTTCAACGATTTTCATGAAATTTAGTATACAGGGGGTTTTGGGGGCGATAAATCGATCTAGGATTCATTTTTAGAAAATGTCGAATTTACCAAAAAAAAAAATATGACTTCTGCTGCCATCTATTAGCCAGTAGTTAAACTACCGAGCGAAGCACTTCTGCTGCCATCTATTATCCAGTAGTTAAACTACCGAGCGAAGCTCGGTCAACCAGATATTAGTATCATTAATCATTATAGAATTTGGGCCAAAGTTACATTTCTGTTCATCCTACTTCAAGTCTTAAATCCGTATAAAGCCGACCGTCTCGTCATAAAACTCGGCGGACCCCAAAGATTTAAATCACTAGATGAACCCTAAACCTCCAAAAACGTCCACGTTTTTGTCTAATCTTGTGTGCCACACGTTGTCACTCTCTGTCACAAACAAGTGAAACTATAGCATGCTGAGAGCACCCACTCAACATGTTTGTGCGCGTTTTTGGTGTACGCAATGTAGGTTTAGGGTCCATCTAGCGATTTAAATCTTTGGTGGACCCCATATAATTGATTTCTTGATTACCGACTGAACGCTGAAACGCAAAACAGAATCGATGTAAATTGAAAAGTGCGCTTCCGTAATTACTTCCCGAGGTTTTCCTTCGCAATATTTTTTTATAAATCTATCAGATTGGACTAGAAAATTGAATGTAGGACGAGGCGTTGACCTGGTTGCGATATTTTGTTTAGTTAGGTACAATTTACAAGGCTTTATAAGTACGAGACTAATATTACCGACTAAACGCTAAGTAATTAAGTTGGTGACTTATTAAAACATTATTCTAAACTCCATTGGATACTTTTGTATCAAACAGAAGTTGTAACAAAATTGTATCAAGTTCTACCTTTGTATAGGAGGTTTTTTTAACATATAATAACCTAGCCCAAGTCAATAATTCATTTCAAATGAGAGTAAGTATTTGGACATCGCACATTAATTTATCTTTCCTGCTTTCGTCTTTTAGACACAATAACCATTTATTTGAATACTGTTACCGTTCTATAGCAGAGCCAAAACGAGTTATGAAGGGTGATTTTACACTTCTCCTTGTACGACTTTACAATGTTTCGCAGTCTAATGCCCTTCCCTCTACTAATGTAAACATCGCAGCAACTTAGGGAGTCGTTAAGGCTTGTTTACTTTACATTTGTGTACGCTTGTAATGCACCACACAGCCTGAAATGACTCGCTTGATAAACGGCTGTTATTTATTGAGACTCACATGAACAAAGTAGTTACCTACCTAACATGAATTAATTAATTTTAAAACACATTAATCAATTCATTTATTACGTCTCACACGAGAGCTATAAATGAACTACTTTTGTTACAGCAGAACTATGAAAACTGAGTTTCTCTTAGGGCTGATTTTTCAATTGCCAGATAAATTATCTGAGGAATAAATTTGAAACCAATTCCAAGAGGCCGCCCTCGATTGCAAAAGTGCGGCAAAAAATACTTTGCCTAAATTGGCAAACCCGAGCCGTCGCTACACAAATTTTCACGCACCATACAAATTTCAAATTAACACACTCACACTACAAGAAAAAGTTGCCGCACTCACGGAACTGTCGTTGTATTGTTGGGGCTCTATCAAGTCGAAGCGCGATGACGACCTATTTAAAATCTAAATAAATGTTTGAAACATATTTCGTACAAAATCTGTCAAAACGTCATATTTACCTATTCATTTGGTAACGATTATCTGGCGATTGAAAAATCGTTTAATCTAAAAATGGACGCCCCTCCACATGTTTACATGTTGAAATAATAATGTAGCGGAGAGGCGTTCATTTTTAAATTAGACGATCTCTACCTACATGCACAATAATTTAACATCGCGTAAAGAATATTTCAGGCAAGTTTCTCGTAATGAAACGACGCTTATGAGTCGGGTTAGCGCTTTTTAGAGTGCTAACGAAGCCTACGCTGCATGCATTTTGCAACTTAACTGCACTCAACTTTGCAACACTGTGTGTGGTGTGAGAGCATACCTACGAGTCTAAACTTACTTCACTAGTGTCTTAATACACGACACTAAAGTACATGCGTTTCTGACATAATGATCGTCGTGTTATTATTGTAATTTAGGATTTAATTTTAAGTTACAGACTTTTTTTACACTCTAGTGTAAAAAAAGTGTTTAGTTTTTACTCTCGTGATGTCACCTGATGGTAAGTGACGATGTTACAGTGACAGATGTTATTATACTAATTTGAAAGGGTTAAGTAAACTCACTATACAGCATCGCGGCGGAACGCTTAATTGCTTGACGGTACCAACGTCTTTGCTGGTAGGGTAGCAAGCTACGACCGAAGCCTCCCACCAGACCGTGTTATAAAATCTTAAAGATGAAAGATGTCCATGGCGGGAATAGAACCCGTAACCTCCCAGCCGAATCAGAGGGAGCGCCCCTGCGCTAGGATAGGATATTTGCAATAAATAATAAATATTATGAATTAGGCAGGTACTATGAATAATTAATTATTAGAAAAGTCAGGAATATAAATATTTGAACAACATGGCGTACATACATTTAGCGAGGCGTATCCACGGTTTTAAGTATTCACGAAATTAACTTCATTACAAACAAAAACATTTTAATCGACACCGTACAAAACAGAGTTTCAACGTTCCAATGAATTTAAACGAAACGCTTGCAATGCATTACCAGTTGCCACAGTGTAAATAAGAACTACGGACCGCAGCATTACCGTGAGCCGACCCGCGGGAATCCTGTGTCGACGGCCGCTTGAATAATGCACAAATTACTCGTATATACCAAAAATATTTTGGAGTATTTACATCCTGGTAAATACTGCGAGTATTGATGTTAGGTTTTAAAGTAAAACTTTTATTGTATCGTCCCAAGCCATGTCGAATTTGTGTGTTGAAGCCAAAAATTTCTCAAATATGGCGTTGCGCGTCGTACATTTCGGTACCGCTGACAGCACATACCTACCGCTGTCGGTCGCATACATTATTGCCATTTTACAGTTTTGAGAAATTACAAATCCGACTTCTGGGCGGAGAATTAAATTGTGTGCGTGACGTCAATAAGTGATGATCTTTAATATTATGTTTATCATCAATGGTATTACCTAATTTTATAGCACCACTAGCTGTTGCCCGCGGTTCCGCCCGCGTGAATTCTTTCTTAAACCTAATAGGTATATGATTGGTTCCCTGATTTTCATCAGCCAATCGGGGGACAGAGTTTGCGAACGATTACGAAACGATGAATACGTTTTTCTTAAGATTATTATTTAAAAAACGCATGTTTTTTTGGCCATTACCTACTCACACGAATTGTTAGTTTTTACTTCATCCCACATTTACGGTACCCAACATTGTTGTTTTTAATTTTAATAATGTGTGGGTTCAATAAAGTGCTTCTTCTTCTACTTCTACTTACTTAGTCTACTTTATGTAAGATACTAGGCAATGACGACTACTTGATGTCACAGCATAATTAATAAGAACTACAGACCGCGGTATTACCGTGCGTGTAAAACGACCCCGTGGGTCTTCCGTGGACGCGCTTACGAATAATAAATATAAAGTTTTAAACTTTTAACTGCAGGTACGATATAACTACTAAGTACAATTCATTTACACCGTTTTTGTACAATGAATAATACTAAAGTTTTTTAAAAAACCTGGTTGAGTACCAGATGGTTTCGGGTATTTAGGGTTCCGTAATACTTTACCAAAGACGTCTCACACGTTGCCGATAGAAACAGCAGTAGTAATAGTAGCTTCTTAGGACTTTACCCTCTATGGTAGAAGTCTCAAGGTATCGCCACACAGCTAATAGAGCATAGGCAGGACGCTGGCAGGAGGTTTTGAATAGAAGCAGGTGTAATATCCAGGCCATATAAGCCAGGTTCCCAAGCACGCAATTCCATCAGCACCCACACTAAACTCTCGACGCACGTTTCGTCCCGACACCCGAACATCTTCAGAAAATTCGTTGTTGTATAGTTGGCACCGTTTGATCGTATACGATCTTTTAGGACGATGTTATAACATTTAACTTGCAATATGATACGTCATCTAAAAATACCTACATGTAAGCTAAGTATATCGTGCAAACAAGCTTTGCTGCTTTTCGCCTATTTGTAATCCGCTTTCAAGGTACGAGGTGGAAAACATGGCATGTTCTGAGCATTTATCCGATGAATAGTAAACAACCAAACTGGTTCTAATCCAACTTCATATATACGGCTTCTTTCTCATAGTTCCGTCCCATCTAGTCATGATACTTCCACGTCGATTTTCTTTCTACAATCGCTAACGCTTCGAAAAAAAATAAAAAAATATAAGTATATGAGAATGACATTCTTTATATCGTGTAAGCTAGAGTTCGATATAATTTAAAAATTTAAAATCACAACTGCCCTGTGGTGAAACGACTTTTTCGAAAATATAGCCTATGTTATTTGGAGTGATGTAAGGATTCTAACAATACCCCATATTATGTCCAAATCTATTCAGCCATTCGGAAGTTATGGTGGAATAAAGAAACATACATACAAACGTAGGTACATGCATACATACATGAACCCTAAAAACATTACACTCCTTTTTCGGGCAATCGTGTAAAAATGAAAAAGCGTCGAGTTTGGTTTTAGCAAAGACCATTTAAAGTTCTCGATGATATTAATGATGATTATAAGTTTGCACTAAAATCTTATTTTTGTTTCACTAACATTAACAAAAATATAATGTAGAGCACAACTGATGTACAGACGTAATGTAGAGAGTAAGTGAAAATGACTTAGGTACAACATCTGAAAACTTAAAACTCTTCGTGCTAGGTTTCCGATTAGCAACGAGAAGAAATGGCAAGAAACTCGGAATAACGATACATAGATAAAGAGTTTAGTGGCTTTCATTTAGTGATGATCATTAAGTTAGCACACTGCACAAAGCTGCAATTTGTGCTCAGCATATCGACATGTTGATGAATGATGATGATTACAACTTTAGTACACAATAGTAGGTATACAACGTTAGCAATTTCCAGTGCATTCTAACAGATATTGCACCATATGCTGCCTGTTTCATATTCGATGCACAAATTAATTTCGGTGTCGCAAATAAATCACACGATTTCAGATATAACCATTGTGTCCAATTATAATGAACACAAGTGTGTTTGTCAAGTACTCGTAGCTCAATAATTCGATATCTCATGTACCTGCCTCATGTTTTCCAATAGCCGCTTCTTACCCCGATGGTTGCCTGGAAGAGATCGCTGTGTAGCGATAAGGCCGCCATATTGTACATTTGTTTTTCTTTTTTTTTGGTTATTGTATTTGTTTTTTGTTTCTTTCTTGTAATGGTGTACAATAAAGTATTTTCTATCTATCTATCTATCTATCTCTTTTCTAATATATAAAATTCTCATGCCTATTTTTGTTATCAAAGTTCTCCGAAACGGCTCGACCGATTGTTATAAAATCGTGTGTATATATACTTTGTATATGTAGGTACTTAGTAGGTCTGAGCCGAGTAGTTCGTAAGCTATTTTTATATCCCTAATGACAAAAGAACGTTTGCCGGGTCAGCTAGATAGATATAGATAAAAAGTTGATCTTACACTGCTGTGAGACACGCAAAGCTTAAACGTCTCGTAACCGCAAATTGTCGTGAGTAGGTACAGAAATCCACACGCATGGCATATACGCACAGACGTCTCAAATTCGCATTGTTGTGACTGTGATTGTATTCAAATTAATCTTATACAATAACCATTTGCTGGAATTTTATACACAAGCAGTTTAACGTTGGAGGATGGAATGAGAAATATGAAAATGCAAACAATATTTACGTAACATCAGGTATTAGGCTAAACTCCTCCCATTGACCATTCTCAGAGGATACTCGTGCCCAGGAGGAATGAGGTAACACTTTTCCTCGTTTTGCCTAGATTACCAAGAGTGCGGAGACACTATCGCGGCCCTTACGGCATTCTACAACCAATTAATTTAGGAGTTCTCTTCACTAATTTATTGACTTTCATTTTCCCAACTTTCTTCATACTAGTTACAGGTTCTATGAAATTGAGCTCTGTGGTCTAACTTCCCAGTAACTTAAGCGGAATACGGAAATTTGATCTACCTAGTATGGTATACTATACATTACCTTCGAGAATACGAGATGGAGGTTCTTTCTAAACTTCTTAGTTTAAGTTTTGGATAGTTTGCAGTCGCGACTTCGCAAAGAGTTTGGCTTCTTATGTGTACGTAAACGTATAGAGAAGTACATTATGGATTTATTAGTCAAAGACCTTAAGAGGAGACCCTGAGTTTTGGTTCTAAGTTCTTGTAGTTAGTGGGAAAATCCCTTAAATGTATGAATTTAAAATATGAATTTCGCAAATCCCGTTCTTAGTGCACCATCATGACGTAATATCAACCGAGGTACCAAATTTCAGATTTCTACGAGTTTTAGTTTTTCCGGAATAGCTGGCAAGTTACAGAGGGGGTACACACATTTTTTTGGAAGTGTGTCTCGCACAAACTATTCACTTTAGAAAAAAATGATATAAGAAACCTCAATATCATTTTTGAAGAGCTATCCATAGATACAAAATGGGTCTATGGATTTTATGCAAAAAAAACTTTTGAGTTTCAGTTCTAAGTCTAACACTTAAAATGTATTATTTTTTCTATTTTCGTGTGAAAATCTTGATACGGTTCACGGAATACATCTAATTACCAAGTTTAAACTACTGTTTAAACTTGGTAATTAGATGGTATTGTGTTACTTGGTAATTAGTTATTATAGTTTCGCAAAAAAAGTGGCTGTGACATACGGACGGACAGACAGACAGACAGACAGACAGACAGACAGACAGACAGACAGACAGACAGACAGACATGACGAATCTATAAGGGTTCCGTTTTGCCATTTGGCTACGGAACTCTTAAAAACCGTTTCTGAGCGTTTTTGGATATTATTATTACCGACACATTAAAAAAAAATTACAATTACCTACATCCATTGTAGTTTCCGATAAAATTAGAAAAATTGAGATTTAGGAGCAACTTTTTCAACCAATCTTGTTTCTGCTTCTGAGCGAATTTGACCCAAAATACATGACGTTTAAATTTGAAAGTAATTTTGTCTTTATAGTTTTAACCTGCAGGGCGATCGGCTAAAAAAGTATCAATCGTTAAAAAACTGTATCAATGTCAAAAAGTGATTTTCAAGTGTTGTAATTGACATTGATACGGTTCTTTAATGATTGATACATTTTTAGCCGATCGCCCTGCTGAGGTCACTATTGTGGTCACTATAACCTATTACTGATAAGCCCGTTAAAGCGTATGACGTCATCGGGGTGGTCGAAGTCATCACTGAAGTGTTAGGTAGCGATGATAACAGAGACTAAACAATTAAACTTTTTGGTCCCTCTCTCTCGAAGAAATATTGAACAAACACAGTCGTTCTTACATAAGCGGGATAAATACCCGGCTCATAACCCGTACAAGGTTAGCGAAATTAGTTTCCAAAGTCCATAACCAATTTCACTTTAAGGTAAGGGAGCCTTAATAATTGCTCATCGACCAATCACCAGACCAATTATCCACTTCGATGGCTACGTTTGGCAAATATCTTAACAATAACACGGCGCAACAAACGTACAGTGGAGAAACAAAAATAAAGTTTATTTACAGAATTCACACTTAGCGTGATTTGTAGGAGTAATTTATGACTGGACCTGCATGGTTGTAAATGCGGAATTACATAATATGTTCAATATACTTTCTTCATTCCTTCGTACGTACGAGTTATTCCTATCATTTTAATAGTACACAGTATGGCACAAAAGTCTTAGCTACATGACTTATCTACGATCGTCAATCGATCGATCGTGGATACCTGCCGGTTGCCCATTTCATAACTTTACGTACAAAACATGATAGTTGTCTTTGATCAGTCACGTGTTTAATTTGTTCGTTGGATATGTCATTCCCATACCTTTCACAGGTCACCTCTTTCACAGAAATAACTGTTTAAAGCTTTAAATTCTTCACGATGCTCTTAAGCATACATGTAATTCAACATGGTTGATCAAATTACTAACCCCCTTTTTTTTGTCGATTAAAAAAGGGCTCTCGGTTTTAATGAAATACTTACCCAATATGAAATTTATCTGACTGCAGTAAACACAGTGTCGTAGTTGGAAGGTTGAAGAGCAGAAAAAATTGTCGACACTTAATTATCGAACAAGCTAGTTTTATGAATTCTACTGCTTTGCCATAGTGCCCAACTGTACGATAGCCATAGAGTGATGTTAATTTTATCAAAGAATATACGCGTCTTGTCTTTTATTACATACGTACCTACCAAACTCGAACAACTAATCCGAAAGTTCCTAAGAGCCTGTTAACATATAGCATGAGCTTCGAAAAGGTTTTTCTTCGTAAAATAGGAAATACATTTATGTTCTTAGTTTACGTAACTTTAGATTGATGCAATGCGACCGATGCTTTCGTTCTTATTGGCTGGTATAGCTCTTACAGATTAATTGTTAGCCAATATTGTCCGCCGATCAAATCGTGAAGACTGCAATGCAGTTACCTCATACCTGTTTCTGTAATGGAGAATAAATCACGGGTCAAGTACGAGTCGTAACTGCACTTCGAGGATTTCGTACTTTTACACCAAAACATGAATACAACTCATGTTCGACTGATTATTATTATTTATTTGGTTGTTTTTGTTTTTCCTGTACTGTTACGTCTAATCTTTATAATATCATTGTAACTAAATTCTTCGTACATACATTATTATGCTTTTATCAGTAATTAATCTTTGTATCCTGTAAATTGTAATTTTATTTGACCTTGTTTATAGGTTTAAGTTTATTAATTGTGAGTAATTTTTGTAACGCTGTTGTTTGCATTACATGTAAAATAAAATAAAAAAATTAAAATGCGTAAGAATGACATGAAACATTTATTTTGATCTATAAATTGATCACGCCACTAAAAAAATTCCGAAAAAGTAACTTGACATCGATAAAATTACTATCGAATAATTTCATCAGAATTAAGTTTCATTTTCGTATATTTTTCAATTACGATCCAATATCAACCGTTGAAAAAAATATATAACGTGTCTACAGTACAGCTGCTGAAGTAGGTTTGGTATTTACCTAGAACTAATAATTGAGTTAACGAATAGTAAAATAAATATACGCGCTAAACCCACGAGAGCACTTACAAAAACTTTTAAAACCGCTGAAAACTTTTTAATTTTTACTCCCTGGTATAACGTAAACAAGTCTGAAACGTGCTTAGTAATGGATCTTGTACGTAGCGGGTGTATTGAACAGCAGTTTGCATTCACGCTAAGCGCTCTCGGAGAGCTGAGAAAGGCCCGCATTTGCGCTGATCCGATGATGGCCATTTCATGTGCACTAGACCTTACGCTGTTAATAAAGTTGTTAAGGGATATGAATAGAATAGAATAGAAAATTCTTTATTTCATAAAGGCCTAGCATACGGAGGCTCTTATGACAAGTCATTTCATTTTACACGGTCTCATTATTGGTGATAACCATTTCACGACTTAAAAATAAGTTTACAAGGGTTCACAAACGCTCGTCTATGACTTAGATCTTGGGTCTACTAACTATTATTAAGGCCGAAGGAGGTTTTTATTTTTGTCCTTCTTGCTCTTACGATTGCGTTGAAGGGTGCGAAAAACGACGTTTTCCCTAATTACAACAAAACTAAGCCAGTTACAATAAAAAAAATCTAAACGTTTTTAGAACTTAACACTGCCGGCACAAATAAAAAAAAAACAAATGTACATTTGCGATCAAATTTTAAAATAAATAGAGATTATGGCGCAACTTTTGGGAAACTTTAATTTTTTTTCAATCGTATTTCTACGTCTGATGTTAGATTAAAACCCTTAAATACATGACGTTTAAATTTGAAAATAATTCTCGTTTGTTTTAATCTGCAGGTCATTAAAAATCGCTTAAATAATAACCGTTTGGCCGTTAACTAATCTACAGTATAAAAGGAACCTCTGTGCGAAATTTTATCTTTCTAGATTCAGGATTTTGGCTATGAGTCAATGAGTGAGTGAGTGAAACCCAGAAATTTTCTTCGTGTCTTTATACTAGTGGATGCCTGCGGCTCCGCTTGTGTGAATTTCTGTTGTTCATTATTCCCGCAGAGATTATGGATTTTACAGTTTGGCTACAGTATTCATTGTTTCTGATACCACTAATTTGAAAGAAACAGTATAATCAATCTAATTTTGAAATAAATACTTATTTATTTTTATGTAAATATCTTTCAATGGTCTATAACCAATGAATAAACATATTAAAGGATCAGCACTTACTGAATTCACGCATACATTTTTAGGCTCCGCCCTGAAGCCACATCTTTAACCGACTTCAAAAAAAATTGTCAAAACTGTAAAATGGCGATAATGTATCCGACCCACAGCGGTATCGTGCTGTCAGCGGTACCGAAATGTATGAAGCGCGACACCATATTTGAGAAACTTTTGGCTTCAACATACGTCACATTTGTCATGTCCTCTTAGCGTAGCGTATTTCGTCATTGCCTACAACGCATACGTTTCCAGTTTTCCACACACAGACCAGGGAATACTTTATATTTTTCCACAGATCGGACTGTATAACCTCACTTGTTAGACATCACAGAGCGATGTCGGACAAAGGGGACTTCCGGCGTGCTTCGTCAAAGGAAACATATTAATACTCAGAGACATAAAGAAACAGACTTTGAGAGAATTCTTTTGATCTACCTACTTAATGTCGTAACAAGAACTCTTCAAGACAGAATGAAGTCTATAAAAACTTGCAAGGCCTTATAAGAATATAATAAGCTCGTACACCCACATGCATCTTTATCATCACTTACATAAGGCGTGATGCGTGAAGTACTAAATCGAGTAATTATACGCCAAAAATGCCTTTCATCATTTTGACCGTCATTAACCAAACTCAATTAGAAACCAGCGCAAGGAAGCTGGCTTTCAAATGAAAAAGCAAATCGGTCCATCCGTTTGAGAGCTACGATGCCACAGACAGACATCGACGTCAAACTTATAACACTCTTTTTTGCGTCGGAAGTTACAAAATATGATGGCAAGACCAGCTGCCCTAAGTTATTATGAAAATTATAGGAAGACAAAATTACAGGCTCGCTCTTATTATTTTTCATAGAAAAGACAATCCGAAAATAATAAAAGAACATTATCGAAGTAATAATACTTTACCGTAGTCATAGGCAGTAATAGCTCAGTGGTTCTGATGTTTGCCTCTCATAAGGAGGTCGCGGGTTCGAATCTTAGGCACGCACTTCTAACTTTTCCGAGTTATGTGCGTTTTTAGGAAACTAAATATCACTTGCTTGACGGTGAAGGAAAACATCGTGAGGAAACCTGCGTGCCTGAGAGTTCACAAAAAATACGAGTATTCTCGAAGGTGCGTGAAGCCCGCCCACCCGCACTTGGCCAGCGTGGTGGGCTTTGGCCAAACCCCTCTCAGTCTGAGAGGTGACCAGTGCCCAGTAATGGGACAAAAAAAAGGTTTGAGATGATGACTGAAAATTCTCCATTAAAGTAGCATTTAATCAACAGTGTTTTTCCGACAAATAGACGCTGCCGCTTTTAATTAAAGGGAGGGGAGCGCTGACCACGAGCGGGTTACAGGATGATTTATAGACATGTCAGGATGTTTTTTCAATGTCGGTTCTGCCAAGGAACGTGAAAAGGGCTCGTTGGATATATGAGTTTCATGAGAATATTTTTATTGCATTGTAAAGAAGTATTATAATATGACACATAATCGGAATCCTTGATTTAATATTTGTAAGATTTTCTTTTATTTGGTCTGGTAGGGGCTTTGGTCGTGGCTAATAGTAATAACAAACCTATAAACTTGCAAAGACACACCGCTCAGCGATTTAGCTTTCCGGCGCGATGCTGTGTAGAAACTATTAGGAGTTTCCTACCCACTTCCAAATTAGTACGATACCATCTTCGACTGCAACATCGCTTACCATCAGGTGATGTCACAGTTTATTTACTTGTAATTAAAAAAACAATGGTACTCCGGGAGTTCAAGGGTTTTATCCCATCTCAAAAAATGTCCAACGCGGCTAAAAAAGTTTTCACTTAAAAAACAGCTAAATAAGTACCCATTTCAATTGGAATTGAATACTGTTCTAGTAAAATTAAGGTTGGTGCCGAAGATGTGTTCAGATCGTGTGACACATCGATTGCCTTTGGCTACATTGTCACCGACATTTGATATCGAATAATCGTATGCACTTTGAAAGAGCCTTGTGATAAGTGAAACCGACAGAACGAGCATACACGTTATTACAAAATTATAAACCCAATTGTATATTACCGGAAATGGAATGGGAAAGAAATGGAATGGGTATTTAATCCTTAGTTTAATCCTATATAAATCAATGTAAAATAAATTTTTGACTACATCGAACAATAGAAAGCGGCAAAGTGTCCCAAACAAAGCACGGCTAGTAATAAATTTCAGCGGATTCCATCGGACTTTCGCATTGTTTAAAATAATATTGCGAGTCCAAAAAACTTGCCCCTGTGGCTAGTACACTAGTATGAATTTACTCTTCTCGAAAAAGTCTTGGAACTTCACTGATTGCGAATTTAAAACAATATCGAAAAAAAAGGTAACGGCTCTTATATAATATTTGTTTTTATAATCTATATATATAAAAGAAAATGAGGCATTTTTGGTTGTTCCACGGATTCCGCCTAAACTATAGGTCGTAGAGATCTAAAATTTGGTGCCTAGGTAGATATTAGGTCATGAATTCGTACTAAGACGGGGATTCCAGAAATTCAAATTTTAAGGGGTAAAAATCGTACATTAAAGGGTTTTTCCCATACAAAAGTGTATTTTTTTCGTTGTTCCAGGAATTCCCGGAAAACTAAAAGTTGTAGAGATCTGAAAATTGGTGCCTAGGTAGATATTAGGTCAAGAATTCGTACTAAGAAGGGGATTCCAGAAATTCAAATTTTAAGGGGTAAAAATCGTGCATTCAAGGGATTTTCCCATACAAAAAAGATTTTTTTTCATTGTTCCAGGAATCCCCGAAGAACTGTAAGTCGTAGAGATCTGAAATTTGGTACCTAGGTTGATATTAGGTCATGAATTCGTACTAAGACGGGGATTCCAGAAATTCAAATTTTAAGGGGTAAAAATCGTACATTTAAGGGATTTTCCCATACAAAAGTGATTTTTTTTCGTTGTTCCAGGAATTCCCGAAGAACTAAAAGTCGTAGAGATCTGAAATTTGGTACCTAGGTTTATATTAGGTCATGAATTCGTACTAAGACGAGGATTCCAGAAATTCAAATTTAAAGGGGTAAAAATCGTACATTTAAGGGATTTTCCCATACAAAAATTACGAACTTTTTTGTTACTGGGCCGATTGCTTTGAAAATCCATATTTGAGTATCGGAGCAAGCATAGAGAAGGAATTTGTGGTCGAAATTTAAAAAAGTGGCCGCCATTTTGAACTTTTTTGTTACTGGGCCGATTGCTCTGAAAATCGATTTTTGAGTATCGCATCAAGCTTGGAGAAGGAATTTGTGGTCAAAATTTAGAAAAGTGGCCGCCATTTTGAACATTTTTGTTACTGGGCCGATTGCTCTGAAAATCGATATTTGAGTATCGCAACAAGCATGGAGTAGGAATTTGTGGTCAAAATTAAAAAAAAAGTAGCCGCCATTTTGAACTTTTTTGTTACTGGGCCGATTGCTCTGAAAATCAATATTTGAGTATCGCAGCGAGCATAGAGAACGAATTTATAGTCAGAATTAAAAAAGTGGCCGCCATTTTGAACTTTTTTGTTACTGAGCCGATTGCTCTGAAAATCGATATTTGAGTATCGCAACAAGCATGGAGAAGGAATTTGTGGTCAAAATTAAAAAAAAGTGGCCGCCATTTTGAACTTTTTTGTTACTGGGCCGATTGCTCTGAAAATCGATATTTGAGTATCGTAACAAGCATGGAAAAGGAATTTGTGGTCGAAATTTAAAAAAGTGGCCGCCATTTTGAACTTTTTTGTTACTGGGCCGATTGCTCTGAAAATCGATTTTTGAGTATCGCAGCGAGCATAGAGAACGAATTTATGGTCAAAATTAAAAAAAGTGGCCGCCATTTTGAACTTTTTTGTTACTGATCCGATTGCTCTGAAAATCGATATTTGAGTATCGCATCAAGCTTGGAGAAGAAATTTGTGGTCAAAATTTAAAAAAAGTAGCCGCCATTTTGAACTTTTTTGGTACTGGGCCGATTGCTCTGAAAATCAATATTTGAGTATCGCAGCGAGCATAGAGAACGAATTTATAGTCAGAATTAAAAAAGTGGCCGCCATTTTGAACTTTTTTGTTACTGAGCCGATTGCTCTGAAAATCGATATTTGAGTATCGCAACAAGCATGGAGAAGGAATTTGTGGTCAAAATTAAAAAAAGTGGCCGCCATTTTGAACTTTTTTGTTACTGGGCCGATCGCTCTGAAAATCGATATTTGAGTATCGCAACAAGCATGGACGAGGAATTTGTAGTCAAAATTTAAAAAAGTGGCCGCCATTTTGATCTTTTTTGTTACTGAGCCGATTGCTCTGAAAATTGATATTTGAGTATCGCAACAAGCATGGAGAAGGAATTGGTGGTCAAAATTTAAAAAAAGTGGCCGCCATTTTGAACTTTTTTGTTACTGGGCCGATTGCTCTGAAAATCGATATTTGAGTATTGCAACAAGCTTGGAGAAGGAATTGGTGGTCAAAATTTAAAAAAGTGGCCGCCATTTTGAACTTATTTGTTACTTAGCCGATTGCTCTGAAAATCGATATTTGAGTATCGCAACAAGCTTGGAGAAGGAATTTGTGGTCAAAATTAAAAAAAGTGGCTGCCATTTTGAACTTTTTTATTACTGGGCCGATTGCTCTGAAAATCGATCTTTGAGTATCGCAACAAGCATGGAAGAGGAATTTGTGGTCAAAATTTAAAAAAGTGGCCGCCATTTTGAACTTTTTTGTTACTGGGCCGATTGCTTTAAAAATCGATATCTTACTATGACAGCAACCATAGAGAAAGAATTTAAAGAAAGGAAGAAAAAAGTGGTTGCAATTTTTTACTTTTTTGTTAATGGGCCGAATGCTTTCAAAACTGATATCGGACCATAGTAGCAAGCAAGCACGGACGGACGGACGTACGGGCAGACAGCGTAGTCTTAGTAATAGGGTTCCTGCGTTTTACCCTTTAAGTACGGAACCCTAATTGAACTATATTAAACTTTTTGACGACCTCATATTTTCAAAATCGATAAGTGACTATAGCAGCAAGAACAAAACAAAAAACAACAAGCAAACAAACAAAGAATTTGTCGTAAAAATTGAAATAAATAGCAGTTAAGTACGATAGGAATTTTGGAAATTAAACGCCTGAGGTTGTAAAGCAGAGGTTCAACGTGAGCGAAGCCGCGGGCGTCCGCTAGTGTAACTATATTCTACACTAATATTATAAGGATGAAAGATTTGTATTTATGTGTGTGGGCATGTATTTAATCAATTAACTCAAAAACTGCTGTGCCCATTTCAAAATTTTTCACCATTAGAAAGCTACATTCACCCAACATAGGCTATATTAATGGAATCCTTTCTATTACTTTATCAACGGAACCCAAGGTTTAAAAAATGCAAGGTGCAAAAAATAAAAAAAATAAAAACAATTTCGTTCCATACCTTTCCATCCAGAGAATTGACTGAAATCGAAATATGTCATATGACTACGGTTACTGTATATAAATCAGTCCACCTTTTTTGAAATAAAAGGGAAAATTGTAGTACACAAACAAACGTTCTCTCACTCTAAGTCTGAACACAACTGATCCCCGTTCCATAACGGGTTCTCGACATCGGATTTCGTGTTTGAAAAAACATACTCTAAGGGTAGTTGGTAGTTAATTTTTATACAGGGCATGTTCAGCTGAAAGGCCGCGATAAAACTTCGCACCTACAGCGATTACAACAGAACTGTTGTGTGTGTTGTGTTTATTTCACTCGGTTAAACAATTTTTGTACAAGTGCAAACTTTAGCAGTGTCAGAAAAAAACAATGTTTTTATTTTCATTCTATCCCATAAGAATAATGTACCACTCCAGGAGACAGAAGTGAAAATTTGAACAATTACCTGAGGTAACGCTTAGGGTAACAATGTCGCGAGTTCGATGGTTTTTCCCTAATAAACTTTTCAATTCTAAATAAATACTAACTAATTACTATATATACTTAATTCTCAGTCTCACTATTAGTTTTTAGTTAGTAAGTCAGGCAGTGACGTCAGATCAGATGAGCCGGGTAGAGACGGGTAAGACGGGGAGAAACGGGTAATAGAGACGTGTTTTTTAGGTTCCGTACCGTGTACCGAATTTGGCGATATGGTAAAGCCCAAAATATTTAGTTAATCGACAGACAGTCTTATAATTTTAAAATATATCTATATAATTACCATGAACAATTGTGCACTCAGCAGAATATAATTAAGGCTGTTCAAGCTAGTTAGAATTGTGGTTTAGTCAAAATTTACGATTTCCGACGGCACATAAAACAGTAATGTGTTCAATTACTGATTTGATGATTGACATCACATTATTTGGCATTTCATAATCTGGTTTTTGTCTGAAAAATATTTGAAAATATGTGTATAATTTTCTCATTAGAACAGTTCTGGTACAGGCTGTTAGCTAACATAGCGGTCGACGTTCTACGCAGATGCAATAATTATATTAGCCAAGTTTCATATCCCAAACTTATAAACTGTCATATTTAGAAAATTCGTAACATTTGTTAGAAAGTGTCTCAAAAAAAATACGATTTACTTTAAATTTTCATTCAAAAACAGTATAACCAAAAGTGACATTTTTAGTATTTTTTCGAGATATGGAATGGGTTATCTAAATATATAAAAGAAGAAACTGACTGACTGACATATCAACGCACAGCCACCGCTGGGTCTAGAGACTCCAAATTTGGCACACAGATACCTTATAAGGTCTAGGGGAGCACTAAGAAAGGATTTTTCAAAATTCACCCTCTAAGGGGGTGAAACGGGGGTCCGAAGTTTGGATTTTATCAAGTTAAAATACGTCTTCACGTCGCAACTACTGTACCGATTTGGCTAAAATTTGGAATGGAGGTATATTATGTCTTGCATTATTACATAGGCTACTTTTCATACCGAAAAAATTCATGGTTCCCGTGGGATAAGTTAAAAACCGAAATTCACGCGGAAAAAAAATCTCACGCCGCAAGTACACAACCGATTTGGATGAAATTTGGAATGGAGATAGATTATATCCTGGGTTAATAAATAGGGTACTTTTCGTTCCGAAAAAATCCATGGGTTTTGCAGGAGAAGGGAAAAACCGATATTCACGCGGGAAAAATACTACTTCCCGCCGTAATTACTGAACTGATATGGCTGAAATTTGGAATAAAGATAGACTATATCCTGGATTAATACGGAGGCTACTTTTCGTCCCGAAAAAATTCATGGTTCCCGTGGGATTAGTAAAAAACCGATATTCACGCGGAAAAAAAATCTTCATGCCGCAAGTGCACAACCGATTTGGCTGGAATTTGGAATGGAGATAGATTATATGCTGGGTTAATAAATAGGGTACTTTTTATCCCGGAAGAATCCATGGTTTTTGCAGGAAAAGTGAAAAACCGATATTCTCGCGAGAAAAATACTTCTTCACGCCGTAATTACCGAACTGATATGGCTGAAGTTTGGAATAAAGATAGACTATATCCTGAATTAATACGGAGGTTACTTTTCGTCCCGAAAAAATTCATGGTTCCCGTGGGATTAATAAAAAACCGAAATTCACGCGGAAAAAAATCTTCATGCCGCAAGTGCACAACCGATTTGGCTGGAATTTGGAATGGAGATAGATTATATCCTGGATCAATATAAAGGCTACTTTTCATCCCGGAAAAATCCATAGTTTCCGCGGGAAACCTGAAACATTGAGGTTCTCACGCGAAAAATACTAATTTACGCTGTAATTACTGAACTGATATGACTGAAAATCGGAAAGGAGATAGATTTTATCCCAGATTATTACAAAGCCTACTTTTCATCCAGGAAAATTCCGTGGTTTCTATGATAATAGTGAAAAACAGAAATCCACGCGTGAAAAATATTCCTTCATGCCGTAATTACTGAACTGATTTGGCTGAAATTTAAAATCGAGATAGATTATATCTTGGAATAATACAAAAGCTACTTTTCATCCCGGAAAAATCTATGATGTCCGCGGGAAAACTGAAAAACTGATATTCACGCGGTAAAAATACTACTTCACGCTGTAATTACTTAACGGATATGACTGAAATTCGGAAAAGAGATAGATTTTATCCTGGATTAATACATAGGCTACTTTTCATCCCGGAAAATTTCATGGTTTCTATGATAATAGTGAAATCCACGAGGGGAAAATATTCCTTCACATCGTAATTACTGAACTTTGCCTGAAATTTGGAATGGAGATAGATTATGTCTAGAATTAATAGATATTCTACTTTTCATCCCGGAAAAATCCATGGTTTTCGCGGGAAACCTGAAACACTGATGTTCACGCGCGAAAAAACTACTTTCCGCAGTAATTACTGTACTGATATCACTGAAATTCGGAGAGGAGATGGATTTTATCCCGGATTATTACAAAGCCTACTTTTCATCCCGGAAAATTCCATGGTTTCTATGATAAAAGTGAAAAAGAGAAATCCACGCGGGAAAAATATTCCTTAATGTCGTAATTACCGAACTGATTTGGCTGAAATTTGGAATAAGGATAGATTATATCCTGGACTAATACGAAGGCTACTTTTTATCCCAGGAAAATCCATGGTTTCCGCGGGAAAACTGAAAAATGGATATTCACGTGTGAAAAATACTATTTCACCCTGTAATTACTGAACGGATATAACTGAAATTCAAAAAGGGGATAGGTTTTATTCTGGATTAATACATAGGCAAATTTTTATCCTGGGAAAATCCATGGTTTCTGAGAAAATACTTAAATAGCAGATATTCATGCGGGAGAAATACTCCATCGTGCCGTCACTTCTGAACCGATTGGGCTGAAATTTGGAATGGAGATAGATTATATCCTAGAATCAACATTTTTTTTCGGGAAAATCCATTGTTTTCGTAATAATAGGGAACAACAGAAATTCTTGCGGGAGAAAATATATTCCTTCACGCACAACTACTGAAAAATTTTGGTTTAAAGTTGAAATGAAGATAGATTTCATGTAAATTAACACAAAGGGTACTTTTTATTCCGGAAAATGGATGGTTCCCGTAGAATAGTTAAAACTAAAATTTACGCGTGCGAAGCCGCGGGTATCTGCTAGTTTTAGGATATAATCCGAGATTTTTTGTTACTTCTTAGGTCTAATCATATAATTTAATTAATATTCAAAATGGACATTTACTTTTTAGGGTTCCATACCAATTTGGTAAAAATGGAACCCTTATGGTGAGACTTTCTCCGTCCGTCCGTCCGTCCGTCCGTCCGTCCGTCCGTCCGTCCGTCCGTCTGTCACACTCGATTATTTCAGTAACTATTCAAGCTATCGACTTGAAAATTAGAATAGTTATAGGTAATAGTGACCCGACGTCATAACAATCGTAAAAATTTGAAAATTGTTTTTATTTTTATTTAAAAAGGGGGAAAACCGGGTCGACAAAATTTCAAAATGAGATAACAATATTGAGTGGGGTATCATATGAAAGGGCGTTACGTGTGTATTCTGAAACTAATTTTTATTTATTTTTATGCCTGATAGTTTTTGATTAATTGGGCAAACTGTCGAAAATAATACCGTTCCCCCCCCTTATCTCCGAAGTTTACCAATCAAAAAATCTGAAATAATTATGATCAATAGAAGTTAACGTATATTTTACAGGAAAAATAAAATCAACTCGCTGACTAATATACTTTTTTTGATAATAACAATAATCCGCCAAAAACAAAGTTACATTTACGGTTTGCCAACAAAAGTACCTACATGTAAATTATACTCGTAAATTCATGAACAAAGGTGATTCTTTCAATGTTTTACTTCTTTTATGGTATGGAACCCTCGGTGCGCGAGTCCTAGTCGCACTTTGCCGGGTTTTTTAATAAGTTCTGTATTTATTTTACTATAAATTATTTCATAGTACTATAAATCGGCGCAAAATTGCGTCAGCGCTTCAGAATACGTTTATAGTATGGGCCGAACCGCGATGCGCGCGGCTTTGCAGCGCTTTAACATAGACGCCACTACGTGATATATTGGATAAACGCATTGTTTTAATATAAGATCATTGTAAATAGAATTAATTATGTCACAAATTAAATACGTTATTACGTTTGTCCGTGCTGATTATTCTGCTCACCCTAACGTGAACACGCCCTTGTAACTAACCCTTTAGATAGTTACGCAACACCGATTATATTAACGTGAACTCAACGGGTCTGCCCGCGAAATTCAAAATTTTCGTGGTTTTTTGCAATTTATACGCTAATTAGAGATGATAGGCTTATGGCAATCAATTTGCGAGAATGGCAGTATCATCTTTACATGATTATATCAAAATCTTTGCATTAAAATGTGTATCCTAGGAAATTAGTCCAAGTATCGAGTTTTATGTGAGTAACTCGCAAATCTCTGATTAATTTCTTTAACTCGACACTTTCGAGCAGAGATCTTTATATAAACACGTGAAGAACATATTGATATTATCGCAATTTGACGGCCATAAGCCTATTATGTCTTATTAGCTTAAAAATCGCGAAAAACCACGAAAAATTTGAATTTCGCGGGCACAGCCGTGGTGTGCTCCTTAAACTACCCAATTACAGAGAGATCTGAGAGTAGGTCGTAAGGTATTTTTTCTATCCTTAATTGCAAAACAAAGTTTGTCGGTTTAGCTACTTTAAAATTATTATCTACCCCTAAAGGTGATTTTAGTTAATTACAAATAATTATTTATATTTGAAATTATTAAAATTTAATTTAAGATGTAGGTATTAAGTTATGACTTGTAAAGAAATTTACAAATAAATTGATTATTGATTATATTGATTATGAAGTAAGGAGCGCCCGAAGTATTTGTCGGGCCTCATCAAGTAGTTCGTTAGAGGACGACGTAAGCCCCTACGATGAAAATGGGTACGTGCTTGTGAAATTGTCTCGAGGATTATGTCTTTAGTTACACGATTCATATCGTAAGGAACATTTATCTACGCTCATTGCTTAAAGTTCGAATTATGAAATCAAAATGTGTCACATATTGACCTACTTTATTCACAGACTTCTATAATTATTAAAAAGTTATTCATTATAACATCGCTGTACTATGGAAATATCTCAAGATAGTTGAATAATTTCCATTAAGATACTCGGCTCTGGTTCCTGTATTTTTATGTGTCGTCATCACAGAGCAGGAAATAACTTTCTTTTCTCTGTGGTCGTCATAGCCAAAAGAGAGTGTAGAGCCCGTAGACAGAGAAAAGCTATAGACAAATTGTTATCTTATGTTTCATTCACACAAGACAAAGAGCAACTTACGCCGATGTCGTGTAAAGAAATGAAATAGAACGATAAGATCTTTTGTTTCACGTAGCGTGTCACGTTTTTTATGTTTTAGTCACACTACTTTGCTAAACAAAGTTTGACAGCGGACCAACAGTTAGCTATCGTATTACTTTATAATTCAGTTTTTACGATTATGTTATGTCCGATTCAAGTTAAATTAGGTTTTGAACACTTTTATAAACTTACACATATTATTACAACGATTCAAAACAAAAAAGTCATGGTGCGGTGTAGTGTTAAAGGTTAGTTTTTGTCTCTTTTTGCGACACGCTTTACCAGCGTCTATAGCTTTTCTCTGTCTACGGTAGAGCCAATCCTCAATTTTGTTTTTTTATATATGGAGTCCACAGACAACATTTAGTTCTTTGATCAGGTATATTATAGATTTAGTTGGTAGTCATGGGATGGGCCACGATCGACCATAGACAACAATTAATTCACTGAAACAATAATTTTTCCCTGCCTTATATGACTGATTAAAAAGTGTGTTCATACAGAATATTGAAAAGAATTATGTATAATTTTTGATTATTTAATTATTTACTAAAAATATACTTTATCTGACTTTTATAAATATTTTTCTACTATTTTTTAACAGACTATACACAGTTTACAACTAAATTTTGGCGCCATACCTAACTTTTAACATTTCAATGTGTTATTTTTGTTACTTAGTCAAAACTTAGCGCGGAAAAATGTCTAGCAGTGAAACCTACTAAAGAAAATTTTACATCACCTGAACTTTTAGTAATTGCAACAAAAATGACCCACAATTTTTTACCAACAAAGTGAAGGATTTACGACAAACGTTAGCAAGATTTTATGGTTTTGATTTATGATAATTTGAGCGTAGATAAAGTAGTGTATGAAACTCTACATAATTAGGTATTAAAACACTCGTGTGATACTATTAAAAAACTCGCCTGCGGCTCGTTTTTTAAACTCACACTCATGTTTTATTACCCCCCATTATGCATCCGTTTCATAAACTACTATTGCAGAACTAATTTGGCTCTACCTTCAGCTGTATCAACATAAATTAATTGCATTACCTGTGTGATTTATCTCATCGTTCGAGAGATGGCTCTGTCTTCAGTTAGTTCGTGCTAACGAGTTCAGCATGCCAAATATTTACGTGCCCATTCTGTTGACTTGTAAGAGCAACATTCGTTGTAAATTTTCGATGATTTTCTTCGTGACGGGATTTTTGTCACGCCGCAATAAAAACATTTTATTTTGTCTAAAATCCTGCGCTATACCATCCGGAAATAAACTACGTTTCAGAAAGCCTTTAATACATGTGAAAGACTTACAAACAAACGACCAATACAGTCATCCTTTCAGTTTTCCATGAAACACAGTGCAAATATCGAAGCCTTTACCATATGTAGCCGAAACTACTATACCTAATACCTTACACCTGAATTCTGATTCGACTAACAAGGCAATTTAAAAGAAGTTAGATAAAAGCCCATATAAACCTGCATTCGTCAAATAAATCGGTTCAATATGTTCAGCTCAAAAAATATAGCCAGCCTGTTAATATTGCTGCGAATCTGTCAGACTTGGCAGTTTGCATCCACGCTAAGCGCTCTTGGCACCCGCTGACAAACGCAATTGTATTATGTTCAAGTCAATAGCACATGCTATATTATGTACTATATTTTGCAGCTGCTCTATTGGATTCATATTCAACCATCTTCTATCTTTCGTTCTCTTAATATATAAAATTCTAGTGTTTCGTGTTCCTCCTAAACGGCTCGACCGATTGTTATGAAATTTTCTGTGTATGTTCGGTAGGCTTCAGAGTAGGTCGTAAGCTATTTTTTTTATAGCTGAGTTTGTTGTGGGCTTCTTCTCAGTTCAGGGCGCGTTGGAACCCTCGTAAACTTAGTTTTTAAGTCGTTAAATAGTTATATCTATTAATAAGTATATGTACCTACTTGACCTTCATAAGTGCTAACAAGTAGTGGCCAATATGAAATAAATGATTTGAATCTTTGAATCTTTATATCCCTAATAACAAAACAACGTTTGCCGGGTCAACTAGTAACATAAAGTTCTCGTATCACACCTTTAGTGTAATGGTAAAACAACGTGGTCACTGACCAAGCAAACTTTAACGTTGTTAAAAAGGTATAGTCTATGAACAGTTTACCGATAAGCGCAGCTTAGGACGACCTCCTGCCCGCTGAACCTGAAAAAGGTCGCTGGTAGCGGGTGGATAAGGAAGGCGGAGGACCGTGTGTGGTGGTGCGCTCTCGGAAAGGCCTATGACCAGCAGTGTATAGGTTGATTAAGTAAGTTAAGTTAAGTATGAACAGTTTCTCGCAGAGTCCTTTCATATGCGTTTGCGTAGATACCACCGCAGTGGCAGTTATTCTGCCGTAGAAGCATTGCTGTGTTTTGGTTTAAAGGGATTCTGTAGCCGGCAAAACCACACCATAGACTGAAGATCTGATGTCACAAGGATCAAAAGCGCGTTGCAGTACTATGATATAATTATTTAAATTATTTAAAAGTATTTAAATTTATAGGCACTATATTATAACATTGCAATGCAATCGCCGGAAAGATACAGTGCATCCAACAGGTACAGTGGTATCGCTTAAAATGGAATGAATTATGAAACTCTTGCTCGGCTCGTCATTTTTAATAAAAAGAGATACTTCACGTAATGAAAATGAAGAACTCTTCCCAATGAGATTGTCTTAATACCAAGAGTTCAAGAGTTACAGATAACGAGGATAGTATCAAGATGATGGATGTCCGGCCGCACACGTATATACCCAACTAGCATAAAAATACACGGGATAGTAGGATTTATTGTGTTTGAAATATAGAGTATATTTCTGTATTGGTATTCGTTATACATTTATCAATTTGCGGAGAGTTGTTGCGATATTTTTAGGTGATTTAATATCTTTGATACAAGTTGTTTCTATTGATATACGATATCATGAGCTTGCGTTATTCTACAGTCGATTAGAGAGATTGCGAGATAGAGTGTTGGATGTGGATGAGTAAAAGGGTTTTAATTTTTTTTCTAAGCTAAACAGCTAATGGAAGGAACAATTTGTCTTCTTAAAACAACATTCCTAAGATTGGGTATAGGAAATGAAGCAAGATGATTTTAACCAATAATATAATCCTAAATAGCTTATTTTTAAAAGCCTGCAAATATTGAACTCGTTATAGGTATTGAACTAAACAGCACCATCTATAGAGCGATGGGTAAAATTACACATGAAAATATAAAATTTAGTATTGTTTTCAATGTTATTGCAAACTTAATCTACTATAAGTGTACCATGACACTCTCGTGACTTGTCTTTTTTGAGACTGTTTAGATCTTTACCTTTGAATTTTATCAAAGTAAAACAAACTTGACCGGTCTATGGCTATGTCAACTGACAGTGTGACGACCTCCGTGGTTGAGTGGTTAGTGTGCCGGTTTTCAAGGCGCCGCCATCTCTGAGGTTCTGGGTTCGATCCCCGGTCGGGGCAATGTAGAAAAGTAACTTTTCTACATTGCCCCGACCAAAAAAGCAATACATACATACATTTAAATGGCAAAACAACATTTTCCCGGTCAGCTGGCTTCATCGATTTTTTTTTCGTGTCTGAGAATAGGACGTAAACTATTTTTCCTACCCTAATTCTCACTTTAACTTATATGGCAAAATTAAAGGAGTTTTTATTGTAAAAAATATTATTTATCAAATTAAATCAAAAAGTATTTTGTGAATCAATTCTCATCATCAAAACTGACACTAAATATCGAAATCCACACAGAAACGACGCGATAGGCGTTATAATCCGGTAATATCATGCAAACGGCATAAAACATTAGCGCGGTGGATAATTACCTTCGCTGCAGCCGATGATTGTGACCCGAGGATACATTTGCAAGCGGAAGCGATTCAAATTAATACCCCCCATGTAATTATTGTATCCGATAATTCTGAATCCGAAATCAATGTATTTAGATTAATATAACTAAAGTATATTCAAAATGCTCCCCATAACAAAAGATAGCACTCATTTTAGATGCATCAAATCCTACTCCTGACTCTGAAGACTCCAAACCGAGCCTCTACAAGACTAAAGTTAAACCGCCTTTAGGAATTTACTTTTCACAAAATTTAATTTTCACAAAATTTGCCCTATTTACTAAGTTGAATCGAATATATGTTAAAATCCGATAATATATGTTAATAAGTATGGTTAAAATCCGATTAATAGTTTCGGAGAATAATACAAACCAAACATGTGATTTCTAAATAATTTGGAACCAGGAATATTTCGCCCCAGAAAACACATTCGAACGGTCTGTTTGAGCTACACACAGAGAAAACTTCTCAGGACAAAAACAGATTAAACCTTAAAAATTCCATTATTTTGCATGCAAGTCGTGAATACCTAGCACATATAATATGTTCTAGCGACAACGGACAAAATATGCACGACCGCCGAGCGACGAGAAAATACGAGACTTTAATATAAAACGTAATCGCGAAACTTTGAAAGAGTTTATTTAATCCATGGACTGCGAAGAAAGAAGGAAAAAACGTGATATCTTGGGAAGCTCTTGGCAGCAGTTAGACTAACTTCCTGGCAATAAAACAGATGTTATTTGGTTTAATTTATAGCAACTGTTTAAAGAAATAATCCGAACCATTATTATGAGGATCCGAAGTTCAGTTCACACTTGATTTATATGCTAGAATAACACGGAAAATTTTTAACGGGCGGAGACATGTCATGTAAAATTATACTCTTGCCTAATGCCCATGTCAGATGCAAGATTTTGCATTGCAGTATCGACTTGCATTGCGTTTGCCATCCCGAGACATCAGTTCTTCAATCTTGTAAAAGTGTATCAATCGTGAAGTCACGGTTTTCATTGACTTTCACAACTCATCCTTTGGCATCGATGTGATTTAACGATTGATATATTTACACGCAATTGTGGAGCAGTTAAAAAATCTGGTATATCATAATTTTGTGGTATCGTTACAATCCGTTTGAACTAGTAAAAAGTTACATTTTATAGTACAGTATGATACTACATATGTGACATTTTTTTTTTGGTTTTTCAATTCGTAAATAACCTATTGCAGCATTGCATCGGAAAGCAAGGCAAGTTTCGGTGTTGTTTTACATAAATCAATAACCGTTTGATGGTCCGTCGGCACTGCAGCGGAAACGCGGAGAGGGTCCGCCCTCGCACATGCCAGATGTTGGAAAGCTTCCCGATTTCTCGTTGCGAGACGAAATGATCGAGATAATGTATCAGTAGGTACAGGTGGGAGGTTAAACGATTTTAAAATAATGAAGTAAGGACTGATTGTGTTAGAAAAACGTGTTTTTTGTAATCGGTACAAAATTTTGATTGGTCTTGAATTTCCTTGATTTCAGTTAGTCAGGGGTAATGATTAGCTGCTGATTACGACTACGATTTTCAATAGGGGTTTTAAACAATTAGGAGGCAGACCTCTGTTTATTGCCAATTTTTTTGCTGTCTCCAGATGGGTGATCCAAGGAAATAAGCCTTGTTATATTACAAAGGTGTATGAAATGCAGTTTATGCACAAAAGTGGTCAAATGCGAGTCGAAAACTCGCACCGAGGGTTCCGACTTACACAATAAACTACCCTTTTGTATTGGGCTCTTTATTTTTCAATTGAAACTTTTTTTGCAGTACCAGAGGAACTGCAAATGCGTTGCCGGCAAGTAGCCGGTTTATTCGCCCCCTTGAATAACCCCATGTTAAAGTTTTGAGGGAACGCTGTTGCTGGTAGCTGGTTCCATAGTTTGCATGTGTTTGGAAAGAAGGATCTGGCATACCGGGTGGTCGAAGGTCGTGGAATGCCAGCCATCTAGGTGGAATGGATGGAACATGTTTCTACGCCGTAGTGTATGCATTGAGAAATCATTGCAAAAATGCATTGGAAAAATACTAAGAGAGACACTTAAACCAACTAATCAAGCATCGGGCTTAACCAACCAACTTAACCAATCGGTGAAACAGACGTTCAGGCGCCAAAATAAACGCCTTTCGTCAGTGAGAGTGAACGCACCATGTCGCATCATTTATTCACTTTCGTTGCGGAGAAATTCAGTTAGGGTGTCCGCCATTTTCCGCCTGCAATTATGTTAATGATTCACCTGTTTGGGACACCCTTCAATATTCAGGTTTAAATATAATCGGCTAAGTGTGAGTCGGACTCACGCACGAAGGGTTCCGTACCACTACCATCATTTATAAAAAATCTATAAAATTATCTAAATCAATGTCCACCAAATAAATATTGATTCCGGCTTCTGCGTCACACGAATATAGCGAGATGATGATGCAGAAGCCCTACAGTAATATTAGAGTTTCATCGAGTAAAAAACATGTTTGTTGTAGGTATGGGAGCCCCCATAAATTTTATTTTATTGTTTTTTATAAAACAAGTGCATAAGCTACTTACTAAGGGATCGGAGCAATGTATGTGATGTTGTCCACTATTTTTTTTTTATTTTTTTTTTGTATTTGTTGTTATAGCGGCAACAGAAATAGGTATATCGTCTATGAATATTTGAACTTTCTAACTGTATCACGTTTACGTTGGACGTACGGATAGAAGGACGATAGAATCTTAGTAATAAGGTTCTATTTTATCTTTGGGTATGGAACCCTAAATAACAAGGCCGCTGTACAATTTTCCCAAACGGACTTTTTTGCAGAAAAGAGAATAAAAACGATTTAAAACATTGAAAGTACGTAGTGCATTCGTATACCTATCTTTATCTTATAAGTTGTACGCAAGGAAAAAGATTTAACACAAAACGATTTAAAGCACGATTTGTTCTGATAGAACGCTTCCGAGTAGAAAACAAAGTAATAAATATGGCGCGATGTGTTACGATAGGGGGCGCTATCTTATTTTTGTTTATATACTCGTAAGTTTAAAGGAATTATAAATTGGACTTACTTTTATCAAGTTCGCAATAATATTAATCACCTTCGTGGAATTCGGCCTTTAAGAGAAGAGTTAATAGGCATTTTCTAGGCTAAATGTAGAACGCTCCACCCTAGACCTCATCATTGCTCTAGACTATAATAAGTAGCTATAATATAGGTATAACAGGTAGCTGTAATAGGTAAAAAAATATACCTACCTAATTATAGGCTAGCGTTGACTGTTGTCACGCCTGAAGGAAAGTAAATGAAAGTAGGAAGTGGGAAAGTCTTAGTTTAGTCCTAGGTAAGTCTGAGTTTGAGCACGGAATAGTACCTAATGGTACAGAAAGCTCACTCCGCAAGATGATTTAAAGAAATAGCGACTCTAGCGCTGACACAAAAAGTGAAATTCAGTTCGCAATAGCGCCTGGCCCCGCTTACGTAAACAACACGCAACTAATACAAAGTTTTGGTCTCTTTCTATCGCGTAACTTTATCTCATTCGACGTACTATGGTTGCTTCGCGATCGGGCGCACGCAGAGTGAGAAATAGAGCGTACAAAAACTAACGCGAGCCAAGTAGCCGGCGCGCGGCGGCCGTCTGAAATTATTACGTTGAGACGCCTACCTGTAGTTTCTCGATCACGTGATAAGTGTACTTGGCCTGGTTTGGGGTGAACCACTAGTATTCAATATCCCCGGACCCCGAATGTTTAATAACCAGACGCAAGCCCTTGGGGATTTAAACCTCGGATTACAATTTACGAAGGAGAATAACTTGGCTATCTCTGCTTTGGAAACAGAAGCTAAGCTAAAACTATTTTAGCTATAAATTTCACCATATTTATTACCTTGTTTGCCACTTGCAAGCCACTTACCGGCTTAACAGGATCCCTGTTACATAGTTCAGTCTTAAATCCATTTGTCTGGGTAACTAGATAAGTAATCTGATTTCGCTGTGCGCATAAAGTTTCTGAAATATGGTAAGTTGTTTGGTCTTACAACTATACTTATACAAGGTGTGGGGTTAATTCGTATAGTGTACCCGTAATCTTTTAACTTGATCCTAGAAACGCACGGGATAAGAAGTCCCAATTATTTTATTTTATTTTGAAAACTAAATAAAACTAAATAAAATTTAGCAACCCTAACTGTGATATTGACTAAACCTCATATCATTTTCATTATTCTAGTTCAATGATATGGAACCAGCTGCTTTTAGGGACGTCACTTAAAATTTAAGGTATATTTTTGAACTCCTTATAGTTCCCTCAGGATATGAGCTACAATTCTCGTGATATTTTTTCATGCATCTATACATCGTTCCCTACTTTAGGCTTTCGGCTGATTGGGACCATTAATCTATACTTTGTATAGGTACTTTCCGGTAATACCTAAAATTACTACTTATACCATTTTACTGCAGCCTGAACCGCAAATTTGAAAAAGAACTAAACATTTAAAAGTAAGCTCATCAGTCGGGTAACTTGTACCTTAAGAGTTTAA
Organism: Coenonympha glycerion; assembly: GCA_963855885.1. Lineage (NCBI taxonomy): Eukaryota > Metazoa > Arthropoda > Insecta > Lepidoptera > Nymphalidae > Coenonympha > Coenonympha glycerion. The sequence continues at coordinate 4,336,207 of OY979639.1, read as the reverse complement.
CCGTGAACTACAGCGTCTCCATACATTCGAAATACCAAATCATTTGTAATTCGTGCATATTTCGATCATGTTGTGGTGTTATTCGGGTTCATATTATAGTAATAATCTATGCTCCTGGCCATAGTTGGTTCGGAAATACTTCTCTAAAACTAATTAAAAATCAATCTTGCTCAAAATTGTTATAACTTCGTTCGGTCGAGTTTGTAATACCAAAAATTATGAATGAAAACTTGTAACTTTCTATATTTACTGGTGTTCTTCTCTAGCTGGACAATAAAAACTGTGCTCCTGAACTAATGCGACGTGAGATAGTGTTGTTTTTATTACAAAACAAATAAGCAGAAAACATGCCTTTTTGCAAGCCTTTTTATGCAAAAATATGCAAATCTAAATTCATTGAGAAGTATTTCCTAACCAAATATGGCCAGGAGCATAGATTATTACTATATGAACCCGAATAACATCACAACACGATCGAAATATGCACGAATTACAAATGATTTTGGTATTACGAATGTATGGAAAACATCGTAGGTTAGGGGATCCTTAAATGCAAATGTTCCCCGAGTCCATTTGCTGTATTAAAAACTGATGTTATCATTGGGATTAGATACGTAATATAAAACATGGTCACTTAGGTTCGAGATCGATAGTTGGCTTGGTGTAGGTATTAGCATCAGTTTATATCCATTTTAAGCCAGTGTAGGTATTTTTTATATCCATATTTTGACGTAAGTTACTTCCGGTATGAGTAATAAAGTTATTGCTTGACCATTTTTTTGGTAACTTCCCGAGAAAAATACAATGTTCAGCTGAAAATCTATTTAAGGAAATTTTACTTACGAAATTAGAATATCAGGTTTTTTTGATTCTACATTTTATAAATGAGTCGATATTATAGCTCTCATAGTCGTTTTTAGGGTTCCGTACCTCGAAAAAAAACGGAAACCTTATAAGATCACTTTGTTGTCCGTCTGTCAGTCTGTCCCTTTATTTCAGTAACTATGAAAGATATTGAAATTTGGAACAGTTGTAAGGTAATAATGGCCTGACGACATCATATCATAAAAAATTAAAAAACATTTTTATTTTACTTTTTTCTATTTTTTCTATAGTAGTACAGAACCCTTGGTACGCGAGACCGACTCGCACTTGGCCGGTTTTATTTAATTCTTTTATCTCTTATGATGAACATCACAGCTACAAAAATAACTCCGCTTTACTTATCAGGGAGGTACCCCAAACAACGTTAAATTCAGACTACCACAGTCACCTATCTGGCTGACTAATCAATTCTTAGGCACTTCCATGACACCGCCCTTATTTGTAAACAAAATAATGTGACGCTATGCCTTTAATCAGCTGAAAGGGCGAGCCCTACCTACACTAGAGGAATTGTTTATACGGCAAAAAGAAGTCTTGCTAAATTGAAGAGTTGGTCTACCCACTCAGTGTTTGCTAAAATTATAACTTCTTTTGAATTTGTTCGTATGTTACAAAAATATTAGCTATTTGAAAGTCGCATATTAAATTCAAACACGTTATCAGAAATACATATAAATTATTGTTGAATGAAATACAAATTATGTACCTAAAATCTAAAGAAAAAACTGGACAAAGGCTTGTAGGGACCCACTTATCCAGAATTCCTATTGCCACCATACAAAGGTACAAAATATCGTTACTTGGAGTAAAATGACTTACTTCTTGCATAGGGTTTTATCATTTTAGTTCAACAGCAATTAATTATTATTATTAAATTACATGACTTTAGAGTAGGTATCGTAATAAGAACCGGAGTTACAATTACTTCTTGATGAGATTTTATAAGTCCTTGCTGAATTATACTTTTACTTATTGTTAACATTATATCCATACTGGGTTTGACGCTTTTAAATATACATATTAGATACTGTTTTTTAATGGAGCGAGAATTAAATATAAAAATAGCGATACATTATAAAAATATGCTTGTTTGGCAGCGGAGGCTTTATAATCGGATTTAGGGTTTCTGGTTTCATATTACAGGTAACTACGCAATCCTAAAAATTACAATGCTGCTCTTCCATGTGTCAACAACACGGGGACTACACGGTCTATTACGTGCTCGTACTCAAGCACTCACTTTTATTTGAAGAAAATTATAAGGAAACGGTTTTTAGGAAACTAAATATCACTTGCTTAGCGGTGAAGGAAAACATCGTGAGGAAACCTGCATGCCTGAGAGTTCACAAAAATGTTTTCGAAGGTGTGTGAAGCCCGCCAACCCGCACTTGACCAGCGTGGTGGGCTATAGCCAAACCCCTCTCAGTCTGAGTGGATACCCGTGCCCAGCTGTGGGACATGTAAAGGGGTTGAGATGATAAGGAAACGACAAAATGCGCAGTTCAAATCCTGTTAATTAAATAAGGTCTCTATATTTATCAAACGAAGCCTGAAACTCCCACATTTTTGTAATTAATTAGCGTTATATAGCAGCACATTTATATCACCGCTACGTTTTATTGGACTCACACGTCGTAACATTATTATAAACGAACATCAACAAAATGTGCACAAAATAGAGACAAACTTAATAAAATAAGATTTTCATAGTGTGCAGCTATCCATGGTCATAAACCACTCCTCAAAACGGTCACAGTAATTAAATAAATAAAGTTGTTACATTTTATTGAAGTTGGTCCGACCTAATTTAGTTGAAGCTTTTATGTACAACTGAAGAAATACAATGTAAAACAACAACACAGGTAAAAACTACAAGTAGGTATAAACTATGCTTTCCATTAGGAGTCCTGTCAAGCTGAGTAGGTTAGATGAAATTAGGTTAAGAACACGCCTTAGTAAACCAACAATAACATTAAAAGCTGTAGAGCTGTCCTGTTCATTAGGTGTCCTGTCGATTGATTTACAATAAACGGATGAAGAAGCATCATATCTTACTTTTGTAAGGACATAGGACACCTAGAAAATATAACTGTTAAAAAAATCAGCTTGCTATAGTTGAAAGTTTAGGTGTTGATTGATACATATAGTATAGAGCATCGTCATAGTAGACTTCTAATACCCGTGATTACTCACACCTCAACTAATAACAATAACAAAACTGTACACCTAAGCATCTGTCCCATCGATTACGTAAACGTTGTGTCGTAAACCGTAAACCCAGTCGTTGGGTTTAATAAATAAAAGTGTCTATCCTCCGAAGATCGATAGGTGAAAAAATTTGGGGATTTCGGGGGCACAGTCATTGTCATTCCGTCAACGTGCGGCGCGCAAGTCCTGCCGAGCCCTACAGGCTGCGACGGGAGTGCGGGACACGGTCGGTTCGTACTTACGAGGTTAGGCGCTGGTGTGTCGGACGCCGGTCACCTCTGGCAATCCATTGATGGGAGGGTTACGCGATAGAGGGCGCGCGCGCGGGCCGGCGAGCGGGTCGCTACTGGCACGTGGCTGGCCGCGGCTGGCAATCGATGCGCGGCGCGAGCGCGGCACATTCATGGAACAGCTGACGGGAGGCGAGCCCGTAAACATGAATCGGCCGCCGCCCGCCCTGAGCCGCCGCCCGCCCTCACCCGCCCTCGCGCGCTGCGCAGAACCGCGCGCTACTACGAACCGTGCGGTATCGAATGGTGACTAGAGCCGGGCGGGCGGCGCGCCTGACGGGAGGATAAGGTGACAATCAACTTACAATAACATCACATCGCATAGTTTAATACGAGAAAGTTTATGTAACAAAATGTATACACGTATACAGAAGAATTAGTAACAAACAAGAAATGTGTACGGAAATTGTAGTTTATTATTTGGATTAACATGTTCTTAATACAGAAAAAATCTTAAAAACCAAAACACACTGTTAGGTACACATTGAGGGCTGCTATATGTAAAGAAAGGAGAATCATATGAAAGGGCGTTCGGTTTCTGAACATTGCACATTGAATTCCATAATGCAAAATACACTATACCGGTGCCAATTGCCTAATGCCTATACATTTTAAGTACCGCGAATTTAACCCAGGAAATCCTTTAAGGAGTCCAAAAGTTATCTGCGGTGATGTGAAGAACTGACTCTGGATATTTTTCCGGAATATAATGATGTAGGTATATTCCAGTTCGCAGTTTGCAGGCGGATTTTTTTTTTATATCTATAACACAACATTTTTAAACAAGCAAAATCTCTCATGGGAAATCTTGGAATCGTGCTCGTTTTAAATTCACGATTCTCATTTAAAAACTTCTGAATTAGGTAGGCGACTTACCTATTTTGATAAAACCTATCAAATTTTTAAAATAAAATATAATGATATTGAAATGTATTAAATAAGTACTAACGTTTGCCGGGTCAGCTACTAATGCATATTTCTTTTTTAAATTCTTGCTAGGCTTTGGTGGGTTCTTTTTTGGATCAGCTTAATCTTTTTCGAAGAAACTAAACAGGTACGTAGGTCGTAGACATGAGCACGTCCTGAGTTACACAGTAATAAAAAATTAATAGCTTGTGTGCATTAGCAGCAAACAAAAATACTAGGTAGGTACGTATGAAATAGTTTTTGGTTCTTTCTAATTGGCTAATTTATATCTTCCCGAGAGATTTTTAAAACAGAACAGACTAGTAAGGACTAGATTCAGGTCATTCTAAACGCATCTTTAGACCTAAGCCGGCGGATGCAGATACGACACAAGTAGGTCAAGGCGACGCATAAATAATATCGTCGGGGAAAAACAATCCTTGATCACAACTAGGATACGACGCGGTTGCGATATATCGCCTCGCCGTACTTACGAAAGAATGATGGCGCCGCGTAAACAGAGATCGTCCTAGTTTGACACGAACGTCCACTGTTGGACATTCGTGGTATGGCTATTCCTGTAGCAAACAGTCGCTACCATTGGGGCAATAAGATGGATATAAAGGCATGTTACCTTATCTACTCTTTTTCTAGGATTGCTATCTGATCGAAAGCCACAAAATGAAGGGAATGACATGTTTGATATATAGGGTCATCACGTGAATTATCGATGACATACGTCATTTTCCTACCTTTTTTATATTAATTCCAATATATAGTTTTGCATTATTGAAGATTGTTTTGGTTATTGAAGAGAGTTTCTTATCAATTGGAAGAGGTGATAAATCATTTCCGGTTGGTACATAGCATCGCATCGGATTGGTTAATCACTCGGCGGTTTCAGAGTATCGTTTTTTCTTTTACGTCATTCCATTGTTTTAATAGAGGTGACGTAAGAGAAAAAGGTTGGGTAAGTTGGTGAAGTCGTGGTTTTGAAATGTACCGCTTGCGTAATCCACCTTACCCCTTCCAAGTACAATAAAATCTTCGACTGCATCCTCACCCAGGTGAAGTCGCACGCAGTCAAGTACTAACTTGTATAGTGTAAAAAAAATCAGGTAGAGTAGGATTAGGTACGTACGTTCTATACTACAAAGCGCTTTCTAGTTGGCTCAGCTTCTGCATATTTTTATACATTTTTTAACTTTTTTCATTTGAGTTACGGAACCCTAAAAAAGATGAGCGTACTAACTAATACTACGTAATAAATATGGTTTGTGTTCTTCAGTGATTATCATGACATCTGGCATAATCCCAGCGTCTCAATGGACTATTACCGCATTACAGTGATCCCGCAAACACTAAAACGTCTTCCAAACTAGGCTCTTGGCAACAATGCCGACGTGTATTGTGTTCCTGATGCAGCCACCAATCGCAACTGTTGCGCTTGGCTTCACTCCAGAGTTCGGATAATATATAGAATTCCAGGATATTATATATTACAATCACAGACTTGTATACTAAAAACATCGCGAAAAAATGTCGCCAGTTTATGGGAGCAAGACTAACATTGCTTGTTTGTTCTTAGGCAGAACTAAATTTTAATGCATTTTAAATTATGGCAATAACATCCTAAGTATGTAAAACTCTATAGTTAAATATATAACTACTAGCTGATGCCCGCGACTTCGTCCACGTGGGATAAAAACTATTCTATCTTTTAAGTTGGACCAAATGACAGATATTCACGAAGTTTGAACTAAATCGGTTAAGTGGTTTAGGAGTCCATTGAGGACAAACATTGTGACACGAGATTTATATATATTAAGATTCTCACCCTCTTATGTTAGAAGTCGATTGAGTTCGTTCGTTTGTTTCAGCCGAATCGAAGTCGATTGAGTGCAGTGACAAAAATATTTCAAGGCGACGTAGCACTTCGTAGAGCCGCGTAGCAGCCTGCGTTAGCCTACAGGGGTATGATTCTCGAATATGAAATTGTACATCGCCATCAGTCAACCATCACCGTAACCAATGCAGCCATCATTAGCCAATTAGCGCCTTGGCTGCACCAATCAGCTGCATATATAGGTATATATTATGTCGCCTCGTTGATGCTTCATGCTATAAGTATTTTTGCAGAATCAACGTTCAGCAGCTGATGTAGTTTAGTGAGTGCTACATTTATTCTTTAGTAAATGAAACCAAATAGTTATTTGTGTTACAAATTACAAGGGACCAAATACTTAGTAATTTTATTCTTTGAGCACGTTATTTTGTCTTCAATACTTATGAGAAAAGCTAGGAATACTTATGTATCGTAAAACTCTGAAAAAAAAAACAAAATTAAAAAGTGCCACGAATGTGGACCAATCAGGAGAAAGCAAGCGCCAAACTCCCTCATTAGAATCAAATTGAATTTTGCTCTCGCTATTTTCGAATTTAATTTTCGTTTCTCGAATAAATAATCCCAGCAAAAACATTTTCATGTAAAATGTTGCCAAGACGAGAACATGTGGCTCACACTATCAAAAAGTTATCAGATCTCATGTAGAGCAAGACTTTTAACTCTACACGCCCTAACTCTATACATCCTAACTTTATAAACTCTACACTTTAGTCAAAATATATTATGTCTTGGCTGGTTCGGTATCGTCACATGGGCGTAAAGTGAAGAATTTATTCACTGTTCAGTACTTTTCTAATAGAGTTTTGCAAGTGGCATAATGGACCATGCAAAATTCAAGAAATTTCACATTAAAATTAAATGGTATCACCATTGTTATGGGAAAAAACTTCCATTTATTAAAAATATCCTCTAAAGCAAAGGAACACACTTTTGCAAAGTGTGATGAAGTATTTGAAATCAATGCAGTTAGTAAAACCTAAGTGCAGTTTCTGAGGAGACTCAATACCTATCTAATAAATAATCGTTACTACAGAAACTAGGTATTGTATATCAGAAAAGTACAAAGTCAGTGAATAATATTTTTACTTTACACCCATGTGACAGTAACGAAACAGCCAAGACATAATATATTTTGACTAAAGTGTAGAGTTTATAAAGTTAGGATGTATAGAGTTAGGGCGTGTAGAGTTAAAAGTCTTGCTCTACATGAGATCTGATAACTTTTTGATAGTGTGAGCCACATGTTCTCGTCTTGGCAACATTTTACATGAAAATGTTTTTGCTGGGATTTCACTTCTTTTTGTAAGTTGTTTACGACTATATTTTTTATTTGGTTAATTTCCTTTTCTTTGGTGTATTTCTTGAATATCATTGCAAGGTGGATATTTGTCCGAATCAAGTATCCCCCCTCTATCATTTAAATGAGGGAACCCTCCTTGGTTCACCTAGTTTATTTTTTTCCTTATTTGTAGTTTATTACAAAGAGTCCCTATATCAATTTTGAGACCTCTAGCATCAATATTTGCGGTAATTTCATACAAACTTCCATCCCCTATTTTAAGGGGTTGGGGGGTTAAATTTCCAACTTTTGGAATTTTTTTGTTGGTTGTGTGCTAATACTAGCTTATATACCAAATTTCAGAAATTAAGTTTTTATTATACCTATATACTTATGGGAAACCCCATACGAACTTCCAACCCCCTAATTTTATGGATGTGGGGTGATTAACTAAAAATCTTGAAACACGTATTTAATTGTTTATTACAAAGAGTCCCTATATCAATTTTGAGACCTCTAGCATCAATATTTGCGGTAATTTCATACAAACTTCCATCCCCTATTTTAAGGGGTTGGGGGTTAAATTTCCAACTTTTGGAATTTTTTTGTTGGTTGTGTGCTAATACTAGCTTATATACCAAATTTCAGAAATTAAGTTTTTATTATACCTATATACTTATGGGAAACCCCATACGAACTTCCAACCCCCTAATTTTATGGATGTGGGGTGATTAACTAAAAATCCTGAAACACGTATTTAATTGTTTATTACAAAGAGTCCCTATATCAATTTTGAGACCTCTAGCATCAATATTTGCGGTAATTTCATACAAACTTCCATCCCCTATTTTAAGGGGTTGGGGGGTTAAATTTCCAACTTTTGGAATTTTTTTGTTGGTTGTGTGCTAATACTAGCTTATATACTAAATTTCAGAAATTAAGTTTTTATTATACCTATATACTTATGGGAAACCCCATACGAACTTCCAACCCCCTAATTTTATGGATGTGGGGTGATTAACTAAAAATCTTGAAACACGTATTTAATTGTTTATTACAAAGAGTCCCTATATCAATTTTGAGACCTCTAGCATCAATATTTGCGGTAATTTCATACAAACTTCCATCCCCTATTTTAAGGGGTTGGGGGGTTAAATTTCCAACTTTTGGAATTTTTTTGTTGGTTGTGTGCTAATACTAGCTTATATACCAAATTTCAGGAATTAAGTTTTTTATTATACCTATATACTTATGGGAAACCCCATACGAACTTCCAACCCCCTAATTTTATGGATGTGGGGTGATTAACTAAAAATCCTGAAACACGTATTTAATTGTTTATTACAAAGAGTCCCTATATCAATTTTGAGACCTCTAGCATCAATATTTGCGGTAATTTCATACAAACTTCCATCCCCTATTTTAAGGGGTTGGGGGGTTAAATTTCCAACTTTTGGAATTTTTTTGTTGGTTGTGTGCTAATACTAGCTTATATACCAAATTTCAGAAATTAAGTTTTTATTATACCTATATACTTATGGGAAACCCCATACGAACTTCCAACCCTCTAATTTTATGGATGTGGGGTGATTAACTAAAAATCCTGAAACACGTATTTAATTGTTTATTACAAAGAGTCCCTATATCAATTTTGAGACCTCTAGCATCAATATTTGCGGTAATTTCATACAAACTTCCATCCCCTATTTTAAGGGGTTGGGGGGTTAAATTTCCAACTTTTGGAATTTTTTTGTTGTTTGTGTGCTAATACTAGCTTATATACCAAATTTCAGAAATTAAGTTTTTATTATACCTATATACTTATGGAAAACCCCATACGAACTTCCAACCCCCTAATTTAATGGATGTGGGGTGATTAACTAAAAATCCTGAAACACGTATTTAATTGTTTATTACAAAGAGTCCCTATATCAATTTTGAGACCTCTAGCATCAATATTTGCGGTAATTTCATACAAACTTCCATCCCCTATTTTAAGGGGTTGGGGGGTTAAATTTCCAACTTTTGGAATTTTTTTGTTGGTTGTGTGCTAATACTAGCTTATATACCAAATTTCAGCTTTCTAGGTCTTCAGGAAGTACCTAGGAATTTTGATGATCATCAGTGAGTCAGTCAGTCAGTCAGTCAGTCAGTCAGTGACGAAATTTGGGTTTTTTAGACGTCAATAAAATCTAAAGTATAAGAGCTATAAAATTGAAACTTTATAGGTTTAATAAGTTCACTGGCGACATCATTTTCCGAGAATTTTGATTATCTGAAATAATTCAGGCCTAAGTTATAAGGGTTTAAAAATACGGCGAAACACTTCGAGAAAAGATAGGTAGTGCCCTCGCGCTTCGCTTGGCTCGTCTTGGCGGGGACACTACCGTGTCCCCAGATATGATGAAATATAAACTTAGGTACTTAGATAATTAATAAATGTCACGAGTATTACTTACGATAGTAAATGTGTGTATCGCACGACGTTTTTCAATAAAGTTGTGGGAAATAGTAAATACAATTAATCAAATAAAGTGTTTTCCCGAGATTTCGAAGGCAAAATTGCATCTTGTGTAGTTTTTACCTTATAAACGGATTATTCGATATCCTTAGTAATAAATGTTCCCTCCATTTATTGGGCTATTAAATCTCACACAAAATGCAGCGGTTCGAACCGGGGCAGGTCAGTGAATGTTAAAACTAGATAGTGTGTGGTAGCGACAGATGCAGTGTGTACCAACTGTTGCGTTGCGAGCTTGGCTTCACTCCAGCTGAGAGAGTTTTTATTCAATTACATATGTAATAAACATGAAATTGTTGCTGTCATCCCGTTGAATGGGAATTGGCTTGGCCTCGTGATAAAAAAGTAAATTATAGCGCCTGTGAATGAACGATTTTTTTTGTTGCTTATGATGAGTCACAGATTCGTTGCTCTATGTGATGACTGATGACCTATGATAATACATGGCGGAAAAAAATGATTGGGACGCAGTAGTAGTAGACGCAGTTAAAGGCATCTCCTAGGCAAGCATGTTCCACCTTACGCTGTATCATCACTTTCCATCAGGTATGACGACCTCCGTGGTTGAGTGGTTAGCGTGCCGGTTTTCAAGGCGCCGCTATCTTTTTTTTTTACGCTATACAAGTTAGTACTTGACTGCGATCTCACCTGATGGTAAGTGAAGATGCAGCCGAAGATGTAAGCGTACTAACTTGGAAGGGGTAAGTTGAAATATATATATAAGTAATCTCTGAGGTTCCGGGTCGGGGCAATGTAAAAAAAATAAGTTTTCTACATTGTCTCGGGTCTGGGTGTTGTGGTACCTTCGTTGTTTCTGATTTCCATAACACAAGTGCATATGCTACTTACTAAGGGATCGGAGCAATGTATGTGATGTTGTCCACTATTTATTTATTTATATAAAAAAGGAACAAAAAAAAATATTCCCTGGTTCGTGTCATGTGTGTGTATGATCGCAGTCAAGCGCTAGCCTACATAGTTAAGAGTCCACTAACCCACGGGCCACGATGTCTCCCATACATTCGTAATACCAAAATCATTTGTAATTCGTGCAAATTTCGATAATGTTGTGGTGAGGTTGTGGTGTTATTCGGGTTCATATAGTAATAATCTATGCTCCTGGCCATATCTGGTTCCGAAATACTTTTGTTAAACGAAATTATAAACGAATTTAGTTTTTCTGTTTTTTATGTCAAGGAGGACATGTTTTCTGCTTATTTATTTTGTAATAAAAACAACACTAAATAAGTATCTCACGTCGCATTAGTTCAGGAGCATAGTTTTTATTCTCTAGCTAAAGAAAACACCAGTTTATAAGGAAAGTTACAAGTTTTCATTCATAATTTTTGGTATTACGAAAAATTTTGATCAAAATTGATTATTAAGTACCTAATCTCCTGCGCGCTCCTGGAAGTGGGAAGACTAAATTTCGTCATTTCGATATCTTCTCTCCCCTCAGTTTCGGAGATGTTAAAATTTCCTGTAAAATATACGTTTATTACTATTGATTATAATTAAGTATTTCAGATTTTTCGAACGATAAACTTCGGAGATAAGGGGGTAAGGGGGGAACGGTATTTTTTTCGACAATAAATCAAAAACTATCGGGCACAAAAATAAATAAAAATCGGTTTTAGAATACACAAGTAACGCCTTTTCATATGATACCCCACTCAATATTGTTATCTCATTTTGAAATTTCAAAAACCCCCCTTAAAAATAAAATGATTTTCAAATTTTTATGATTGCAATGACGTTGGGTCACTATTACCAACGAATATATAATATTACTAACGTACTATTACTTACCTACCTACCTACAATTATTCCAAATTTCAAATCGACAGCTTCGATAGTTACTGATATAATCGAGTGTGACGACAGACGGACGGACGGACGGAGAAAGTCTCACCATAAATGTTCCATTTTTACCATTTTTGTATGGAACCCTAAAAAGGTGTCGTCTTCTGGGGAATCCTCGCGCATTCTCGAGAATTCCTTAGCTAGTACTTACTATCAGCGCCATCTGTGGTATCCGCGGGAAGTGGCGCGAACGTAAATTCGGTGGGGTCGGTCACAACTCACAGCAGAGCCATATATTTTTAGAGTAATTTGTATAGAGCAGGGCATGTTGCCAGGAACGTGCTAAGGGAGTCGATCTGATCGACTTGGCTTTTGTAATGGAAAAAGTTTTTACATAATTAAGAAACAATAGTAAATGAAAGGGGCCCCGAAAATTATTGCTTTGCCTTAGCTTTGCCCAGCTGAGGCCCCGATAGAGTTAATCCGGCCATGACCATGGTAGGTATGGCATACCTATAATTTGCAGTTCGCACTCAACTTTTTGAGTATCGCCTATATGTATATGTAGTTGTACTTATAGCTTATAATAGAGCTGGTCACGTTTAATGTCAAAGTCCTATTTGCCTCGTGGTAGCTGGATAATATCTGGCAGACTTTTTCTCAAAGTGGCGCCAACGTGTGATGCAAATTTTCGAAAAACCCTTATTGCTTCTCAATATACTATACACTATATTCTTTGTTCATTGCGTCATAGTTACCATACACACATTTATAGACTTTTTGTTTGACACAAATGAAATTTCTTGGCGATGTTTACCTTCATCGCACCGTTTACTTCAGTGGCTAAAAAAAAAAGATTCCGACGAATTGAGAACCTCCTCCTTTTTTTGAAGTCGGTTAAAAATGAACATGCACACAGCTGCGTGCCTAGGGCACAAAGGGGTAAAAGGAGTTAGTACTTACATGTTTTTTACGAATTTAGAGTCGACTCACATCGCACAAACGAATTGAATTCATCCATATATTTAAATCCAGCGCCATCTATTGACAGCCCGATGACAGCGACTGTCCATAGATAGCGCTGGATGTAAATGTATGGTTGAATTCGATTCCTCTGTGCGACGCGAGTCGACTCAAAATTCGTTAAAACCTGTACTAAACCTAAAGGTGGCATAAATAAGTAAAACACATTATACAAAATAACGTTTACTTATTATTACGATGTTTACATTCGTGACCGGTTTTTATACTTTTAAGTTACGTTTAGATGTCTTAACTACGCACCTATTTAGGATAATTTTCAGTAGTCGGGAGTAAACTACACTTATTTATCCCTGACCAGAAAAATAAAAACCTGCTTGCAGAGCCGTCACATGTTTTTCATAGAAAACTAGCAAACCCGGCGAACTCCGTTTCGCCACCAGATGGCTTTCCCGCTAAAAAGATTTTCCCGCTTTTCTGTTGAAATTTTTCCTGAATTTTCTTTGCTATAAACCTCACGGAGCCCGAGACCTTTCCAATGAATGCAAAACCGTGAAAATCGGTTCGTGCGTTCTGGAGTTATAGCGTCAGGAAGGAAAACCCGACTTATTTTTATATAGTAGATATCCTTAATATTTCTGAAATGCGGTTTCCATATGAAACATTCATAATATTTTCTACAAATATATTCTTTTGTTATCATTGAACACGTCATGTAACTTAATAGTTATACCCAAAATCTAGGCAGACACTTCTATCAATGCTATACATTATTGTTCATACTCGAATAGGCATTATCCTTTGACACAATTAGGTACAAGCAAATATTCGACCATTTTAAAGTCTCCAAAGGCAGATGTGAGTTAAAGTTACAGTTGAAAAAATTCCCAACACAGATTTCATTAAGGTGAAACTTTTATTGTATCGTCCCAACCATGTCGAATGTCGCATTACAGCCGAGATGAGGCCGGCTGTCTTGTCAATTGCTTTATTTTATAGCGCCATCTCTAAAAATGTGGTTCTTCAATGTTAAAAACTTTTACTGTCACTACTAATAAACTGTTGCGGCAAATGATGGCGCTATTATAACTACTTACTTCCAGCCTAATGTTTTCATTATTCCCTAGTTTCATTAACATAGTGATTTCATTAAAACCACATTTCTTGTTTATTTTTCCGATCAGGCATTTTTACATGTCTACATTTAGAATGGAAATGGAGACATTATTAGCGTTACGCCAAGTGGTGGTCTGTGTTGTAGCTAGGAGACTTGTCCAAGAATAAAGATATTTCAATCCACGATATCGAGCCTCACTCTGTCAAAATCACTTTTGTTTTATTCGATTAGTATGGAGTTTGACAGAGTAGGGAGGCGCCGTCTTGTATTGAAATATCTATAACTATAAGTGTGTTCCTTGAAGCGTTTAACGAAGAGTCCGCGAAGCAATTTAATTAGGAATAGGGGTGGAATAATAAGGTCTATTTTGTCCTTCTCTATCATCAATAAAATTTGACATGGCATGTCATTCTTGCAGGATCTCGCTCAAAAACTAATAACAGTTTGTAGCTGAAATAGTAAAAATGTAACAGGCCCGTTTTTACAAAAGAAATAAGAAAAGATATAATTCGAGTATGTATTGAAAACACGTTAATTAAATGTTATTTGTATTATTCTTTTGTTATTTCTTTTCATTTTCATTCCTAATTACATTCTAGGAACTTTCTCATATGTCAAATTGGGCCTTTTATTTTTTGACAACTTTCGCGAGCGCTGGTCATAGATTTAGCATAAGGAACGTCAATACATAATATTATATTATACATTCAATGTGAACATTTTTACACGAGATTTTGATACGGCTTCGTGTCTTTTTTACAATTATTAGGAGTACAAATAAATTATACATACATTACAACATCATAAATTAGCGATGATGCTTACACTAAACTCTTTAATTTAGTTAGGTAAAGTATTCAAACTTAGTTAAAATATAAAAATTATTTGTTTCTTATACGATCGACATAAAGTTCATTATGACATGTAGAAATAGTCGCTTCTAATCCATTCCGTTGCGGGGTAAATTGACCCTTAGGATTCTGGGCTATAAGCAAATATAAATATATATCTCATATAGAAATCAGCTATATCTCATGTAGAAATGTCCTTTCTTACAATACTCACAACAGTTTTTCACAGACTTCACTTTAGAATTGAATTATATTCGTAACATACGTTAAACATAATATAATAATATTAATGGGTACAGATTTTCGAATTATAATAATTTATAGATAATATACATTATACATAAAATGTAAAATAAAGAGGGTGTAAAATTATATATTTATTAATAGTGTAATTTTTTTGGCAATTACTGGATGACAGATGAATCTGTAAATTGCATAATAATGTGGCAAGATTTAATTGCCGACAAGCATTAAATATGCAGCAATCAGGAGTGGAGAAGTCTATCTTGTAAGAGACTACAATCTCCCAAACGTGGCGTGACAAACACGTGACGCAAATTAACCAATGCTTACTTTCCACTCCAGTTGGCTGGATATTTAATTCGAAAATTGTCCAAAATGTTCCTGAGCAAAATGCGTTTTTTTCCTATTTTTTTTCATCCATGTGACAAATATCAACTAATCAGCGCTGCAGCACACCGGCCGCAGCATCAAGCTGAGGCAGCGCCCTGTTCAGCCAAATAATTAGATAAAGTGGTAGGTTCCCGGATCTCGGGGAATCAAGGGGATTTATTATTGATATTTTGCTCCTTGGTTCCCTGAGGTCTATGACCCACGTTTTTGTATTGAGTTTTTTTTATAATATTAAGTTACAACTTGAGTTTT
Source organism: Coenonympha glycerion (assembly GCA_963855885.1). Lineage (NCBI taxonomy): Eukaryota > Metazoa > Arthropoda > Insecta > Lepidoptera > Nymphalidae > Coenonympha > Coenonympha glycerion. The sequence continues at coordinate 4,320,575 of OY979639.1, read as the reverse complement.
TTTTGGCTGAATAAAAACTATTTTATTTTATTTTATTAAATATTATGTAATTGCAAATTGCAATCACCGCCGCCTATGGACATTTGCGTCAAAATAGGAACTGCAAATGGGTTACCAGTTCTTATGAACCCGGCAAACTTAATTTGTTTATCCTTTATTCTTATATTAACTCACATAAATCATTTCAAACATTTTTTTGGCTCACAATAGGTTGCTTTTATTCGCATCCAATAATTAAGAGTCCAAGCCATAATTTACTAAGTATTTGATAAGGTTCATACCTGAAGCAAACATTCGTTGCTCGTGATGTAATAATATTTTGAAAAAAAAACGACAACCAGCCTGGAAGGTCTGTCGTAATGCCCGTAAGTGCGACAAAGATCGCAATAACCGTTTCCTTTTTTATTGCCTCACGAGCAGCGACAATTTGCAACAGGTACTAATTATTGTAACTCTGTCTCTTTTCGGCAGACATATTCGATTTTCAAAAAACAATAAAAATTGTATTTATAACTAAACCATGATAAATTTCTTGGTGAAAACCGCGTTAGTGATGTAACCACGAGAAACATCGACTTATAAACTATCGATGTAAGATAGGTCACCTAGTAGTCGAGTGCCCACTCGTTCTCCTGCAGGAAAGCGTCGACCACCTCCTTCATAGTGAAGTTGGGGATCAGCTGATCCGCAGTCAACTTCACTCGGGTCACCGGATCGAAGTGTCCCACACGCTGTAATTGAAAATTAACAACGTGAATTAAAATTACCGGTCCTGTGCGAGCCAGACTCGAATACAAAGGTAAGGTATACGGCTTTTGAATAATTAAGATATTCAACAAAAAAACAAACTGTTATGTAAGCAAACCCTACCATTTCATCACATAGTGGCACAAAAAATAACTAGTCTTCGATCTTGGGCCGTCCGCCATATTTTATTTAGAATGATTAACTGTCATCTTTTCAGGACATACATTCTACATCATAACCAAAGGATGATGACCAAAGGTGGTATCAAGTTTTCTCATGAATCAAAATCAAAATTTAAGAACCATTGGCACTAGGGATTTGTTGTTCATATCCGGAATTTAATTTTTTTAGGTATTGGAGCCCTCAAAAAATATTTTTACTCTTTTTTTGTTTTTAGTATTTTTCTTTATAGCAGCAACAGAAATACATCATATCTGTGAAAATTTCAAGTGTTTACGGTTCAAGGAGATACAGCCTGGGTGACAGACGGACGGACAGCGAGTTCTTAGTAATGTTTAATGGATACGGAACTCTAAAAAGGTGACAAGCTGACCTCAAGGTGCTCTTCGATGTCCTTCTTCTCGTAGGTGATGCCGCTGGGCGTGATGACGGGCTCGTTGAGGATCTCGAAGCTGATCTTGCCGCACAGGTAGTCTGGCACGTCGCGCTTCTGCGGACACACCACACTATAGTAGTAACGACCTCCATATCCATCACTCATACATACAGCATAGTGTAGTTTCCCAATAGATGGCTCCGCGGTCGGCCTATGACTGGAAAAATAATGTGTATCGAAATTATCGTGCCAACAGTATTCGCTACCATAGCTCAGTTGGAAGAGCGCCCACTCGCGACAGGTGGTGGTCACGGGTTCGAATCCCGGTGGCAGCGTTAATTTTGATACACTTTTCATTTATAAGTATACCTAGTGTGTGAAGCACTATAACAATAAAGTAAATAGCATAGTGATAGTCGCAACATCCGTATCCATTATCCATAAGTACATTTGTAAAACCCTACTGATACGCTAAGCATATCAATTATTATTCATACATTGGATTTTTCGGAATGCTAAAAAAGTATATCCGCAAATACTGGAGAGACTGGTTTATTTTGTTACTCAATCGGTGTCGATTTAGTAGGTGAGTTATGTTAATGGTTTGGTTATGACTTACTACAGTAAATGTTTGTAATGCCAATAATATGATTTTAAGAAATAGTTATTTGACGGCCGAATGGTGCAGCGGTAATTGTACTGCTCACTTTGCCGGAAGTCGTGGTTTCAATTCCCATAACTGGAAAATGTTAGTGTGATGTGTTTTTCTATATACTTTTTGTATATATATTTATCAGTTCTCTAGTATCCCAAAAAAACACAAGCTACCGCTTACTTTGAAGGTAGAATGTGAAATGTAATGCCCTTGGGGCTTCTATTCGGTATCGTTAGTAATTAGAAACTCGTATTGGGTTATTAACTAAGAAAACGGTGGCAAAGATACCAATTTTGTATTATTAAGTTACCAACCTAGGATGGTATAGTATCATGTCAACATACCATGCTAGTTGTTAGGTTGTGCACACACAATATTTTTAATGCCTCTGTTTTCTGAGTTAATAACCAAGTGCGAGTTGTAAACTAACGATACAGAATAGAAATAAACCCACTGATCTATGAAAAAAAATACACCCGAAGATGCTACTAAGCAAAGCAAGATGGTACGGCACTCGCAAATCAATAAAAGGAATCTCCACCCTACAGACACATTATATCAGCGGTATTCATGTATTTATATACATAATCCGTTTTGCTTGGTGCGAAACGAAGGCGTAGTAAGGAGCGGGCAGTGTACTTAGTACGCACAAAGTGATCCCATTAGGACACTTGGACACGCAATCGCGCCTCTAATACTGTTACTTCACCGACCACGTCACTGTGACGTCAGCAAACGAACAATATTTCGCCGACTGTCAGTGTTTTGTGTGTTTATTAGCCTTACTTGTAGGATATAATTACTAATTAGTATCTTTAAGCCAATTTCAAGGCAAAACGCTGCGTTTTGAAATTCAGTTACAATTCACGCAACCACGTCACTGTGACGTCAGCAAACGAACGATGTTTCGCTGACTGACAGTGTTTTATGTGTTTATTAGCCTTACTTGTAGTAGCTAATTAGTAATTAGTATCTTTAAGCCTATTTCAAGGCAAAATGTTACGTTTTGAAATTCAGTTACAACTGACGCAACCACGTCACTGTGACGTCAGCAAACGAACGATGTTTCGCTGACTGACAGTGCTTTATGTGTTTATTAGCCTTACTTGTAGTAGCTAATTAGTAATTAGTATCTTTAAGCCTATTTCAAGGCAAAACGTTACGTTTTGAAATTCAGTTACAATTCACGCAACGTGTTACAATGACGTCAGCAAACGGACGACATTTCGCTGACTGACAGTGTTTTCTGTGTTTTGTATTTTTATTAGCCTTACTTGTAGTAGCAAATTAATAATGAGTATCTTTAAGTCTATTTCAAGGCAAAGTGCTAAGTTTTGAAATTCAGTTACAATTCACGCAACCACGTCACTGTGACGTCAGCAAACGGACGAGATCTTACCATTGATTATTATTATACATATTAAAGGATCAGCACTTAATGACGTCACGCATACATTTTTAGACTCCGCCCTGAAGCCGGATTTTTAAGTTGTCAAAACTGTAAAATGGCGCTATTTATGCGACCGACAGCGGTATGTGTTGACATGTACCGAAATGTACGACGCGCAACGCCATATTTGAGAAATGTTTGGCTTCAACATACGTCAAATCTTTTCCGTCCTCTTAGCGTAGCGTATTTCGTCATTGGATCTTACCGACCAGTATTTTGTGTCTATTGCCTTACTTGAAGTAAATAATTAATAGTCAGTATCTTGCCTATTTCAACGCAAAACATTTATTTTTTTGAAATTTCGTTACAATTCACACAACCACACCACAATGACGTGAGCAAACGGATGACATTTCAGCCTTTTTTTTACGCTATACAATTTAGTACTTGACTGCGATCTCACCTGATGGTAATTGATGATGCAGCCGAAGATGTTAGCGTACTAACTTGGAAGGGGTAAGTTATGTATCACCCCAACGGTTTCTGCACAGCATCGTACCGGAACGCTAAATCGCTTGGCGGTACGTCTTTGTTGGTAGGGTGGTAACTAGCCACGGCCAAAGCCTCCCACCAGACCAGACCTGAGCCAATTTAGAAACTATAAAATTCCAAAGTGGCCCGTGGCGGGAATCGAACCCGCGACCTCCCACTCGAATCCGGGCGTGCGTCCCTTGCGCCACGGAGGTCGTCAAACAGTGACTGACAGTGTTTTATGTGGCCACGGCTTTATTAGGCTTATGTGTAGTAGGTAATTAATAATTAGTAAGTAACATTACGTCTGCAATATCGGATGACGATTAAACAATACATAAAAATATAACTGAATATAGGACACTTACCCTTCTCCTTTCATCCATTTTTGAAAATAAGTTATTGAGCTCACTGCTATAGTTATTCTGAAAAAACAATAAAAATAAGTGTATTTAATTTAATGAATCCCACAAAATGTTTGATTTGAAAAATTGTATTTCAATCTCGCCACCCACGAGTTAATATATAAAATTCTTAATTCTTTGCAACCAAAGTTCTCCGAAACGGCTTGACCGATTTTAATGAAATTTCTTGTTAACATTCGGTAAGTCTGAGAATAGGTTGTTAACTATTTTTTTTAACTCACGTAAAACTCCGTGAGTAAACGAGCATGAATTTTTCACATAGTTGAGTGAAGAATAAATAAATAAAAATTAAATAAATCATGACACAACAACCTTAGCCCACAGATTTATAAAAAATCCGTGCCTTAGCCAGGTTTCTGTATTCTATTGATTTTCATTCCATAGGCGTACCAAAAGCAAATGTAGAAATGGGATAGATATGTGGCTACGGAAAATCAAAATTAAAACTAATGACAGTTATGAAACTTAAGAAATACTTACACATTCCTCCTCGACCTTCGCTATTTTGCTATTAGTTTCCTCCTCATTTATGTTCTCTAGTTTTATCGATTCTATTCTACGTTGCATGTCTTCGTTTATTAGCCTAAAAATGTTTGTAGAAATTTAAATTGTTATCAAACAATTGTAAAACAATGATATAATTAGCTAACACCTTAATTACCATAATTATCCAATATTTGGGAGTGCGGACAGTAATGAAAATTAAATAAAATACGTAACGTGTTCAATGGCTTTTTCCCATCTCCAAGATGCCCAATGTGCTGTAAGAAGTATTAACTTGAGAAAACGCGACCGGTCTCTGACTGTACTATACCGTCATAATACACGTGAAAAAATTCACGTGGATCAGAACATACAAAATATACATATTTGGATTTTTTCCCAGATAAAAAGCCTATATTAATTGTTAATTATTTTCAGATATCTCCATTCCGAGCCAAATCAATTCAGTAGTGGTATCATAATGGCGTGGCGTAAAAATCCAAATATACACTAAGGTACCTTCCCACCAGAGATGTGCTATGCAGATATGCTGCGAAGATGTGCTATCTACGCTACGAAAATATCCACCAATATGTACTAAGCTATGGAGCTGTGCGAGGAAGATACGCTATAAAGATACGCAGCTCGAGCTGTGCGATGTCAGACCAGTGTGCTGATTCTGTATCGTTCACTTAGTTAGTAACCCAAACTGGGTTATTAACTAAGAAAACGGAGGCAAAAATCCTATTTTTGTATTCTTTTTGTACAAGACAGCAACTAGCACGGTATACTGATATGATACCATACCGACCTAGGTTGGTAATTTGTGCAAAAATAGGATTTTTGCCTTCGTTTTCTTAGTTAATAACCCAGTTAGGGTTACTAACTAACTAAGTGAACGATACAGAATAAGGCCCCTGGTCCACTTAATCACGTGATCGAGAAATTACAGGTAGGCGTCTCGACGTACTAATTTCAGATGACCACCACGCGCTGGACACTTTGCTCGCGTTAGTTCGGGTACGGTCGAGTTCACACGCTGCGTGCACCCTATGACGAGGTCTTCTGGAGGCGTGGCCAGGCGCTATTGCGAACTGAATTGCACTTTTGTGTGAGCGCTAGTCGCTATTTTTTAAAATCATCTTGATGAGCGAGCCTTCTGTACCGTCAGGTACTATTAGGTACGAGTATTCCGTGGCGATGTATCGATAGTAGGGACATATTGTAGGTACTCTGCTCTGCATCTGCACCACTTGCGACGGCCCATAGCAGGCATCTATAGCACGCATCCATGACACGCATCCTTCCATATAACAAAACATATCTTGATGAATCCGTTTCCACCAGTGCTAAGCTATGCACCAATGAATAGGATTGGTAGATATCAAACACATCCATAGCAACGTAGCGTAGCAAATCTCTGGTGGACGAGCAGCCTAACTATTGTGTTTAAATTGTTTCAAAACATTTTCAGTACCTAAGTTTGGTTGCATGTTACGATTACAGCTTTGTTTACTAGCTTCAACATACTTTACAGATATGATTTATGACAGAAGAATATTTCAAGTAAGTACCCGTTTCTGTGTAAGATCAAAGTATGATAAAAGTCGAAACTCTGTAGTAAATGTTTTGTAAGAATGTTTTCAATTCAATACATTGTTTGCTCAATAAGTTTTATCAAGGTTGTCTCTTTGCATTTAACATGAAATGATGTACAGACACACACACAGGAACTTGGAACCTGCGCTGTCAAATTATGATACTAAAATCCTGGCTTTTATGTACTATATAGGGTTATTTATATTATATAAATATAAAAAATACCAAATGGCTCTCAGCCTGTAGTTGTTTACATTAACACTAACAACTCTTGTTCTATGACTTTTCAAAATTCAGTATTAATTTATTTCATACAAAAAAATGTTATTTCTGTAAAGATTTCTTCATACAAAAAAAAAAAAATTACACTATCAGGCCGTGATGTTAAATTAAAGGACAGGACAGCATTAAAATGGTTGTCAATAATAAGCTCTGGTTTAAAAGATTTTCAAAAATTCACACAGGCGTATTGGTCAATGTATTTAGCTAATAATAGCAACTACTAGCTTACTTGAACAAATCTCACCTATTAATGTAAGTCTGCAGCTCAATTTCCTGTGATATCCTCTTCTCCTCCTGTACGTTCCATCTCTTTTTCCTGGCGATGCGAATTTGAGCCGCGATGTCGTCGCCAAAGTTCAGTTTCTGCTCGCGAGCCAAGTCATTAGCTGCAAATTCAAATATGTGTTGCAATGTTTATTTTTTAAGGACTGATTGGTTTATAGAACTTTGTTTCAGCTTTCTGAGTTTCGTATTGGGCTACTTTGAATCTATGAAGAAGGTCCTGGGTTCAATTCCAGGCATAGTTAGAGCTTTTGTTAAGTTTAAATTAGCTCAGACGTGGTTTGGCGTAAACCACCACATCATTAAACATTCTAGTTTCATAAGATGCTTTAAGTAGTACAATCATATAATCATAATTGATGAATATTGTTTTTTTAGTTTTGTCAGTGCAGGCAAGTATAAAATAGATAGACAGATAGATAAAACTCTTAATTTTACACCACATGACAAAAGTAAATAACCAAAATACAAAAAATCTTAGCTATTGTCTAAATAGAAACATGGTTTATAAATCAATAAATAAATATTATTATAGTGGACAAAATCACATACATTGCTCCGATCCCTTAGTAAGTAGCTTATGCACTTGTGTTAAGTAAATCAGAAACAACAAAGGTACCACAACACCCAGACCCGAGACAATGTAGAAAACTTATTTTTCTACATTGCCCCGACTGGGGATCGAACCCGGAACCTCAGAGATGGCGGCGCCTTGAAAACCGGCACGCTAACCACTCAACCACGGAGGTCGTCAAATGGTTGTTTTAGTTTCAACCAGTGATTGAGTAGATTTCGACAGAATCCTCCTGACAATCGCCTTATGATCGCCAAATATGTACTGCGATCTTACGCCGCCTGGCACCAGCAACTCCCCGCAATTGCACTTACCAGTGCGGTGGTCGCCATGCACCCCCCCATGCGTGACATGCGAGTATATTTAGGCCTACTCAAATAATCACAAAGCATCACTATTTCACACCACTTGGAGCCAGTCATCCGTCTCCAACCCTTATAATGTCATCCATCCACCTGTTAGAGATTGTACCAAGTACCAACCAACATTGATGAACTACTCACCTCTGTGTAAATGCTTGATAGCCTCATCGTAACAGTCCAGTTCAACTAGGGCCTGGCCGAGGAAGAAGTGACCTTTCACCTGATTGTTGTCTATGTCCAGTGCTCGCCTGCAGTCTTGGCACGTGGCTTCCCAGCGCTTCATTTTCAGATGACATAGTGCTCTGTTTGTGAAGTATGTGGCCACTGATGGGTTTTTTATCTATAAATATATGAAATTGCTAATAGAAGAGCCATGGCTGAACCAACTTCTCTTGGTTCACTGAAACCCTTATTCTGTGGCTCACTCCTAGACCTGAATCTTATAAGGGGTATGTTTTTTGCATGCTTTGCTGGCCAAATGAAGGTCACATACCTAAGTGGTCACATACATATGGTAGGCACATACATATGGTAGGCTTCACATACCTAAGTGACAATTGCGTTGAAGGCTCAGGCATGTAAGTATCCTCAGGTTTTTTTCCTTCACCAAATATTTTTAGATAAGCTCTGCCATAAATAAACTTACTTAACTCAAAAAATTCAATCGTAAGCCTGGGATTACTGGGACCCTGTTTGAATCACTTTGCAACAATTGTTTATCCAAGATAAACAAGTTCTGTGCTCTTTTTTAAGCAGCCTAGAGTACAGCAAATTAGTGCACAAACAATAACATTCATAATGTACTTAAGAGTCCTGTGAACTACCATGTCTCCCATACAAACGTAATACCAAAATCATTTGTAATTCGTGTATACGAGGGGCGGCGGAAAAGTTCTGAGCCTAAGGTACTTGCAGTCGTACTATTTCCTCATCCGGTAGGTCACTGCTTGAGCGACATCTGCCCACTATATAAGCGAAGTTTCACGTCATTAGCTTTATTACCAGGGGGGGTCAACTTACTTAAGGAACAATGGGTCCGTTTGTGGGGGTTACAAAGTGCGAGCGAGAAAGAAAATTGTGTTGCTATTTAACAAGATAATAATATTTTTAATTATTACACTAGCAACCCAGTAATCAAATTTTACTTTTAATTCATTTTTTAAGATTTTTTAAATTATATGTATTATTTAGAAATAAAATACAATCTAAGTATACAACGAAAATAAATAAAAACGGGCTGTGAAAAAAAAATTGAACTTATCAATTATCTGTGGTTTTCAGAAAATTTCAAACAAGTTTTAGTCTATGTTTTACTTTACTTGTCTATGATTTCAATATGGCCGATTTCTATTTTTTGTTGCTTGATTGTGTTGAATATTTTCTTTTTTTTACGGTTTTTTGTAATAATCTACACTTATTTTAAACAGATTCTATACTAAATTCCGCTGAGTCGAGCATTTTGTATTTGTAATAGTGTTTACGTTCAGAAGTTATGTAATATTCAGTAAGAGAAGAACTCAAGTGTTTTTTCTTTTACCAATAAAGAAAATGAGTGACAATTTCAAGTGTGGAAGTTCCCGTTATGATAAATATTGTGTGTGTGGACGGTTCTCCTGCTGATAATCCAAATATTGCATCGTTTCCCCATACCTGGGAGAATTCGTTTCCTGAGTCCTGACAATAGTTTGTTCTTCAAGACATACATAGGTAAATCTTAATTTTAATTTTGTTTGTATCATTATCATGTACTATCTAATATTAATCATTGTAATAATATTGTGGTTCAAATAAATTATTTAACCCACAAATTGTCTTTTTTTTTTCAGTCCCTAAATCGATTCCTGTTATAAGGCGTAATTTCAAAAGTAGTTTATGAATGAAAAAATGCAATATAATTTTATATTGTATTTTCTTCATTCATGAACTACTTTTGAAATTGCGCTTTACTATTTTTTCAAAAATAAATATAAAACAGGTGATTTAAAATTCCCGCTCAAAGAAGTTTCTGGGGGGGTAATGATAGATGGCGTTCAAATTACGTGGCCCCATTGCCTGTGTATGAAGTTGTTATTCTTCCCGGCTAGGGTAATAATGTTCTGTGTTTATTACGCTTTGAGTAATTGAACCGTAAACATCACCATGTCTGACTCATCGCTGCAATTAACGAAGATTGAGCATCGCGCCGTCATCAAAATCCTCGTAAAAAAGGGGAAAACAGCAAAAGAAATTTTTGAAGAGATTTCTAGTGTTTACGGGGAATCTGGGCCGTCGTCAGCCACGGTTAAACGATGGACACGCCTATTCCAACAAGGCAGAGAGACTCTGCAAGATGACCCCCGCTCGGGACGGCCGAACACCGCAGTCACAGATGAAAACATCGAAAAAGTAAAAAAAAATATTCTGGACGATCGCCGAATAAAATTGTGGCAGATAGCGGAAGAGCTGGGCGTCAGTAAGGAACGAGTTGGAGACATTATGCACAATCATTTGCACATGAATAAAGTCAGTGCGCGTTGGGTGCCAAAAATGCTCACGCCACTTGACAAGCAGCGGCGCGTTGAAACTTCCGAAGAATTTTTAGACTTGTGCAAGGATAATTTGGAGGAAATTTGCACTCGTATTGTCACCGTTGTGAAACGTGGATCCGACAATATGACCCAGAATCAAAACAGGAGTCAATGCAGTTGATAGAGAAGGGGGAAAAGCCGCCGAAGAAGTTCAAGGTGGAAAAATCGGCTTCCAAACTCATGGCCACCATTTTTTGGGATTGCGAAGGAGTTTTGCTCCTAGATTATCTTCCAAAAAAAACTACAATGAATGCAGAGTATTACTCTGGACTTTTAAAAAAAGTTCGCGAAGCCATTGTTGAAAAAAGAAGAGGCAAAATCAGCAAAGGAATTTTGTTTTTGCAAGACAACGCGCCGGTTCACACGGCGCGCAATGCGAGGCAAGCCTTGCGAGAAACTGGCTTCGATGAAGAGAACCACCCTCCCTATAGTCCAGATCTGGCACCTAGCGATTATTTTTTATTTAAAAATTTGAAAAAAGACCTACGGGGACGAAGATTTGGGGATGATGAAGAGATGAAGGCGGCCGTTAATGAACATTTTCTAGCCAAAGACGCAGGTTACTTTTTATCAGGAATACAAGCCCTCTATAAAAGATGTCAAAGGTGCATTGAAGTCCAGGGGGACTATATTGAAAAATAAATTTTATTTAGATTTTTATCTAGACTTTAAATGGCCTAGGCTCAGAACTTTTCAGCCGCCCCTCGTATTTCGATCATGTTGTGGTGTTATTCCGGTTTGTATAGTAATAATCTATACTCCTGGCCATATCTGGTTCCGAAATACTCTTGTTAAACGAAATTGTAAACGAATTTAGTTTTGCTTATTTTTATGTCAAAGAGGACATGTTTTCTGCTTATTTGTTTTGTAATAAAAACAACACTATCTCACGTCGCATTAGTTCAGGAGCACAGTTTTTATTTTCCAGCTAAAGAAAAACACCAGTTAACAAAGAAAGTTACAAGTTTTCATTCATAATTTTTGGTATTACGGGACTCAACCAAAGTTATAAAAATTTTGATCAAAATTGATTATTATTTTATTTTAAAGAAATATTTCCGAACCAAATATGGCCAGGACCATAGATAATTACTATATGAATCCGAATAACACCACAACATGATCGAAATATTCACGAATTACAAATGATTTGGTATTTTGCATTAATGGAGACATCGTAGTTCACAGGCCTCTTAATTTGTATCAGGAAAACAAAAATTACCTGTTTTATTTTTACTCTATATAACCATATGTTTAGGTATAGATATTAGATACAATTAGAGATTAAAAGATTACATAAAATCAAAGTGTTGTGAGGTACTTTATTTGAATTAATACCATTTTTCCTATGATTGTTTGTTTGAGACTTCTGGGTGTAAGGCAACAAGCTTACTAATTACTATTGTCATGATAATTAGTGGACATTTTCCATCAATAACTATTAAAATGTAATTCAGAGTATTAATGCATTTTGATGTTCTAGACTCTAGTATCAATAGCGTTAGACATAATATTTGAAAAATTTGCATAGAAATTCAAAGAACTTAGCATTGACCGATATTTTGTAACGAAGTATGTACCGTACTTACCTGCATTGGGGCGAAGTCAGCACAATATCTAAACGGTTATTGTAATGTAACAAAGGGTAAGGTGCTTTGTTAGCTAGGTAGTATGAAACTTACAATGGCCTTCGTGTAACAGTTCATAGCATCCTCGAACCTTCGTAGGCTGAACAATCTGTTTCCTTGCTCCTTCAATTCTTTATCAGAGAGATTCGCAGTAGAATACATATGCTTGCTCATTTTCCTTGGCAACTTTGGACACTTTACAACATAAATTAAAGCACAGTTTTCATCATAGTACAAAATTAAAATACAAATTCACAACACCCTTCTTTTGCGCGAGAGAAAAATAACCAATTTATTTTCTTTTGTTGAAGACTGACTGAAGACGAGCTTGGACCAGGGTTGCCAGATATTTGCCATTTGAATTCGCCCAATTTTGCCTGCTGAGTAGCCTAAATTCGCCCAATTTTTTTTTTGCACAAGTAGCCTAATGCGCCTAAATCTTTGCATCTAACAGACCTATATTTAAGACCCGAATAAAGAACACACGTAAAAAAAAACGGCCAAGTATGAGTCGGACTCGCGCACCGAGGGTTCCATACTATAAAAGAAGTAAAACTCCTCCTCCTCTCACCAAAGGTTGCCTGGTAGAGATTGCACTAGCAATAAGGCCGCCTTTGCGCTCACTGTGTTCCGTTGTATTTTGTCTCGCTATTTGTGTTTCTCTGTGTGTGTGCAATAAAGTTATATAAATAAATAAATAAAACATTAAAAGAATCACTTTTGTTCACGAATTTACGAGTATAATTTACATGTAGGTATTTTGTCGGCGAACCGCAAACGTAACTTTGTTTTTAGTGGTTTATTGTTATTATTAAAAAAAAGTACAATAGAGAGTTGATTTTATTTTTCTTGTAAAATATATTACATTAATGTCTATTGATCTTAATTATTATAGATTTTTCAATTGATAAACTTCGGAGATAAGGGGGGGGCGGTACTTTTTTCGACAGTTTGCTTAATAAATCAAAAACTATCAGTCATAAAAATAAATTTAAATTGGTTTTAGAATACACAAGTAACGCCCTTTCATATGATACCCCATTTAATATTGTTATTTCAGTTTGAAAATTCGAAGCCCCGGTTTTCCCCCCTTTTTAAACAAAAATAAAAACAATTTTCAATATTTTATGATTACAATGGCGTTGGGTCACTATTACCTAAAATTATTCTAAATTTCAAGTTGATAGCTTCGATAGTTACTGAAATAATTGAGTGTGACAGACGAACGGACGGAGATAGTCTCACTATCAGGGAACCCTAAAAAAACAATGTGGAGTGAAAAGTATTATCCTATACCTTTAAACGAGCAATTCTTGTATATATGTATTTCTATATAATATGAATCTCGAATGATTCTCATGAAAGTTAGTGTACAGGGGGTTTTGGGGGCGATGAATCGATCTAGCTAGGATTTATTTTTAGAAAATGTCGTATTTACAAAAAAATATATGACTCCTGCTGCCCTGCGAAGCTCGGTCACCCAGATATTATTTATTTATTTATTATACATAGGTACCAATTACCAAACTATAACCTATGGTGGGGTCATGTTCTGTATTAACTTGCAGTAATAATAACTGTTTTCTATAGTTCGTTATACATTGCTATTTGCTACTGTACCATTCAAATAAAATTTTGTGAAAAATCTTTCAATGGATAAAAAAATATATGTTTTATACATAGAGATGTATAAAACATATATGTATATGTTACTACTAACGGTTTTATAATAAAAAAGCTTGATGAAGATCTTTGAGATACAGATTACCATAGTAAACATCCAGGCGCAAAAATTCAAATTTTATTATTATTACCCTCACGAATGAAATTGATACGGATACGTGACGTAACTTTCCGTCGCTCTGGGCATTGTGTCTTATCGAAGTGTCACTTCATTTGTCCGGCCAATATAAAGTATAGTAAAAGGTTAGTGTCAAACGCACTTATGTATCTCTATATCATTCCTTCAAATAGTAATTGCAATACGTATGAGAAAGAAAACAGCATAGAAAGACAAAAAACCTGATATGTAAAAGAAATTATTAGATATGTAAAAGAAATTATTAGATAACTTATGGTCAGGTAGCCTAAAATCGCCTGTTTCTATTTTCCAGGTAGCCTAAATGGCTACCGGTAGCCAATCGGGATTTTTGGTCGCCGATTGACCCCCCGAGGTAGCCTAAATGGCGATAATTCGCCTAATCTGGCACCACTGGCTTGGACGAACTTTCGCGTAAAATCACAGATAAATAAACGTTAATTGACATTTGACAATGACATTAGCAACAAACTGACAACTCACATTTTTCGCAAGTTGATTTTAGGCATTTTAGGATTGAATAGTGAAGTGAAAAACTCTACTCTTGGAAAAACCGATGTAGGTTTATAATCTCACCATCGATAAAAAATAAATATGTTTATTTTTGAGCTACTTATTTATGGCATTGATTAAACATATTAAAGGATCATCGCTTACTGACGTCACGCATACATTTTTAGGCTCCGACCGGAGGCCGGATTCTTAAGTTGTCAAAACTGTAGAATGGCGCTAATGTATGTGACCGACAGCGGTATGTGCTGTCACCGGTACCGAAATGTATGAAGCGCGACGCCATATTTGAGAAATGTTTGGCTTCAACTTAGGTCACATCTTTTCCGAACTCTTAAAGCAGCGTATTTCGTCTAATATAGTTTTGGTGGCAACTGGCAGTGAAAAAATTGCGATTTTGTGACCTATTCTAATAAATTTACTCAATATCGAAACGAAATATTAAGGATCTTTCGTAACACTCGAATCAAAAATCGGTAGTGGAGGTACATCACTCAGGACGCAAAAGACATTTTATCTGTGATACAAACACAGATGATACAATAATTAACAACAGCGTTTCGTTTCACGCATACATTTAATTTGAAATGAGAATTTTTTTTTTACATTTTCCTGCATTTTGATAAATTACCTAAGTATATAATAATTATGCTAGAATGTCTTAAAAGTAATAGGTATTTTAGAAAGGCGACATATGAGACGAAATCTTGCAAACCGGGTGAAGACGTGAAAAATCTCTGGACCAAAGAGTGTAGCGTTTATCTTCTTCTTGTTTTGGAAAACTTGCGTCCTCTGAATATGTAACGATGGCTTTAGGTTTAGCGGGGACGCTGAAAAAATACAAAGGTACTCAAATACAGTGCGACAAGGCTATCTTGGCGCGTGGCCAAAATTGGAACTAACGCCGCTATCTGGTTAATTACTGTTTGATAGGTCGCTCTGTCGGTATATTGCTATTTTTTGTTGTGTTTTTTGCTTAATATTTACTAAAATTGAAGTAAAGTTGAAGTGACATTAAGGATATTCTATTTTCTGGTTGCCTTTGCTCTGTAACAACGCCATCCTAACTATGTCATTCAAGTGCCACGAGAGCCTTGTCGGACTATGCGGTCTACTACAAAAATAAACAAGGAGCCAATATATTATACCTACGTCTTGGTAGCTACAGTATTTCAAGTGGAATAAAGTCGCAACAGGCGGACGCTATACGGATACCATAGGAAATTGTCGGTGATACAGCCCCGTGCCTCGTAGAGCACGTTATGCCGTGCAGTCCTGCGCTTCTCTCTCTGGTCATGTGGAGTTGGTGTCCCATCTGACTGAGAGAGTGAGGGAAGAGAGATTGCACCTGTGTTTGTATTTCCCGCTTATCAAGCTAAATCTCCCGTAGCCGAAGTCGGTCATTGGAATATTTTATTTTATGCAGGAAATGAAACATTTTAAGACTATTTAAATAGGTAGTAAGAATGTCCGGCTGTGCCTGGCATTTTCTAAAAAATAATTAGGAATAAAATACGTTTAGGTAAAAATTATAAGGAAAATCGTACTGTTTGTACGTCGGGTCCAATAAAAGTGGATAATCGAGCGGTATTTTCACTTTTTTAAGCACCATTGGACACGGGAATGTTTCTGTTCCCATCGACAGTATTCCTCCCTTTTCCACGGGTATCTAAAACGATACAATATTATGGCCTAAAATTGCATGAAAATTTATTTTAAACGGAAATAAATTAAACTGGTAGGTATGACATAGACATTTTTCTTAACATCGGCAAAGACGTTAAGCGTTGACGACTGTAGAAAAACCATGTGACCACCAAATAGATAAAAATAGTCAAGATAGGCCCATCCGAACATTTTAAGTAAACGTTCTTCATGACAAGAAAATGTAGCGACATCTGTCTAAACTCCTGCGAAATACATGTTTATTTTTTTTTTATCTATGACGTGTCTGTGGTCACCTTGCCTGCATTATTATTATAATTTAAAAAAAAAAAAGAAATAAGTCTTTACCTATCTACGTATACTGACTATTGCCGGGGGGGGTGCAAAATAGTAGTCATTCTTGCTCCCTTAAACTGGCGACATTTTTTCGCGCTGTTCGCCCTGTCTTTAGTATACAAGTCTGTGGACCACCAGTAGTCAGTGCAAAACATATGAAAGCTGAATGTAAATTAGATTGGATGAGCGATTCAGGTCGCAAATTGCAATTGTGCTTATTTACCTACGATTTAATTATCCGTTAACTTTCTTTTGCCAAAAAATATAGAGCAGAAATATTTTCCTCAGCCAGAAAAGCATTTCTGGAAAAAAGCACTATTTATACAATCCAATCTAATTTGAACTACGATGTCAACTAAACTGTAACAAATAGGAGTCCATGTTACAATGGTTTATTTTTAATTCTTAATTAATCATACCCTGGACTGAAATTTTTTAGGCAACCCACTTGCGATATATTTATTGACATATTAAATTGGATATAAAATAGTTTTCATCCAATAAACAGCTCGGTGAAGGTCATTGTATAGCGGGATCCTAGACTAGTACCTACTCGATTTTCAAAAACAGCGTGTTTCCCTTTATTCGGTCAACGTAGTTTTTCTACAGTGACGTGGTTCTACAATATTTTTAATCTGTGACGTGGTTTGTCCATACATTTTTATCTACTGTCGTCAACGCTAAACGGCTGTTACTTTGTCTAGCACTGCTGGACTGCTATAAAGGTGCTTTTTCTGTTTCCCATAACAGTGCGAAACTTACTTGTCTATGACCATATTTCTCGCTGATCTTGAGAACATTCTTGCACCATTTCCATATATTTTCGTCAGCAGCGCCTCGTCTCTCCAAACGCTCATTCAGGTCTGTCATATTGCGGATAGGTTTCTAGAAAAGGCGCACATTACAGAACGCTCAATATATTATCTAAATTTACTTAGGTATTTAATTCCACACGTCTTATCACTCTTAGGTAAATTAGAGAACATAGATATGGATACAGAGAAATTAAGAAAATGTTATTCTGTTAGGTGTGCATTAAGTAGGGCATTAAGAATTAAAAGACCCCAGACCCCGCTTTCTTCAAATTCTGCACACTTAAGTACTTATGCGCAGAATTTGAAGAAAGCGGGCCTTTCTATGACGTCCAATTTCTTTGGGTTGTAGTGGCCAAATCTACACTTTAGGGCCCTGCAATTCCTATCGTAGAAGAGGAGATACCTGGCTGACAGAGATATAGATGCGGCGAGCGGCGCATACCGAATTACCTAGTAAGTATAGCCACAGCGCATCAAATCAAAACGCTGAACCCCGTATTCTAAATTATTGTAAGGTGCCAAAAAAAATTTGAAAGTACCAATCACTGATCTCTTTTTTACTATATTAGTAGGTTTACTTAATACGGATCAGTCACAGACAGTGGTGCCAGTATATACTAACAGTCCGAATTCTGGGCTTTTTAGCCTGTTTGTTCATCATAGTCCTCAGCGACACAGCACAGTGTTTGTCGTTAGTGAGGTAACTCAGCCGCTCCTTCGTCTTTGCAGCCTCCACCGACCTCGTGCCTACGATCGGAATTGTCCCGAAGTCTGACTTGCTTAGTAAATCCAAACTTATGTCGTACTTTAGCATGCTCTCCTAGAAGTTAAATAGTTCTCTTTTATTACTATCATGCATCCGCGATCAGCTATTTTATCGCTAACTATAAGATACCCAGAAGCAGTGATAGCTCAGTGGTTCTGACCTCTGCCTCAGATAAGGAGGTCGCAGGTTCGAATCCTGGGCACACACCTCTGAATTTTCCAAGTTATGTGCGTTTTAGGAAACTAAATATCACCTGCTTAGCGGTGAAGGAAAACATCGTGAGGAAACCTGCATGCCTGTGAGTTCACAAAAATGTTCTCGAAGGTGTGTGAAGCCCGCCAACCCGCACTTGGCCAGCGTGGTGGGCTATGGCCAAACCCCTCTCAGTCTGAGAGGAGAGCCGTGCCCAGCAGTGGGACGTAAAAAGGGGTTGAGATGAAGATACCAAGAAGAAAATAAAATCAAAACATTACGCGCATTTTGTCCAACTCCATATTAATTTTTTGTCTGGCATTTAATTCGGATCGGAGCTCGTCAACCAAATATGCCCAATATTTATTGACACGGGTACAGTCTCCCAGCTGCGTATTGGGTATGTAAATTAAAATCCGCTTGCTTATGGATGAAGGAAGTAACTGGATCTAAAAAATGAAAGGATGTTTTTGAATACGAATAAATAGTTATGGTCTAAGAACAGCTGCCATACAACGACCTTCACCGGGCTGCTTATTGGATGAAAACTATTTTATATCCAATTAAATATGTCAATAAATATATCGCAAGTGGGTTGCCTAAAAAATTTCAGTCCAGGGTATGATTAATTAAGAATAAAAAAAAAACCATTGTAACATGGACTCCTATTTGTTACAGTTTAGTTGACATCGTAGTTCAAATTAGATTGGATGTTATAAATAGTGTTTTTTGCCAGAAATAATTTCCTGGCTGAGGAAAGTATTTCTGCTCTATATTTGATGATTAAACGAACTTACCTG
Source organism: Coenonympha glycerion (assembly GCA_963855885.1). Classification (NCBI taxonomy): domain Eukaryota; kingdom Metazoa; phylum Arthropoda; class Insecta; order Lepidoptera; family Nymphalidae; genus Coenonympha; species Coenonympha glycerion. Next base: position 4,301,591 of record OY979639.1, on the reverse strand, counting down.
TAAGTGAAGTTCTATCACAATTATGTGAATACATTTTATTCGAATATAATAAACACAATCAGGTACACTTTCATTGTACTGGCAATTTCGCACTTTTATTTATTTTGTTTTTTAAAACTGACCACCCTGATGGACACGCGGTCCCCAGCCTACCTCCGCGCCATGCTTCATTCTTTAGAGAATATTTAACAAAATTTTCGTATTATACTCATGGGTTTTGGGTATGGGAGGGACCTTATATTATTATATTCGAATAAAATGTATTCACATAATTGTGATAGAACTTCACTTACAGGTAAGTTCGTTTAATCATCAATTATATTTCATACATTTTATTCTTCATATAATAAACACAATCAGGTAGATGTTTAGAGATGAAAATTTTTGTTAAATTATGGACATTAACAGATAGTAAATTGTTTCCTATTATAATAGGAAATAGGTCCTCTTTATACCACAGAAGTATTTAATTAACACAATCTTTTCGTTCAATTCCTGGATCAATAACCCAGTCACATTATAAATAGGTTTAATTTATATTTAGATAGATTATAATGATTAATGATTAGAGAGCAAAAGAGCTATTGCGACAGAAGCATCATCGCTCAATAAGAGGTTATAAAACTTAGGTAACGTCCGTAATGGTTGTTACCAGCAGACTGCTTTTCTGATGAGGTCAAGCAACAAACTACGTGCTCGCCGAGGAAGTGTTGCTGAGTGCACTGAAACGCCGACCTCTCTCGTGAGAGATTATATTCCTCGGCAGACACGTTCTCACGGTGGTCTGCCTGCAGGCGACCTTATGAGGTCGCTTCAACATTATCAGGAGGTTGTCTATTATATATCTTGGTCTAAGATTTTGTAAACGACATATCGATTTGTTTTTCAAAGCTGTGGCAAATTTTTATACTTTCTCTTCAGTTTTAATTATGGTATAATTAAAACTGGTTCGCCCTGAGTAGTAGCTGGCGTTGTATAAACTCAATAATTCCCTTGAATTATATAAAAACAATAATACTAACTTTAACTAATGCTAATGTTCTCATTCTGTGCTGTGTCTACTGCCTAGAGCTAAAAAAGTTACAAGATCAGCAAAGCAAAGTTACGGAATGAATAAACTCTTATTAAGGCCCATTGAGCAATGTGTTAGCATACTATATTGTGTGCTACTATGTGGTGTTTGATGTTAATTTATCTATTCATTTTCGCAATATAATATATATATATATATTTTTTTATTTGACCCAAAATCATCAGCAGAAATTAAACTCAATGCCGAATGATAACAAGTAATCGTACCATATGCTACGTCGTTAACAAGTTGTTCTGTTGGAAATTACGAGGTTGACTTATAATGTAGGTACGGATTGTACGGATCTCAGTCGTTATTAAAGCAGTATTGCCACAAAACTTTGTAAATAACACAAAATTTTTGAAACATATAAATTATTAAAAATTCCAACAAAATGTCCTTTTTTTTTTTTTTTTTATATATATATATATATATATTTTTTTTTTTTTTTTTTTTAATGCCTTCAGAGAACTTCCTCCAGTAATTCTTATGAATTGTGGTTCTCTAGGGAAAGACCATATTTATTTATTTATCATCAATAAATGTACTATAAGAAGTAAGTCTTTTGACACCTTATGTAAAAGAAGAAAATCCAAAGTTGTAAAGGTCCTTAGACGATGTATGTCTAAAGCATTGTCTATAATAGTATTTTTAAGCATTCTTCCTCTAGAAGAATGTATAGAAGAGCAAAGGTAAACTTGGTGTTCCAAAATGTTCAGAATGCGTCTGTTTCTAAGACGTCTGGGTTCGTATTGATTACATTTCACATTATTGCAAGAAGCGATAAATTCAATAACTGGATTGAACTCTTTGAATAACTTTGAAGTATATAATTTTACCGCGATAGCTTAATCCCATTAACTGGATGTAACTCTTGGTCAGCTTTTGATTATCTTTAATTTCCATATAAGAAACAATTAACCCAATCGTTTAAATGAGGATATTTGATATCCTCTATGCAACTGATGTAAATCATGTGTATCAAAATAGATGTATCGAAAAATATGGCCATCAACTCTGTAAAGAGGTATTTCGATTCATCTTAACGTTAATTATTACAAAAACAAAAATCCCTCTAATGAAAAGAATTAGTCTTCATCTAGACCGGGAAATCGTGTGAATCACTAGTTCAACCTTTTAGGTCTAAGGGAGTTAGATGACTTAAAAAATGTTTTGTAACCACTGGCCATCTGATAGGATAACCGATGATGGACGAACAGCTGCGTCTAAAGTCTAATTTTTCTTACGGACTACATTTTTTGTTTCTACAGACGTTCTGTGTAACCCCATCCATACCTAATAGCTGGAGAAGTGAGAACTTTAGGACTTTTAATCGGAATTAAGCTTAACTCTTAGATGATACAACGAGTTAAGCGTATAAAATTCTTTACAGAATTTGAATTGTTACATAATTCACGTCATAGTTTGCGGTTGGGTAACGATACTGCCATATCGTCAGAAATTAAAATAAAACCAGGAAACTGAGCATGTTTTGAGGGTAGTAAATAACTTTAACACTCTAACACCTAACAAATCTTCATGAAAAAACCGCGGTAAGTATCTGAGATGAGTCACAACTTCTTTATGTATTTTACCAAGGATGAATCGGTACTTTAAAATAAGATTCTTCAGTTCATAGGCATAAAACCCTTTTTAGGTATTCGCTTGTAAGCTGTTCTATGAACTATCAATTTCAAAAGATTTTGAACTACAAATTCATTCAACGCCTTTAAATTTAGAATGTATCTTTTACCACGTAAGATTTTGAGGTTAGACACATCTTAACTATAATCGAACATGCAGTGACTCACTCCCACATTATCTCACCCAAAAAAGAAATGTCGATTGTCAAAGACATTTGTCGCTTTTTCTTTGTTGTGAACGTGTAAGGCGGTACACTGTGTTAGTGTACGATTTTTAAAATGGTATTATGTAATAATAATTTTTTGGAGCTAGTTCCTTAATTTGTTCAATTCATTAAAATATTTTATTGAATGTACGTACATTTGTACACCTAGTGAAAGTCAAAAAATAGTCTTCACTTATTATAACTCCCGAAATTCTAGATCATGTTATAGATCGTGACGGATTCCTTGTCAGTGATATGTAACCAATAAACTTCAAAATGTTGAAGACAACTGCCATATAGGTACCTTAATGTCTAGCGTCGTCGATGAACCTGGTCCTTGTTGTGGCTGATGCTGGAAACTTGCTGTCACGTCGCATCTTCCTCGCGGCTGATCGCCAATACTCAAGTGTGTCACGCCCCCCCCTGCTGGCCGAGCCGTAACGAGAGGGGGCCAGCTAGTTTCTCGAGAAACGAGATTGCGCTGTCCCAGCGGTGGGTGTCGATAGCAAAGTCGCCCGCCGCGCCCTGCTGGTTTCTTTATTTACAACACTTGACGATCAGTAACCATTGAAACTAGTATAATGCCCGAAACTATTTCTCCGAAAAAACATCTGGTCCCGTTCGTGAACTTTAATTACTTGTCATTTGTCGAAACAAAATGTCATTTGTCAATACTTAAGCTTCTTCTCAGTTCAGGACGCGTTGTGGTTTAAGATTTTTATTAGTTTCAGAAAGAATTTAACAATTCACTTCAATGAAACTTTCAGACTAATGGTACATTATACATAATATTGTTGTAGGTAGTTAGAAAAGTTCGACGCGTTGGTACCCTCGTGGAATTAGTTTTTAAGTCGTGAAATAGTTATCACTGATAAAAGGCTATAACATTTAACTGGCTATTCATAAGCCAGGCAAGTATATCAAATAAACTATTTGATTCTTTGCAATGAAGGTCGGCTAGAATTTTACAACTGTCGGGACTAACCATTAATATAGTTCTTGTGACTGAGCGCCGATAGCAATTCGGGATCAAAGTCCGGGAGGTCATGCGGAGCCACTTGTAGTGAAGCCGAGAACAGCGCCACACCGACATCGTCCCCCGTTGGTATCCGCAAAGTCCTTTGAGGTTTTTTAAAATCCTTCGTGTTGACCCGCAGTCAACCTCCAGGAGCATTGACGCATCATGCTATGCTTTCGTGGTACCCTCAACGTGATACCCTCCAAGCTAGCTTAGAGATGCCTGGACTATTTCGCGCATCATGCTATACTTTCGTGATAACCTCAATGTGATACCCTCCAAGTTAGCTTAGAGATGCCTTAGGATTTCAATTTTTGGACACACTTTCGTCAGCATTGATATTTGAGTTGATGTGATATCTGGGAAAAAAGGTTAATTTTCACTTACCCTCTTTCCTCGGAGTCTGACGAAGATGAATGCACAATTATATGATTTGATTTGATTTTATTTTTGTTATAATGATAAATTTTACTAGCGTCTAAGCATTATCAGTATAGAAAATTAAGCAAGTTTTAACACTGAACACTTAATTTTTTTTACTTTGAACCTAAATTAACAAAAACGAGACGTGTTTTTGTAGTCGAGTGCTCATTGCCGCGCACAATAAAAGAATGAAGCATGGCGCGGAGGTAGGCTGGGGACCGCGTGTCCATCAGGGTGGTCAGTTTTAAAAAACAAAATAAATAAAAGTGCGAAATTGCCAGTACAATGAAAGTGTACCTGATTGTGTTTATTATATGAAGAATAAAATGTATGAAATATAATTTCTGGCAAAAGAAAGTTAACGGATAATAAAATCGTAGGTAAATAGCAAAATTGCAATTTGCGACCTGAATCGCTCATCCAATTGACATATTTAATTGGATATAAAATAGTTTTCATCCAATAAGCAGCTCGGTGAAGGTCAACCTTACTTGGGATCCCCTACTATTAGTAGAAGAGACAATGCAGTCAAAGATAGAACTTTAACAACTTAGACTGGTATAACTGCATTGGTTGTCACGCAGCGTCTTACCCGGAACGCTTAACCGTTTGGCGGATAACGTATTATAGTTACCTCTAAAGCTTAACTATTTTAAATTATGACATCAGAAGTCCATCTTTATTCTATACCCTTAAAAGACTACCTTCTTAGGCAGGCTTATCCAAGCTATGGGCAATGAAGGTTAAGATCTCTAGAAATTAGAAAAATTAAATAAAATGTACATAGTATAATTAATCAGAGCAAAGATCTAAAGGGAATTAATTTAAAAACAATAACTAATTACAACAACCTTATCAGAAAATAAATGAACGGATATAAAATTATAAGATTTTCAAGGAACAGCAATATGAAAACTTACAAAGTCAACGGTTTCTACAGCTTCAGGTTTTGGACGATTCACTTTCCAGATCTTTTTTATAACGCCATTCTTATACGTCATTTCAAATTCTTCCAACTTCATGCTGTCTTTAATTGACTTTACTGTTGAGGCCCATAACGCTAAGTTTGTTTCCAACTAAAATATAATTAATTCTAAAATGGACTAAATTGTTCGTAAAGTACCTATACCCGATCTTCAATCATTTTCGGTGGAAACATAAGATTCTAAGATGCCACTAACTAGAAATGTGACCGAGTCCATAAAGAAAATATAATTGAGTTTTGCAGAGACTAGCACGTTTTTGTAGTTCAAAAGTTTGATAATTTCAGTCACCTCTTTTTCAGCTGCAACTGGGACGGGAATATTAGATGGTTTAGCTGAATCATCTTCTGGAGCATTTTTGCGTGGGGCCACTTGTTCTTTCTTTTGCGGACTCTGTAAAATCGTAATGATACAATCGTACAAAGTGTAATCGTACAAGAAGTGAGTATTCATCATCAAATGGAGTATAAGTTGACATAGCTTATCGATAAGTATTGGTATGTACCAATACCTTATTATTTTCATCTACCTCCGATTTAATTTTCCACTTTTTTGTTTACAACTTTAACGCTACTTTCATTCAGTGTCTTCATTTCAGAGAAGATCGCTACTAACTAACTTGCTTAAATTATATTTAGTAATTGTCACCGTTTCAACTGATGTTTCTTTTGTAAAATCTGAAGTATCTTTATTCTTTGTTTGTATTGGTTCTTGAATAACTACGCATTCTTGTAGATCCTCTAATTGTATCTCAACATGCTGTTCGTATATTTGCTGAGCATGTTTTAAAACCTCCCACATTACTGGACCACCGGCCACTGTTAGTAGTTCTGAAAGAACTAAAGCTTGACGTTCCTATAAAAAAATACATAATATCTTATTTAAGACACGAGAAGCAAGAAGCTATTCGAGAGACTAAAAACAAAAACGAAGAATATGTGATCATGTGATAGGCAAGGTAACCTCTGAACCAAATGAACCTTCACTACCCTGATAAACAGAAGCAGAAGTTTTAACTTATATGTATTTTACAACAGTCAGTATGGCATCTTACATTATGACATAAATCACTTTTGCTCCGACACTGGATCTGGAACATCCTTATGAGATAACGATCCTGACTTCATAAAAATCACATTAAATGCTAGTCAAGAATAAGAATTAAAGAAAGCATGGACATATCAGTTGCTACTCTGCTTTTTAATTCACGACTTTAAAATTTCAATGTTAATACTAAGCAGCAAAGTAATTAAAAATGAATTTTGGTACTAACAGGTTCAAGAGCCTGAAACCACTTCCTATCGTTTAACATAACTTCTGCAAGAACAGACAGAGGAAGAGCTGTTCTATTATGATCCATGGGCACTTGATCGTAACTGCTCCAAGCTATGGGCCTAAATGAAATAATTGATAAAGCCAATATTACCTACTCGTAAAATGTATACCAAGGCGGTCTTATCTGCTCGCAACTATTTCACCTATACCTTTCCAACTATGTTGGAAAACTGGGATTTTTTTAAGTATTAACATGTGTTAAAGTATATCATACAAACAGCGCAAAGTACAATTGGGCTTTTAGAAATGAAGAAGATAGGTAACTTACTCGCACACAGACATCACAGCGTCTTTAGGCCGACAATTCCATATTGACTTTAACAGTAGCGACAATGTCCAAATACTAGGAACATCTTTTAACAACGCAAGGACAAATCTTTTTTTATTAGCACACGAAATACGTGCATACCAGTGCTTTGTTGCAAGCATGTGCTTACTGAATTCCATGTTTTCGTCTGAGTGATCATCTTTACCTAAAACATAAGAGTAGGTATTTATGTAAAAAGCCAAAAGCTGAGGCTAATATACATTTTATATAAATATTGTCTATATTATTTTGACTATTACAGAAAGATTTTATGAAAAAAACATTTTCTGAAGAGATGAATAAAATGCTAATCTAGCATAAATAAAGGACACGTAGAGCAGAGAAAAGAAAATCATAAAAAGATAATGTGAAGCACAATATAAGTGAATATGATGTGCGATCGACGATGAAGTAGAGGAAGATCAATTGAGAGGATCTATAAAAAATATTTGAAATTTTACCACAAATCATGTCGGATAAAATCAAATCGTTAATCAGATGTACTTGTCTTGTAACCTCAGCAAAGGAAGCCATCGTATATTGTTTGTTGTAATGAAGGTGTCTATCCGATCTCCTAAAAATTCGGTTTCCTTTTCGATTTATCTTCAAGGAACCGGGCAAAAATCATGCCAATGTATCATATTTCTACTTGACTGTGTGTGACTTTTTACGTTTTACTGTATCTTTGATCTATGGTTTAAAAGTATGAGTCATTATAAATTACAAAAAAGTTTGTACCAGTTTCAGTGATGTGTGGTTTGTAGTTGGGTTTGTAGGTACATTATTGTAGTTGAATCAGCTACGATTGGATAACCATTAATGATTAAATCTGGCGGTCTTGTTAAATTATTATCTTAAAACGTAAGGTAGACCGCCAGATTTAGTGGATAACATAGCTGTTCTATTGAAACAACCATATTGAACCCTCATTCATAGTTACTCGTCGTATACACGTCGTTTACTTAAAGTATGTTCAGGATAAGAAATCAATTATTTTATTACTAAAACTGTCTTGATCTGGTTTTAACGAAATATCAACCATACCCAATGATGAAGTAAGTACCTCATACCTGTAAACTTGTGCATTAAAACGTAATTGGGTTCAAGCGACGAGGATGATTGCCCGCAAAGTTTCAGGGTCAAGACAACAATGACCGCTGTACAATATACCAATCATTTATCTAATCCCGCAACATGGCTCGTATTCAATCAATTTTTTGAGTTTTGTTATCCTTAATTTGAATGAAGTGTAATGATAATGGATGAATTAGATAGATGATTGTTACATCGCCGTCTTCGTTTTAACTTTTTCTTTATAATAAATAATAATGAGACGTACAACTTACAAGATGTTCACCTGATGTTAAGTGATAGAAACGCATGCCCATATTAATATTTCAGATGCGTCCTATAATTTTGCATTGCAATTGCACTGAAACTGGTACAAACTTTTCCACATACTTACTGCACTGCGCTTATAATTCTGAGGTATCAGTTAATAGGTCTAATTTTGCACAGATATCCCTGAAAAATCTACTAGACAATTACCTAAAGACAGGTTTCCTTTCAGTTCCTTAGTTTTTGAAGCTATAGTGCAGATTACGGAAATAGAAAAGATAAGTATAATAGGTACCAACAGATGCAGCATAGCATCGTCGTAATGCTAAATTGCTTTGTAGTACGGTAAGTACGTCTACTGGTAATAAACATACAAACAACGTATTTAGACTTATTACATGATGTTCTTCCTCTTCTTATAAACCTCACAGGATTTTCTGACACCGTCAGTGGGGACGGTCCCACGTCAGTCAGATCTTGTCATGGCGCGCGTCGAGACGCCGCCCCAAACTCTATCAGTAAAACCGAAAAGTGCTAATTTATGCAGATTCTTCCTACTCATAACTATAACTGCGTTTTGTACGATCGCGTATTTTATATCTAAACGACCGTTGGACGTTCTGGGTGATCCATCTGATCAGTTCACAGTTAAAAACGTACCACATACAAGGTTAGAAGGCCTGGATCCTGAGGATAGGGAGGTTTTCCAAGGTTTTCGGACATCTTTTCTACCTCCGGAGGAAATAGTGCTCCCTTGGAGGGATCTGAGTAGAAGTTCGGTGGCTCATGAAAGGAATGTTACGAGCGATGCTAATGCAGTGAAGAAACAGGCAGCCAGGGTGAAGAGAGGAAGCCACTTCAGCTTTACTTCACATGATTATGAGTAAGTACTCAAAAAATGCTCAAACCGGCTAGGAGTTTTCATTCATTTTGGAGCTTAATAAGGTTCACTATCAGATTTTTCAGAGAACTAAACAATTATTATCACATGCCTAAAGATCGTCTTAAAATATGTTCTCTGAGGTCTCTATAAACTAATGCTACATAGTTTCGGGTTTAAATTATAATCGCTTTCCATCTAAGGGTGAGAAGAGTTTAGGCCAAGGCCACACAAATTCACGTACTTACGCACCTTTGACTATATTTAGGAGGAGTTTTGTTTGGTGGGAGGCTTCGACCATAGCTAGTTACCACCCTTTCTATTTTTGCTTCAGCGCGATGCTGTGTAGAAACCCTTATGTTTGTGTTTACTTAGCACTTCAAAGTTAGTACGATAACATCTTCGGATGTATATTTTGGCTTTACCATAACGCCAAATCTCTTATCATAAGGCGAAAACGTAGTCAAATTTAAGTATAAATAAAATCTTATTCCACTATCCCGTCACATTTATTATTTAGGAACAGTAAACATTATGAAAAAGATGGTTTTTTTGGTGCTACCTCAAATTGGCGTAATTTTTATTTGTGGGTGTAACCAGAGATCGAAAACTATGAATAGATTAATCATCTCAACTTGGTATCGTTGGCTTTTTCTCGATTGAATTGACGCACTGCACTGATATTACGGAAATTATAATCATCGCAACTAACTTCAAGCTATTTCATAACCTAGTACACTCGGAATAAGTGTTATCTTCTCTCACATTAAAATATATTCAAAACAGTTTCGAAAATCAGGAGCCTCATAAAGAAACTAAAGAGCGCAATGAAGAAAATGAAGAAAACGAAGAAAAAGAGGAAAAATATGTTGCTGACTCTGATTACGAGTGCAATTCCCATGAACGAGATGATGATGGGAGAAGTTTACACAGGTAAAATATACGTTAACTTCTTGACACAAAATGCATACCTAATATCTTACAGTACCTTTAAACAATTTTAATTATTTAGTTAATATTTAATAAGAAGTTATTTTGGACGTTAAAACTAATCCCCATTACAAATAAACGTGGAATAGAGGTCCGTTTTGTCTTTTTCTTTCGAATATCAAATGATTGATAACAGAGAGGGACAGAGCTGATGATGTTTATTTGTTAGGCGGATAGTCTTTAAAAAAATTATAACGAAACCTTCAAACTTTCAAATAACGAAGGAGGGACTCTTTAAGCTGCGGCCAAACCTGCGCGTCAGTAGCGCGGGACGCGGGACGCGAAGCGGGAGCGTCTGCAACGCGAAACTCGCGTGCACACCTGCGCGACTACGGCGCGAACCGTGAACTTCATTTCTTAATGAACAGTCACTGAAGACGCGCGACTTTATCTGGTGTAACTACTAAATAGTAGTGCTACTGACATCCTCGTACCTAACATAGAGACCTCTTAGAATAGAAGGTATCCGTCAGAACAGCCCTCCGACTGCCATATGAATTTATCTGTTCAACTAAAATAACTTGTTCCTTACTTTTTAGTTCGTTTTATAACAGGACAGTTGTGTTTTTTAATTTTTTAATTACTTATTTTTATTTTATATCTTTTAGTGATGGTCAGCAGTTAGGTGAAGCAAGAATTCAACAATAACCCATAATAATATGTCCAAACGTCATTAGTCATTCAAAAGTTATGGTAAATGGCAATAAATTTACCTACACAATCTTTTTGGACAGTCATATAAAAAAGGTTTTTTTTGGGTGTACATCCTACATATGTAAAATTATATATTAAATATATCTATTTTTTATAACTACTCTCTAATACCTTCATTTTGATACACATATTGTGATAGTTGAAGAATTTGTTTTACACATTTGAAAGTGGCGCCTAACATCCGCCATATTGATTTTTCCGAAAAAATTATAGCCTATGTTACTCGGAAGGATCTAAGGATTCTAACAATACCCCATATATGTTCAAATCGGTTCAGCTGTTCATAAGTTTTGGTGGAATAAAGAAACATCACATACATACATACATACATACATACATACATACATGAACCCTAAACACATTACACTCCTTTTTTTGGACAGTCGTATAAATAGGATACTCTCGCACTCGTTCTATAAACAACTGTATTACGAGTATCTCCTGGTGTAGCCATTGTGGAATAAAATAGGTAACAATTAATTGTGTGTTGTTATATTCGCTTTTACAAAACACACGTCTGACCACTGGACGCGTACGTCCCGCTCTGCCGACGCGTACGTCCCGCATCGCGGTCGCGTAGGTGTGCAAGGCGCCATAAGAATACATGGGTAGCGTCCGCCGCGCGGTAGACGCTGCCGCTTCGCAGTCGCTTTGGTCGCGCAGGTTTGGCCGCAGCTTAAGTCTTCTGGGACTCTTGACATAAATCTTTATTTGTTTGAGTGTTATGTATAATTGTGATATTCGTGTCGAAGTGTCGTGCACCCGGAGATATACGTCGATCGTGGCCCCCTCGACGACGTGGAGCAAGTCCGGCGTCAACCGGAACTGGAAGAAGGCGAGATGGGTTCAGCAGCGCACGTGTACAAGCCGGTCAGATCTTACACTGAAAAAGGTATACATAACGATTTAATTGCTGTAGCAATTAAATGTGTGTGTATTTCTTCTTTCTAAGTTTCCCTTTCTCAACGTTATCGAGACAACATGATTCCTTCTTTCAGTCACTTCTACAAGCATTCTACTCTTTCATACATTTATCCTGGTTAACACTGGTCAACCCTCACTTCTTTGGTCTTCCTTTGCATCTTTTCCTATCCTAACATCTAATTCAACAATATTCTTATATGATTTTTATCACTCTGAATTATAATCCTTACCTACTCCTCAATCCTCATCCATGCATCTTGCTTAACGATTTTATTCAATTAACTGTGTGGATTAAATCATCTATACGATAATATTCAATTGATTGTGTACATATACGATCAAAGAAACGAAAGAATTGTCTGGTATTTTTTGGATTGTGTATCTCAAAAAGAAAAACGTATCTCCTACGAAAGAAAACATTAGAAGCGGGATTTCCATTTCGTCATCTCATGGGGACTGGGGACTGGGGACTTTCCCGGATTTAGGCATGCGATTTTTTAAAGCTCTCAAAACTATGAAACCTTTGCTGGCTTTGTTTTCTAGAGGCACTAATGTTTACCCCGAGGACGGTGGTAATATTAAAGATTAAATTTTATCACATATTTTATCCAGGTGTGCACGCATTCTGGAAAGGTCAAGGCGACAAGGAAACGATCAGACAAACCCAAGCGAATATAATGAAACAGTACATGGATGAAGGTGCGGATCCTTGCCACGATTTTTATCAATACGCGTGCGGGAACTGGCCTACACTCAACCCCATTCCAGCTGATAAGGCTGGGTAAGTACTAGCAACTATGTCCAGTTCTGAAGTCTGAACATTCATTGACTAAGATGACAGTGACATTGTCTACAATAGTTTTTGCGCCAACTAATGCTGAATTGCTGATAGATCCATATTTTTCAACTGTAGTTAAATAATTTAGTTAGTTTATATTTTATTATATAATTTACTCAATAAACTTTATTCCAGTTACGATACTTTTGAAATGTTACGAGAAAACCTAGACACAGTGTTAAAAGATCTGTTAGAATTTAAGAAAAATGAATATGTTTCAACAGTTTATCCAGGACCACATTTAGATGTGAAAGAAAATTTCTTGACCATGATGCAACATGTTGAATGTCCTAGCGAACCTCATTTAGTGGAGTCTGGCGGTATTATAAGTAATACTGAAGAAGTCGATAATTTAACAGATTATAACAATAATTACGACGTAAATAGTTTAAGAGAGGGTAAATCAGAAATAATAAATCGTATTCGTAGATATTTGGCCAAAAAGTCAAAAATTAAACGCAAGTTACAAAAATATTTAAACGAGAAAGAACAGAAGAATTATTATTTAAATAGCCATAGAAGATACCTTATAAGTACGCAAACTAATACAAAAAGAAGTATAAAAAAACGCTCTATTAGTTCGATCAAAGGCAATAAAAGTAAAAATTCATTTTTTAAAAGATTAAAAAGAATTGAACCTGTGGGAACAATAATATTAAAAGTGCAACAAACTAATGAGAAACTCAAAAATGATTTTACGAATGATGCAGCATTAAAGGCGAGATTTCTCTTCAAATCCTGTATGAACCATGAGATTTTAAAAAGGAGAGGGCAGCAACCCCTTTTAGATTTACTTGATTTGTTGGGTGGATGGCCCATATTAAACGCTGAATGGACTGGAAAGAGTTTCGATTGGATAGAGTTGATGGCCAAGCTTCGATTGTACAATAACGATATTTTAATATCAGAATGGGTGGGCCCAGATATTAAAAATTCTGATGAATTTGTCATTCAATTTGATCAAACCAGTCTCGGTAGGTGCCTGACTATAATCATTACTAATTATTACTTATTCAAAAGTTCGTTAAAGGCATTTTACGATATATTAATTATATCTATGCTTAATTCATGCTCTTAAACTAATAAAATTACCACCGTATTTATTTAGTTTCTGTGATCTCAAATCAAATAAAAATAGTTTAATTTTGAAAAATGTATTCAGGTTTGCCAACCCGAGATTATTTTCTCCAAGAATCCAACAAAGCTTATCTAGAAGCTTATAAGGAGTACCTAATAAAGATCGCTTTACTTCTGGGTGGAGAAATCGAACACGTTAGATCAAGCGCAGAGAAAATGATTGACTTTGAAATCGAGTAAGTGTTTAATATCCACGTCTGTTGTGTTATTGTTTCCTATACATTTGACTAGTATGTGGGAACCGTCAATAAAGTTTTTAATATCTCTTTAATGACAATTGGATTTCATTTTGTTTTTAATTTTTATCAAAGTCAGTATGGAGTCATTCATATTTTCTCTGTAAATTCTTTACCGAAATTCAGACACTCGATGTTTAAATACAATAGGGTATCCAGAATCTATTGTTTGTTATCAGCCTATAATAACCAGATTCTGGTTACAAAGAAAACATTAAATGGACTTGTAGGTACACAATATCTTGATTTCTGAGGTTTAATTTATACCTATTGAAACAGATTAGCCAAGATAACTTCAGCACCAGAAGACAGACGTAACGTTTCAGAACTCTACAGGCGCATGACGCTGGCAAAGCTAGAAGGATTGGTCCCACAGATACATTGGAGGAGATACCTATGTATTGTTATGAACAGGACAGTTCATTCCCAGGAGACAGTTGTGCTGTTCGCTCTTAACTATGTTAGGGTAAGAATGTAAGATCACTCCGTTATTATTTTCGTATATCCAATGGAGTACCCATAAGTCGGATTTATTGTCACATCCATCTTACACTTCCAAATCGGCATATCCATTATACACTACTTAATATTATGTGACAACTTCTTCTATAACTAGCATTTAACGTTCCTTACCTTACCTTCCCTTCCTAGTTATCATCAATCAATATCAATACATATAATAAATCTGTAGAGGTCGAATTTCTGTACAATGAAAAAAAATGCTAAAAACCGAGTCAGGGGGATGTAAGAAGTGAAATAGAACCAATTTTGATTTTTTTCAAATTTTTTGTTTCTCTGTTTGTCTGTTTGTCTGTTTATCTGTTTGTCTGTTTGTCTGTCTGTTTGTACGGGCTAATCTTTGAAACGGCTGGACCGATTCAAATGAAATTTTGTGTGGTGGTAGCTTATGTCCCTGGGCAACATATAGGATACTTTTGATCCCGGTAAATTAAAGAGTTCCCGTGGGATAGTCAAAAAACTGTAATTAATTTAATAGCTTTGTATACAACAACTTATGAACTTATTTGTGTAAAATTTGTTGTGCTGATACCTTATGTTGCCTCTTTAACAAAATATATATATAGTAAAACTTATTAATCCAATCGAGTTCCCGCGGGAAAGAAAACATTACAAAAACAGTTAGCAGGCGTCTTTCAAGTAACGGATTTAAATGAAATTTTATGATCCTACTTTATATATATGCCCGGTCAACATTTAAGATACTTTTCATCCTGAAAATTTTGAGAGCACCCGTGGGATGTTTAAAAAAATCTATAGCTACTTATCTACATAGCACAATCAAAACGGGGTCGAAATATCGACAGTTTAAATCGTCCTTTTGATCGTGCAACTAGGTATAACTATACAAGATAACCTGTACGTAGCAGGAATGGGTTGCTACGTACACAGCAGCGCATCAGAATGCTTAATTACAATATCTGGGCGTTGGTATCATCTCAGAATAAGATAAGTTTGGTTTGTATAGATATTACAATCCACGATGACACGCCTCACTCTGTCTTACTCCATGCGAATTGAGCGATGGAATTGAGTAACACAAGCGATTTCGACAGAGTGTATAAGTAGAGGAAGACCAAAGAAGATATAGGTAAATTGTGTGAAAGAAGATAGCACGTTGACAGGAGAGATTGGATGAAGACTCCTTTACGGGTCCATCGAACCCAGGGACCACTCATTTATCTTGGGAAAAATTAAGAAATTCCACGGGAAACATTTTTGTAAAAAAAACGAACTGCACGCGGGCGGAGCCGCGGGCAACAGCTAGTTATGATATAATTTTCGGCTGTAGTGCAATTTGTATACCGTCTACTACTTAGGTATACTACTATCTATACTAACTTGTAGGGTGTAATTAAATAGCATGGCACTCCGGGAATTATAGTAGAAGTGAAAACTTGAACAATTACGTGAGGTGTCGGTTACGGTAACTGCGTCGGGAGTCCAATGGTTTTTATTATTAAGTTGTCTCTTCAAAAACAACTTTCGCCTTTATGATATTAGTATGATTTCTAACAGAGTTTTAATTTTTCGTTTGGTACAGCACTTAGTTCAATTGATAGAGAAGACGGATCACGGCACTTTATCAAATTACCTGCTGTGGCGGTTCGTGAGGCACCGAGTGAACAACCTGGACGACCGCTTCCAGTCCGCCAAACAACAGTGAGCGCAAAGTCCATCTCTACGCTGTACCTAGGCAATAGGCATGCTAAAAATAGATCCATTTTTGCACTAACCGATCATTCAATTCTCTAACACTATCTGTATACTGTTCTCCTGACCGAATTTCTATCACGGTGGCCAATCTAAGCCCTTAGATGTACCTCCATTTTGGACTCATGCATGACTCTTGCTATTTGAAATGCTTATAGACATCTGAGAAAGGCCTTTACTGGATCCAGGAATCCATATCATAAATACTGATACGGGGACAAAAAGCTATCATCACATTTGTTTATTTTCTTATTCAAAACGAGGAATTAAAAGGTGAAGACCTGTATATAGATAACGGTTAGTTACTTGAATTACGGATATTTGAAAATTTAAAATATGTTAATCGGAAGTCAAGATAACTGACTCTTATAAATTAGATCTAGTTAGAAAAACTCCAATAAGTACCCTACAATAAACCGTAAATAAACAGGTTTTCCTTCCAGATTCTACTACATTTTGTTCGGTAGAGAGCAAGCTCCGCCGAGATGGAAAAACTGCATATCCCAAGTCAACTCCAACATGGGGATGGCGCTAGGCTCGATGTTTGTTCGGAAATACTTCGACGAGATGAGCAAAAATGACACACTAACAATGACCAGGGAGATACAACAGGCTTTCAGAGAGCTCCTTCATAAGACGAACTGGATAGACGACGAGACCAAAAACCTTGCAGCGCATAAAGTAGACTCCATGATGCTGAGAATTGGCTATCCGGACTTCATATTGAAAGAGAAGGAGCTAGATGAAAGATATAAAGAAGTAAAGATACATCCGGATAAATATTTCGAGAATATACTGAACATACTTCAGCATTTGACTAAAATGGAACAATCACGGTGAGTATCTACTGAAAATAAAATATATAAACTTGAAAAATGTTACCTATTTATGTAATGTAATGTAATGTAATATGGAATGTAATGTAATAGGATGAAAACAAATCGAAAGATCAAGGATCAAGAATTTACAAAAAAGTACCAAATATTTTGAGATTGCTGGCTTTTCATTTCCAGTATAGGGCAACCCGTCAACAAAACCTTATGGAACACGGCACCAGCAGTCGTAAATGCGTACTACAGCCGCAACAAGAACCAGATAATGTTTCCTGCTGGGATCCTACAGCCGCCCTTCTATCACAGGCATTTTCCAAGGTCACTCAACTTTGGAGGTATAGGCGTTGTTATTGGTGAGTACCTATCTTCTTCTCAGATGTTCCTAAATTTTCAAAGCTTGGGTGCGTTTTAAATTCCAATCCAAAGGATGGTGCTAAAATGGAAGCACAGTAACATTCATTTCATCTTTTTAAACTAGACTTGGCAATTGTGACATTTAATTAAGTATCAGAAAAAAGGGAATGTACATATTATAAGGAGATTACCAAAATTTAAATCGAAATGTGCTACTTAGGATGGGGTTAGACAAGTTTGCTCAAATAGAATCTATCTACAGATGGTATATACTGCACTGCAACTTCTACCACTCAACACAACTTGACCTAACAAGATATCCCCAAATGCTCCAAGATGCCCCAAATATCACTGGATCGATGACATATTTGAAAACTTAACAAGCTCTTTACAGTTTAACAAGTAAGCAAGATGCAGCGTAGGTCAAGATTAATTAAAACCACAAAACGGTCTTGTGTCTGAAGTTCTTGAGTAAGGACTGCTTTGGGTTGCCGAGACATGCAGTACGGTACGGCAGTCATCTGACATTTAGACTTAAATTCTAGCTATTTAGCTCCTGAATGTTTCAGGGCATGAAATCACCCACGGCTTTGACGACAAGGGTCGCCTGTTCGACTGCGAAGGCAACCTCCACCGCTGGTGGTCCGACAGCGCTATCGAGGCGTTCCACCAACGCGCACAATGCCTCATCGACCAGTACGGGCAATATGTAGTGCCAGAAGTCAATATGAAACTAGACGGTGTCAATACACAAGTAAGTACAGTCCAGTCAAACATCCACAATATAGACAAGTTTGCAATGTCACAGGCCTAAGTAGAATTACAAGTGACTGAGTTTCCATTTTGAAATATTAAATTGTTATTGGTTTTTTAGGGTGAAAACATAGCTGACAATGGCGGTGTAAAGCAAGCATTCCACGCGTACCAACACTGGCTAGCTCACCACGACCCTTCTGATGAGACTCTGCCTGGCATCAACCACACACACAAACAGCTGTTCTTCCTCAACTTTGCTCAAGTGAGTATTATTAACTACAGTTGACAATGAATTAGAACCCTGCAGCGCAGTGGCTGCAGCTTTCTCGTAATTAACGATTCTCTTTCTACCTGAACTATGGTTAATTATGGCTGGTTATTCTATTGTCTATCATTGTAAGAATAGAATGAATACGGTTGTTGGTTGGTTCTTAAGCTAATCGATTCTCCCCCAACCGAAGAGCATGTGATTCAAATTGTGAGTCCATGGTGTGACATGGCGAATAAGAATTTGGACTAGTCAGATAGTTGGTATAGTAGAATATTTTATCGCAGCAAATACAGAGTTTGTGGCCTATTCAGCCGGTGAAATGAGGTGGGTGGATTACCACCGGTCGGTACCGCTGAAAGCACATACCGCTGTCGGTCGCTTACATAGGCGGAGCCTTAAAATACATGCATGACGCCACTAAGTGCTGATCCTTTATATGTTTAATCAATGTCTCCTAGCCAGATATCAAAATAACGGACGTCAATTTTCAGGTGTGGTGCGGAGCGATGCGGCCAGAGGCGATGCGCAATAAACTCAAGACTGCCGTACATTCCCCCGGCAGGTTCAGGGTCATCGGATCTCTGTCCAACTCCCTGGACTTTGCCAGGGAGTTCGAGTGTCCACCCGGGTCACCTATGAACCCTGTACAGAAATGCAACGTTTGGTGACAAACTCATCAAAATAATATTATATGTAGAAACTTCAATGGATCCCTCCTGCGTACCTACCTATTCTGTAACTCGGTGCCTATCAAAGAATCATAGTTTTCATACATTGAAGTTTTGCTAAGGAAATGTTATTTTTATTTCATAGCAAACTTTCAATGGATAAAAAACATGCCCAATGCCGTGTCACTTTATCGATTCTATTTTTATTATCGATCCTTTTTTACGGAAGCTAGTATTATAAATGCCAAGGAATTATGACGTTTGAAGTTTGAACTTTTATACGGCATAGAGTTTCGTAAGAAGTTTAATAGAAATTCTCTTAAACTAATCTATCATACAAAGTCTCTCTTTTGCAGCGTCTGGTACCTATTTATAATTTTAGACCAAACCTTTTTTAAAGCCATATTGACGTGTAGTATGTAGGTACCTGATTTTGTACAATGATTCATTTTTATCATACTGCCTTTTTAAACCAAAAATTAATCCGCCTTTTAGTGTTAATTTTGTTCAGCCTAATATACCTTTAAGTTGTTATAGCCTTATTGTTTGTAGGTATTGTTTTATTTAAAGTTACAAATAATTTGTAAGAGTTTATTCTGTAAATATATTTGAATTAGTTTTGTTCTTTTTTTAATTTCCCACTCATGTGATGAATTAAATAAAAATAATTACTGGTAAAACTATTTTCATAACAAATTATATTTTCAATAGTAGAAATAATTAACACATTTCAGCTGTATTAAAACAATACAAATTCAACGGTCATTGAATTATTAATTTTCACTACAAAAGGTTGGTTCAACTAAGAAGATAAATACTAGGTTTACTAACTTGATTTCTCAATTTCACGTGAAAACTCTTTCTCGAACAAGAACGTCTAATAATCTAAGTCCGTAGAACTGGTAAGATTTAGATTGTTCTTTAACTAATGAATCCCCTAAGCAAATATTTCCATAAGCGATAAGCTAAGTTACTCGTAGCTATTCTCTCTCCTCTAGTTGGAATGTTGCTAAACGTCTCAGCCTCTCTCATCACTTCACATATCAATTCTCTCGCCACAATCGCTAACGCCTCGAAAATTTAAATTTAAGTAGGTAATGGACGACGGGTGTAAATACAAAATTCACGAAAAAAGTGTCCCCAGAAACCTATAGGTAGGTATAAACGAGGGTAAATAAGTATTTTTATAAACAAACTAAAACATTATACGGCCTAATTTTCAAACATCTTTTAGCGTTTTGTATGTCATTCGGTTCGGACACTTTTAAGCGCTGACCCCAACTCCTTAGTTTACTATTATCCTCTACTTATGTATTAATAATGTATGGTAAGTATAAACATGATAATACACATTTTGTCGTTATTCAAATGTTAGCGATAGTAGAAAGAGAATCGATATAATAAGTAGGTATAGCATGACTATAACATCTAATACACGAAGTTGCCAACTTCCACGCTCTGCGCGTCGTCGTTGCTCCACAGAGTCCGTACCTCGCTGTGCGCCTGCCGCGCGTTGTCAGAGTGCTTGCGTCGCTGCCAGCGCGCGCGCTGCAGGCGGGCGATCTCCAGCCACAGGCGAGCCTCCAGCACTGAAAACCGTTCATGAGGTTCCGTACCCATTTCATGAAGAAAACGAACCCTTAGACTTCTCCCTTATTAATAAATGTGGAGTAACGATGGAGTTGTTAAACTGTGTTGTGTCTTTTCTCTCCAAATGACAACTTTTACATGATACTTAGATAAAACACAGTTTTCTTAACTACTACATCGCTACTCCACGTTTATTAATAAAGGGGTAAGGCAGCCACGTCAAAGATAGGGCCCACGGGCCGAGTCCGGCCCTGATGATGACCGTTCAGGCCATTTTAATACGGCCCGCCCGCGTGCGGCATTATAGAATTTATTCAGGGCTAACTTATGATTCATATCAACTACAGATCAGCGTAGCTCAAATTACTTATTGATACATATACCTACACCGTCGATCTAGTAGCCAACTGGCTTTTGATATCCAAATGATTGTGATAATGATAAGTATAAGGTAACTCTGTCTACATGAATGGCTGTGAGTGAGTAGGTAAGCGAACAGTGGGCTCATTCTGAATCGTTAGTTAGCAACTCGCACTGGGTTGTTAACTAAGAAAACTGAGGCAAAGATCCTATTTTAGTATAATTTAGCAACAAGCATGGTATGTTGACATGATGATAAACCAATCTAGGTTTGTAACTTGTGAAAAAATAATACAAAAATAGAATTTTTTCCTCCGTTTTCATAGTTAATAACCCGGTGCGAGATGCTAACTAACGAAACGGAATAAGCCCCCAGGAGTAGCTAGTACTTACGAAATAGAAGCGTGAAGGAGGTTAGAAACAGCGGATTAACGTTCCCATTGACGACAGCCATGGTGTAGACGAGCGCGCCAGCGGTGGGCGCCTGGCGAAGGAACAGCCCACGCAGCGTCGCGCCCAGCCACGGCAGGTATTGATATTCACTCAGGGGCCAACGCTGAACAATTGCAAAATCTCGGACATTGGTTTTAGGTACACGCGTAGCCGTCGCGGATGTAACCAACAACGAAATTATTACTGGCTGAGACCACTATGAAGTGACGGGTGCGCGGTGGATACGCGGCCCCACACACTGCCGTAGTAGGTACATGTGCCTACCCACTGCCCGTTCGCAGAAGCTGTGCCAACGACTTCCCCTCCCTCTTAATACGATCGTTCGCAGACGCTTTGCCGATGATTTGCACTCCAACTTCATACGATCATATAAAGTGGTAGGGGAAAGCTTCTGCAAAGCTTCTGTGAACGGGTTATATATATATCCCTTTGCCGATTTCGGCTACGGTGACTGCATTCCTGAAGCATTGCTTAAAAGGGCTTCGTTGGCGCGCCCTAATATGGCCTATGTACCCTATCTTTGCACTAAAAGTACGAGCGCAGTGCGGACAAGTTAGCGTATTGCCAATATAGTTGTAAGTCATGACATTAGAGGGTGGTCTACTCTTATGTGAACGGGTTATACTCGTATTATGCACAGCTGCTTCGGATCCATCTGCTCGTTCTAGACGAGGTCCCATCATGCATCATGTTAATCAACCGACACAGTATATGTAATGAAATGAAATGAAATGAAATGAAATGAAATGAAATGAAATGAAATGAAATATCTTTATTTCACATAGGCCTAAAATATAGGCGCTTGTAAATGGTCCTTATGATATTTGTCACATTTGTATGGCGATAACTCCAAGTCGACTTAAAACTAAGTTTACGAGGGTTCCAACGCGCCCTGCACTGAGAAGAAGCCCACAACAAACTCAGCCGGGTTTTGTTTTCTGTTATCACCACTTCACAAAAGCTTTTAAAACTAACTGAGCTAGTATAATTACAGTACGTTTGGTTTTACATAAACTCTAGAAAGTTTCGCCTTTCTGTGCTGTAAAAAACCTAATATTACCTTGCCAACTAAGAAGGCACAGTGCGTCCCGGAACTTTTTTCTTATAACAGTGTCATATGCAGTGTCACTGCAGTGTGCCCGTCATCCTTACATATCGCAGTTTTCAAGTCTCCATCAGCTATCGTGCCTTTCAAAACGCACAGTAAGGCCCAGTTTCCACCGGTGCGGAGCGAAGCGGAGCTGTATTGAGTAACCAATCAGATTTAGTCATTTCGACATCTCCTGTCCCCTCAGTTTGGGAGATGGGAAACGACGCAATCTGATTGGTTACTCAAACACAGCTCCGCTCCGCTCCGCACCGGTGGAAACCGGGCCTAATAGTGGTTTTCAATTTGCGAAAATAAAACCTGCAAGCTGCATGTGACCCCCTTCAAATACCACAGCACACCAACTGCTTTTGTATGCCGTCGCAAATTGAAGGGATAAACTTGCTTGATTAAATAAAATCATAGTTGTTCCAACTTTTGTTTACATTTTAAAGTTTAGTTTCTACAGATAACCCACCATAAAAGAAGAGTTCCATATTAATAGAGCGCTAATGAGTATAAGCAGGGCATCCGAAGCTTCAATACACCATATCACCCCTGCAAATACAATTAATACAAATCTTAATATTATAACTATCCTTGGACTAAGAACTCTGTCTGAAGTATTTGTGTTAATTCTCCATCTCTGTAGGTTTCTAAGGGACCAGTTTAAATTCTCTGTAGGTTTCTAATGGATCAGTTTAAAGTCAAGTGAAGCAGTTAGTGAAACTTGCAGTGCAGTTAATTTAATAGAACCTCTTCTCAGAAAAATATCACTCCCTAACATCACGAAGTTGGCTTTTAAAATCCCTAAGCCCTACTCTAATTCAAACTGCAAACATTACATCATAAAGATTTGATTTGATTTGTCCTCAATGCTATACCTATCGCAAATTGCATCGCGCTCAATTCTTGACTCAATAAATAAGTATGTACTTAGATAACTAATGAATAGGTAGGTAATAACGAATTAATTTTAAGAAATTAGGTAAACAGTACACTGCGGATGAGTTTGTGGGTTCATCTCAGAACGCATCATAATCATTTCTGAAGTTTTTGTAAACACCTAATGTAAATGTGTGTAAATACTTGACAGCAATCTAAGCTCATTAATTAGGTACCAAGTATTATAAATTTCCTAAGTTGAGTAATGACTAGCTAATGAGAATGACCATATTTTAAGATCTAAGTGTGGGTTGGCCGAATGACCAATAACCATAAAAAAAAATCTTAAAACCGGAACTCACTAGTAACGTCGATATCTTCTACATAAAGCTTATCATCTTTACTCATCAACATAAAGTGCAAGTCATTTGAAAGCGACTCTTCTGCGAAGGTCACCACTTCGAATTTCACGTTGCAAACCAAACCCAACAAAAGGCATACTATAGAGACAAATGTCGGTGACAGAGAAGCCTTCGTGGCTTTAATATGGAGTCGTTCAGCCCTTGTGAAGGTCCTTTTTCGGAAATACTCGAAACTTGTATCCATATAATCAATCAAAGCACCTATTAGAGGAATATTCGATTTGTGATACGCAAGATGCCTTGGCACATCCTGTGTATTTCCATTCTTAGCCATTTTATGGTCGTTTTTATCACGATCTCAAGTACGGGAAATTTTATAAAAATTATTACTGTACCTAAAATTGACACTTTTCGATTTGACATAATTGAGCGATTAACTATTCTTTTTTGCAGCGATCTTCTGTAAATAGAAATAATACTTAGGTATAATATTGTGGGGTAATGGATAGAAAGAAAAGAAGCTTATAGAATCCTGGTAACGGCACTCACTCACGGGTCATTGTGGCCTGAACAAACATACAATATGTTTAACCTAAAGCTCCTTGACACAGGCATGTGCAGACACTGCAGTGAGGAGGAGCCAGGAGGAAACTCCCTTGCACTACTGTCAGTAGCCCGGCCCTGACGCATACGCGTAGCCAACTCATGGGACGGTACATCATCCGCCCAGAGGAGGTTATAGATACCCCTGCAAAGACGTGCAGGGGTATCTATAACCTCCTTGCGACTTGGAGCGGAATTATGATAGCGGCGAGCACATAGATCGGGGACGGTCTAAGTGCCGCGTCAACGAGAAGATGATATTTTTATATGTGATGAAGAAGATAGGTATTAGGTGGGTATTAAGTATAATATTACCTATTGGGTATTGGGACAAACATTAAATAACATGGCCAATTTTAACGACGAAAAAAGGGCCTAAAGCACTGGCCCAAAGCCACTGTGCCTCTCTGGCCTCTACACCACTCTGCACTTAAAATGCACAGTGGTAGTCTTATATAGAGGGTGAAATTTTTTTAATGAGTGAACGTGCAAGTTTATTGCCCATTTTTCGATGCAAAAATTTTCCTTATGTGTCAATAATTTTAGGAAAACTATTTGCACCGTATGACCTTAACACATAAGTTCCTGTAAGTTAGGCCCATGCGAAAGAATAAACATTAAACGTTTGAAGCTGATCAAACGATGGACAGTCGTATTTGTTAGAATTTTGGAAGAGAAATTTTCAGAAATAGTCGCTATATTACCGTGCTATTTTTTTTTACACTATACAAGTTACTACTTTACTGCGATCTCACCTGATGGTAAGTGATGATGCAGCAGATGATATCGTACTAACTTGGAAGGGGCAGGTAAACTCACCCCAACGGTTTCTACACAGAATTGCACCGGAACGCTTAATCGCTTGGCGGTGTGTCATTGCTGGTAGGGTGCAGGTAACTAGCCACGGCCGAAGCCTCCCACCAGACCAGGGGCCTTATTCTGTATCGTTCACTTAGTTAGTTAGTAACCCTAACTGGGTTATTAACTAAGAAAACGAAGGCAAAAATCCTATTTTTGCACAAATTACCATCCTAGGTCGGTATGGTATCATATCAGTATACCATGCTAGTTGCTATCTTGTACAAAAAGAATACAAAAATAGGATTTTTGTCTCCGTTTTCTTAGTTGATAACCCAGTTTGGGTTACTAACTAACTAAGTGAACGATACAGAATCAGCACACCGACCTGAGCCAATTTAGAAATAATAATATTCCAAAGTGCCCCGTGGCGGGAATCGAACCCGCGACCTCCCACTCGAAACTCGAGCGCGCGAACCCTGCGCCTGGGAGGTCGTCAAATTATTATCGACATTTCCTTAAATATATCGGTTCATAGTTCATACAGGTACATGCTTAGGTATATTATCATAGTTCTTAACTGTACGAATAGGGCGGCAATCCTAGTTCATAACTCTCCTTGATCTTTTTAATGCAACTCTTGAAAATATAGGTTAAGGGCTAATTTGGGTCAATTAAGAAATACTTAATTACCTATTTTATTATTGGACAACCTAGCCCTTGCAACGTTTGTGAGATCTATCCCATTAAACCTAACCATGTGGGGTAAGACTTGATGTACCTACACCAACGTAGTTTACCTAGTACTGTACATGGCAAAATTACAGGACCTAAGATAATTGCAATGAAATATTGAATCAAATATGGACTAGAGTATCACTTCGAATTTCCTTTATTTAATGTAGTCTGAGGAATTTCCTATCTCGGACGTGTAGCGAGCCGCAAATTATCAAATAGTAAAAATTGGCGCCGCAGGCAGTGTTAAGGTAGCGGTACCTACTCTACTTACTCCAAAAAAAAAAGTCGGTTCTTCCATGGAGCTTCGATGCCATTTACAGATAGGTACACAAATAAACACACACTGTCCTTTACTAAACTGTCTGCATAAATAGGTTTGTAGGTAAAAATAGTATTGGCTATTTACCTATTGCCTATACCTTGCCTATACAACACCACAGGTGTGCCCGCGAAATTCAATTTTTTTGTGGTTTTTCGTGACTTTTAAGCTAAAAAGACATACTTAATAGGCTTATGGCAGTCAAATTGCGATAATCCCAAGATCATCTTCACGTATTTATATAAAAATCTCTGCTTGAAAGTGTCGAGTTAAAGAAATTAATCTGAGATTTGCGAGTTACTCACTTAAAACTCTTTACTCGGACTAATTTCCTAAGATAGACATTTTTATGCAAAAATTTTGATATAAACATGTAAAGAAGTAGTTCTGCCATTCTCGCAAAATGACTGCCATAAGCCTATTAAGTATGTGTAATTAGCGTACAAATTGCAAAATACCTCGAAAATTTTGAATTTCGCGGGCAGACCTGTTGAGTTCGCGTTAATGATTCCTTACTGATTGATTGTTGTTTTTACGAAACCTACGCCGTACGCGATTAATGCTGTAATCATCACATAATATCGGTAGACTCGTATGAAACGGCAAGTCACGTCTACCGTGCGAAATGTATAGTAGTATATTATAGTCGGGTCGAGCTCGCATGGTCAGTAGATTGTGGTGTGTGGCGTGAGATAACGTATCGTCTATTTAGTGATATCGAGTTTTTAGTTTTCAAGGTAAATTACTAAAAATTAACTAAATTTTAGGCACTTTATTTTCTTGATACCTCTTTTTCTAAATACCATGTAAATAAACTATTCAAATAAAACGATACATAATCAACAATGTTTTATACATAGGTATTACCTAAGTGTGATAGGCCTATAGGTACCTTCCTAAGAAGATAAAAATAAACTCGTCTCTGTAGCGTAGGTGGGTTATATACCTAGGCTTAGCATGTGAATTTTATTTCGTCGATCTCTTGTTTTTAGGGTTCCATACCAAAATGGTAAAAATAGAACCCTTATGGTGAGACTTTCTCTGTCCGCCCGTCCGTCCGTCTGTCACACTCCACATCTATGGTCACAGTCGATTATTTCAGTACCTAACTATCGAAGCAATCGACTTGGAATTTGGAACAGTTTTAGGTAATAGTGACCCAACGTCATTGCGATCATAAAATTTTAAAAATCATTTTTATTTTTACTGAAAGGGGGAATTTCAACAACCCGGTGTACCCCGTACACCGGGTTGTTGAAATTTCAAAATGAGATAACAATATTGAGTGTGGTATCATATGAAAGGGCGTTACTTGTGTATTCTAAAACTGATTTTTATTTATTTTTGTGCCCGATAGTTTTGGATTTATTGAGCAAAAAAAAATCAACTCTCTAACTACTATACTTTTTTTGATAATAACAATAAACCGCCAAAAACAAAGTTACGTTTGCAGTTCGCCAACAAAAGTACCTACATGTAAATTATATACCTAGTAACCTAGGTACTCGTAAATTCATGAACAAAAGTGATTCTTTCAATGTTTTACTTTTTTATGGTATGGAACCCTCGGTGCGCGAGTCCAACTCGCACTTGGCCGGTTTTTTTTCGTGTTCATGTAAACCAAATAAATGTTGTTGTTAAGCAAACCAGTAGGTAGGTATTTTTGTTTATATTTTAGGTCTGACATGCTTTACGTTAATATACAATACCCGTTAAACTTATCAAAGTTATTATCAATTCTGTGAAAAAATACATAGGTATCTAAAGCGGTATCTACAGTCGGTACTCTTACTGGATTTCATGGCTTATAAGATTGACTAACGGCGGTTTTCAATATCCTATCTATCCGTGGTTTACCTTACTATAGATGGAAATTTGACAAAAGCTCCATACAAGTTATGTCAAATTTCTATCTCTAGTAAGGGAAACCATGGATGGATAGGATATTGAAAACCACCGTTAGAGAGTTATCTCCCATGATCGGTCCCATGGAAACGAATAGGTACTTAGGTACCTATAGGTATTAATTGGGCTCTTGTTTGCCCTATGTTTGTACTTTGTGCACTATAATTATAGGTATCTTATCGTACCTAAACGCTCGCAAGATAGTTATCAAGTAAGTTTTTACTTTTATTCGAGTTGATATAGGTATTACCTAAATGTATTTTTTTTTTCGTTTCAGTTTATCAGAACAGTGCCAACTGAGCAGTCAACATGGTAAAAGCGAAGAAATGGGTCGTCAAAAAATACTTCGACGGAGTTCCGATGAAGTCGGATTTTGAAGTCGTCGAATACGAACTGCCACCGTTGAAAGACGGCGAGATCCTCCTGAAAACAGAGTGGATCAGCGTGGACCCTTACCTGCGAGCGTACAATCGGAACATCCCCATACCGTACGACCAATTCAGCTTCCAAGTAGGCGTGGTGCAAGAGTCGAAGAATCCCAACTACCCAGTGGGCACTAGAGCTGTAACCCACAAGGGTTGGTGCGACTACGTCATTGTCAGAGAATCGGAAATAGTGCTCGGTGAAATGCCCAGGGAAATCCTTTACAAGTTGCCAGACTTACAAGGCCTGTCTCCTTCGTTGGGAGTGGGCGCTGTCGGCATGCCTGGCGTCACAGCTTACTTCGGATTCCTGCAAATCTGTCAGCCCAAAGCAGGAGAAACGGTCGTCGTGACAGGCGCAGCGGGCGCTGTGGGATCCCTCGTGGGTCAGATCGCGAAGATCAAGGGATGCAAAGTCATCGGTTTCGCCGGCACCGACGATAAATGCAAGTGGCTAGAAGAGGAGCTCGGTTTCGACAAGGCGTTGAACTACAAAAAGGTGAACGCCCAGTCCGCGTTAAAGGCGGCCGCTCCTAAAGGCGTGGACTGTTACTTCGACAACGTTGGGGGCGAACTGAGCAGCGCCATTATTGGGCAAATGAATACTAGAGGCAGAGTGGCTGTATGCGGCAGTATCAGCGCCTACAACGAAGACCCGCGACAGATGCCGAAAGCCACCATCTTACAACCCTCGATTGTGTTCAAGGAGCTGAAGATTGAAGGTTTCATTGTGTGGCGTTGGATCGACAGATGGCAGGAAGGCTTCACCCAGCTGATCTCTTGGATTAAGAGCGGTCAGTTGAAACCGGCGGAGCATACGACGGTTGGCTTCAATAAATTGTATGATGCGTTTGTTGGAATGTTGGCGGGAGAGAATACTGGAAAAGCTGTTGTTAAAGTTTGAAATACCTGAAGGTGAACAACACGAGGATTTTTTTAATTTTTATACTACGTGGGTACCTACCAGTGATATTATAATTATTATTTATGTCCATTATTTCATAAAGAAACCTTAATAATAATAACAGATCTTCATAAAGTAATTTTAATCTTAATTTGAGTATTTTATTCATTTTTACTATTAGTAGGTACTCTCCCATACCCATCTATAAATTATTTATGGTGATAGGAATGCCAGAATGGCATTAGTACGCAGTGTTGGTGTGGTTGGTAACTACACCCAATCCCAACAACTTTAGGGTTCCATACCAAAATGGTAAAAATGGAACCCTTAATTATAGTGAGACTTTCTTCGTCCGTCCGTCTGTCACACTTGATCATTTCTGTAACAATTAAAGTTATCGACCTGAAACTTGAAATTAGTACCTAGTTATAGGTAATAGTTGCCTTACGTCATTTCAAAAGTTGATGAAGTAGAACTCAACAATCAACGTGTTAGGTACACGTTGATAATATTTTTATCTTCATTAGATAACATTAAGTTAACAGTTTTTTTACATTAGGTATGTAGGTATATGATAGCCTTTACTGTTTTAAAAAGATTATATTTTGTTGAATAAAACTCGACCTCTACGTGGCATTTCAAGATAACAGGTAGATATAGGTAGTATAGTCACGGAACGATTTCAAACAGATTCGTTTGCACTAGTAGATTGTTTTAGTATGTTGACTTAAGGGCGATGGGTACCATCCGGGCGCGAAAATTCAAATTTTATTTAGTTTTTCGCTCATAGTGGGCTAATTATACATCGAAGGTTAATGGCAATGTGTTTTGCGGGCACAACGTTTATGCATCTACATGTTTTTAACAAAAACTCTGCTCAACAACACTCATTTACTTCATATTGGTTCCCGATAGCTCGAAATCTGGGAAACTGCAAAAAAATATCTTTCGGGAACCAATATGAGATGAGTGGGTACTTTTGAGCAAAGTTTCTATTAAAAACATGTCGATGCATAAAAAGTAGGCCCGCAAAATGCATTGTCATAAATCTACAATGTGTAGTTTGTCTAATATTTGCGAAAAACTAAATAAAATTTGAATTTCGCGGGCTGGTAGGGCCGCAACACCTTAATAGATTTTTGCAATACTACTTAGTCCAAGCAAAAATCGACACTAAGGTGACGAAACTTTTCATTCCGCGACTCCTAGCCTATACCTTCTATGGTAGGTATGTACGATAGCAAATAAATTAACATATTAGTTGAATTATAAGGGGTTACTACACAAAATTTAAAAGATAAAATTATTTAAATGACTAAATCAGAAAATCGGTTCAGTAGTAAAAGCGTGGAAGGAGTAACAAATATATAAATCTAGATAT
The DNA here is from genome assembly GCA_963855885.1 of Coenonympha glycerion. Classification (NCBI taxonomy): domain Eukaryota; kingdom Metazoa; phylum Arthropoda; class Insecta; order Lepidoptera; family Nymphalidae; genus Coenonympha; species Coenonympha glycerion. The sequence goes on along the minus strand of OY979639.1, from coordinate 4,270,626 downwards.
TATACGTAAAAAATGAACTAAGACATTTTTTTTTTGTAATCAGGATAGGTATTACACACATCGCAATCTAGCCCAAAAGTAAGCGATAGCTTGTGTTATGGGTAGATACTAGGATAAGTAATAAATATACATAAATAATAAATATAATGTATCGAAAACACCCAGACACTTGAAAACATTCATGCTCGTCACACAAACATTTTCCAGTGGAGGGAATCGAACCCACTACCTCCGACGCAGACAAGATCGCTACCGTTACGTCATTCAGTCGCCAGAATCTTCGAGTAAAATGCAGTTTAATAGATTGCAGTTTGCACCTTTATTTAATAAAATATTGTGTACAAATCAACCTTAAAATAGTTTGTAATTATAAATTAAACTTAACTCTAAGTAACAGACATTGACATAAAAAAAAAGTATTTATTTACCTTTTATTTCTAGATTCGTCATAAAATATGACCGTCGTGGCTGTAGGCACAAGATTAGTTGCCGATAGATTCAAAAATTAGGGATACGCGGGATCCTTACCGACAGAACCTCCTCCTTTTTTTAAGTCGGTTAAAAATGGAACTCTTACGGAGCGACTTTCTCCGTCCGTCCGTTTCAGTCCGTTTATATTTAACTTTTAAAGCTGTCGACGTGGGAATGGTTGAATAAAATAGAGGCGTAACATAATTGGAATAAAAAAAAATATATTTGTCTACTCAAGAATTTACCTTAAAGTTTTCTTTTTCATAAAATTGTAAAGTTTTAAGGCTTTAATACTAGTGCACATATTATCTATCTCAAGAAGATAATGATCTTATCTCAATGATAAGAGAGAATTTCGCAATTATCTGCATATGACATCTTAGATTTTTTTTATAAATCTCCGCGCGCGCTCTGACTATTCTCCGACTTTTGATTCGATGCAGTAAAATGACGTGTCGTAATAAATACGAAATTTTAAAAATAGGTTTCGTATTTACATTAAATAAATTCACAGGTAAATTCAAATATTATCTAATCTTATACATCCCATCTTGTCACACTCAAAAGCACACCAAAAATGTACGACAAGATTGGAATGGACATGAAAGCTGTCTGAGAATATTATCAGAAAGGCGCTCAAATCTGCTGGTTTTTTTAACCTTTGATACAAGCATTCCTGAGCCACAATCAAGTGAAAGAATTGGTCCACCATGAAAAGATCCTTGGGTTTAATGATCTCTACAGTGTACAACATAATCTAAGAGTTGCTGCGCGGTGTCTGTGTTTATATTAGCTACGGGCAGATTGTGGGAATGCTCATTGTTACCAAGAGCATTATTTCTCCCATGATTTTAGAACAACATTATCATCGATTATCTGAAACGTGTCCGAAGAAAATCTTTAAACTCTTTGATCCGCTGCTCGGAGATGTGTGGTATCTGAGGGGAGGCCTGGCTGCGGTGTCCCAGGAGGCTCTTGATGCCCTCGCCGTACTGAATCATCTTGCTCACAAAATATTCCCTTGCTTCTTCTATGTAGTCGTTGTTGGAGAAGACGCCAGCGCCGCTCAGGTGTCATTGGAACGTGTTAATATCGACATATTATGATGAACTCTATGATGACAAACGCGGAATACTGAGCCTTCCTGTCTCAGTATTCCTTCTTGAGGCCCGATTGCAACCCGCCAGCGATCTGATGCATCTCCTTGGTGAAACACTTGGAACCGAACTGGCAGGAAAGATCGTGCAACATTCTCGGCTCGCCTTTAACGAGAAGGCGCTCCACAAAAAACAATTGTGTGAGATTTCTAGCAAACTCATATTCCATTGATTCCATTTCCTCGCAGTTGGTCCCCTCGCTGTACTGGATCATCTTGCGCGCGAAATACTCCTTCGCTTCTTCGATGTAGTCGTTGTTGGTGAAGACGCCAGCGCCGCACAGGTGACGCTGGAACGTGTTGATACCGACATAGTTCCCATGATGAACAACGCGGGATACTGAGCCTTCCTGTCTCAGTATTCCTTCTTGAGGCCCGATTGCAACCCGCCAGCGATCTGATGCATCTCCTTGGTGAAACACTTGGAACCGAACTGGCAGGAAAGATCGTGCAACATTCTCGGGTCGCCTTTAGCTAGCAGGTGCTCCACAAAAAACAATTGAGCGATATTTCTAGCAAGCTCATATTCTATTGATTCCATTTCCTCACAGTTGGTCCCCTCGCTGTACTGGATCATCTTGCGCGCGAAATACTCCTTCGCTTCTTCAATGTAGTCGTTGTTGGAGAAGGCACCAACACCACTCAGGTGACGCTGGAACGTGTTGATACCGACGTAGTTCCCATCTATGATGAACAACGCGGGATACTGAGCCAGGAACTTCTTGAGGCCCGATTGTATCCCGCCAGCGATCTGACGCATCTCCTTGGTGAAACCCTTGGAACCGAACTGGCAGGAAAGGGCGTGCAACATTCTAGGGTCGCAAAGGCGACCCGAGAATGTTGCACGCCCTCGAAATCGAGCAGGCGCTCCACGAAAAAACAATTGAGTGATTCCATTTCCTCGCAGTTGTTACCAATGTGGTCAAAAATTCTATGTATCACCCACAAATACCAGTCACCACCGTGAATTTCGTCATTTAATACATTTTTGAATTTAATTTGATGATATTTCGAAACGTCATTTTACTGCATCGACTTAAATGTCGGAGCGATACATACACACTACATAAAACACTCGGCATGCCCAATACTACACTAGACTGGCTTAGGTAAGCCGATTTTGGCATAGGTACTATTTGTTGTCGCATTTTAGAAGTACGCCGGCAGCATCTATTCGAAACGTGCGGAGACTTATAAATAAAATCTAAGCTTGTTACATGTAACAATATTTTGTATGATAATGTAGAAAAAGTCAGTCATAATATAATCGTATCAAATTCTTCAATCAGAGCGCTGTTTACTGTCAGTTAAAAATTAAATTCCCCATTTTGAAAATGAGAAATGCATGTAAGAAAATGTTACCCTCTGTTATAGTTTCTGTGTAAATATTATTGATAGCAGTGTAAAACACGTATTTACGCATTTTTTTTTTACAATTCGACAGAGTAGACGTCTAACAGGTTTATGGTTGGTGGCTACGTATCACGTATGCTAACGGCGGTTTTCGCAATATCCTATCTATCCATGGTTTACCTTACTAGAGATAAACCATGGATAGATAGGATATTGAACACCGCCGTAAGTGTATGTTATTCACGTATTGACTCGTTTGGGCGCCGGCGCCTCTTCGGCGCTGCTCTTTCGCTTCCTCTTGATGAGATGTGATATGTCGGACGCGGCGGGCTTGGGTTGGCTGGGCTCGGCTCTGCTGGAGCCAGCGCCAGCGCTGTTGGCGTTGGCTGAGGACACCGTTGACTCGCCGTTGGACGAGAATAGAGTTTCTCGTACTCTTTTTATAGTCTGTAATAGAAATTTTGAAGCAATCGTGATATAACATTGCGGTGGCAAATACAGTACCCGAGCGTTAATAATTCAAAGGATTATTATTTATTTTTCAACACACTTGCTCATAAAGTGGCTCTCATTTCATCGCAATTAGGCATATAATGACACCTATAATAATCGCAAACTGTGACTTTGTCATTACTATTATTCACTAGTGAGTTAGACAGTTTTTTCAACACACTTGCGCATCGCAAACTGTGACGTTTTCATTACTATTATTCACTAGTGTTTTTAGTATTATTTTATTCACAAGTGTGTTGAAAAACGTCGTATGATACACGTGATTATTGATGATTACCGTCCTCGGCTATCTTAAGACCCTCACCTAACGGCTCGGGTCTCAATGGCGACTCAGTGGTAATCACCAACTTTACTCACTTGTACCATAAACTATACTATATATCACACCTTCCTTTATTTAGACGACATAAGGTGGAAATTAATAACCAATCTGATCCTGATTTGACCTGTTTGAGATAGAAATTTTGACGTAGCCTAACAAGTAAGTCTTTCTATCTCTGGTAGGAAAAATCCGGATAGGATAGGTTATTAATTTAGGCCGTAATTTTTTTTCAACCTTGAGAGCAATGTATGATGTGTGTTATTGGTGTTAGTGTTCTGTGGGCGGATTCGTGTGCGTTCCCCCAGCGGAAAACGTTTTTGGAGGATATCTCGAAAACTACTGGGTGGACAAATTTATAATTTCGGGGACATTTACAGGGCTTAATGTACTAAATATCTGCATACTTAAAACTAAGAAATTAGACAAAATTCCGCTGGGGGAACGCACACGGCGGATTCTGTAACATTCACGGGTGTTGAAGTAATGGAATTGAGACCACTTCAAAGATGAGAGGCACTCCTTGGCATTTTAGTTTTCAGTAATCTTCGTCATTCAGACACCCACGCCCTAGTTGGCACAGTTGTTAACATGTCTGCATACAGATAACGAGGCCTGAGTTCGACTCCTGAGTGGGACATTAATGGCCATACTTAAAAGCAACAACAATTTCCACCACATGGCCAATAATGAATGGAAGGGCATGTAAAATAATACAAAAGATTTTAATTTTGATCAATTTTATTAAAAAAAAAACCTTGTAAGCGATACAAAAATGGCCGTGTGGTAAAAATGTTGAACTAAAGGTTTTCTTCCACTTGTGTACATGAAGATTCACAAAAATACTCAAATCTCAATTTTTTTACTGACCTAACATAGTGGGCGAAAACCTTTAAATATACGTTAACTTACAAACTATGAGTATCATTATATTATTAAATGCAATTAGAGATTCTATAAGGCACTTATTCCTAACAAATTCTAATACTGATTTTAACAGGCAAATTTCAGTTTATCACAATCATTATTATTAATTATTAATTTGGCAACTTTAGAATCAAGGTAGGAACTTCTTATCTTAACCACTTATAATCTGGAATGTCGTTAATTTTCATTATTCTTTAACAAACATCTTATTGAAAAAAAAAACAAAATGGGACCTAATCTTACAGACTTACTCACTACTGAGGCAGATATGTAGTCAAATATCAGTAAAATCAATTTTTATCATAATTAAATTAAAAATTAAAAACTTATATATAAGACAGTGAGTTGGTGCAAGTAAAACTGGATATTGTATTTTTTTTTGTTTTTAAACCGCCTTAACATTGCTGTTTTTATTTTTTAATTTAAAGGGCTCCTGCCTCTAGTTTATCTAAGAGAAATGTATTCATCGTTATTCTAAGCATTTACTAATTTTGTTTGCTGATTGGGTTCCTGATTTGCGTCAGCCAATCGCGGGGCAGATATCGCTAACGATTACGATAACGATGAACCTTTTTTCTTACGCAGTCAGACTTAGGCGTGGCTTAAACCTGAACATGTACATAGCACTGGTTGCGTTCCTTAAGCATCATACTCCGCAGCATATTCCTCGCCACCTCAACACAGTTACACAGCCTTACTTTTTGTTTTTAAACCACGCCTTAACATAAGATTGTTTTTTGTTAATTTTAAGGGCTCCTGCCGCTAGATTGTCTAAGAAAAACTTATTCATCGTTATCGTAATCGTTTACTAATTCTGCCCGCTGATTGAGTTCCTGATTTGCATCAGCCAATCGCGGGGCAGATATCGCTAATGCCGTGACTTAAACCTGAACATGTACATAGCACTGGTTGCGCTCCTTGAGCATCATACTCCGCAGCATATTCCTCGCCACCTCAACACAGTCACACGGCCTTACCTCCGCTTTGTAGTCCATCATATCCTGGATCTTCTCCTGGATCTCGGGCAGTAACTCTTTTAGCTCCTTGATTTCGGCTTCAACGGTGTAGGACGGATCAGCGCTGGTGTATTTCTTGACGGTCGCGTCGTCCGTGGCAGCGGTGGGGCTCTCCAGGCTTTTGATGCGCGTCTCGAGGATGTTCGCTGCGTTTTTGAAGTGTGTTATCGCATCCTCGAAGTTGGTTGCCAGGGAGTTGGCGATACCTGCAAATACATAACTTTTGTTTTATTTAGTTAACAGAAAAGATGACCCAGCTGAATTTGTTGTGGATTTCTGCTGTGCAGGGCACGTTGGAGCCTTCGTAAACTTAATTTTAGCCGTGAAGTATGTATTTAAGGAGCACACCACAGGTGTGCCCGCGAAATTCCAATTTTTTTGTGGTTTTTCGCGATTTAAGCTGATAAGACGTAATAGGCTTATGACAGTCAAATTGCGATAATCCCAAGATCATCTTCACGTATTTATATAAAAATCTCTGCTTGAAAGTGTCTAGTTAAAGAAATTAATCAGAGATTTGCGAGTTGCTCACTTAAAACTCTTTACTCGGACTAATTTCCTAGGATAGGCAAAAATTTTGATATAAACATGCAAAGAAGTAACTGCCATTCTCGCAAAATGACTGCCATAAGCCTATTATGTGTAATTAGCGTACAAATGGCAAAAACCACGAAAATTTTGAATTTCGCGGGCAGACCTGATGAGTTCGCCTTAATAATGAGTCGTCAAGTGTAAGTTAGGCTTATTTTATGACGTTAATAAGACAAGACTTTGACTCGCATATCTATGTAAGATGCAGTGTGTCCCAGTTTTGCATTGCAATATCATACAACCACTGATCTCTATCTCTGGATTGCTGACTGACAACGTAAAAATGGAGACACTAGATTTTCGCCATTTTGGCGCTGATTGTTGCGTAACCTAGCGTGAGCGTCTATGGAACTAAAATAAAATGACATTCAAAACGACGGTCCACTACCAAAAAAATTCAATTTAGTACGTGGACATTCGGGGGTGGCGCTTCAAATAGGCACTTGACTTGACTTGTGGTTATCACCATACGCAACAAATGTCATAATGACGTTTTACAGGCGTCTGTATATTAGGCCTATGTAAAATAAAGATATTTTGAATTTTGCACAAAAAATGAACTTAGATGTCAGATGTATAGAATGATTAATCCAGAGATATAGAGATCAGTGCATACAACCCAATGCGCTTATCGTCCTAATACATTTCTTAGGTCATATTGACAGTTCTTAGACCTCATTTTGGACAATAATAAAACTATTTTCTCATATTGCTGGAAAATAATGAACTTTGATCTTAATCCATGTTCATTATGACCAACTCCATCGACAGAATCAGAGGCATTCTGAGAAAAGATCTGTATGTGGTAGTACATCATACGCATACGCATGAGATGCTGTCTTACCAATATTGTAATGAGTCTCAGCGATGCGTCGATCATCACTTTTGTAAAGCTCCTTTTGTATATCCAAGCAGCTCACTGTAAACGTAAAATACATTATCTGCAAAGATTAACTGTCATAAATCTGTTAAGAGGGATATACCAATTACCAACCCATGTCAATGACTATCTTGTCATAAATCTGTTAAGAGGGATGTACCAACCCATGTTGATGACTATACCTTTGTCATTAATATTTTAAGGAGTATATACTGACCCATGTCAATGACTGCCTTGTCATATGTTTCGCTCTCTAAAGCCACTTCGCCGAGGGCGAGATGCGCCTCCGCGAGTAAAGCGCGCGCCGCGTCTCCGCCCGTCTCTGCACGCTTGAGAAGAATGCTGCGAGCTAAATCTGTGGAGAACATACGAGTGTAAAAATGGACTGTGCTCAGGAACACCACAACTTAGGGCGCCTTCAAATTAGCGCGTAAAGTGAAGCTTCCGCCGCGCTGCTGTCACTAGTTTTGAGAATTGTAGTGTTGTAGACAGTTTCACGATGGACTCTGACGAAAAAACCAGGGTTCGAAAATATCCGATATTTATTATAAATATCAAAACATCGGATATTTATGATATATCAAGTTTAATATATATCAATTTTGTATGAAAGCCATATTATATTTTATTGTAATATCTATGAATACTTTTTGCTAATTTATGTGTTATATATAAACATACTAAAATTATCGAAAAAAAACAGTTTTTTTCTGTTTTATTCATTTATTTATTTATGTTAGTATTTAAAATCCGAAACATGAAACTAAAACATAAAATCTACTTTTAGATAAGGCATTATCAACAAAAAAAACATAATATCTTCTTCTAGATCAGGCAAAATCAACTACGAAACATAAAATCATAAAACCATTTTCGTATTAGTGTAAAACATATATAAATATCGTCAAACTCAGCTTGATATTTGATATATAACCTCAAACCCTGGAAAAAACACTTCTTAATTTGTACAAAAAAAATACATGCGCGCAGCACTAGTCTATCGATGAACTGACGCGCGTCGGTAGCGCGTCTGCAACGCTGCGGCCGCGCGTTGTTTATTTACGTAGATTTACAAAGAAGCGCGAAAAAACCAGGGTTCGAAAATATCCGATATTTATTATAAATATCAAAATATCGGATATTTATGGTATATATCAGATATATATCAAGTTTGATATATATCAATTTTGTATGAAAGCCATATTATATTTTATTGTAATATCTATGAATACGTTTTGCATATTTATGAGTTATATAAACATACTAAAATAAACCTTTTTTCTGTTTTATTATTTTATTTATTTATGTCAGTATTTATAATCCGAAAAATGAAACTAAAACATAAAATCTTCTTTTAGATAAGGCATAAATAACTAAAAAACATTATTCTCTTCTTGTAGATCAGACAAAATTAACTACAAAACATAAAATCATAAAACCATTTTTGTATTTGTAAGACATTTGATAAATATCGTCATACTCAGCTTGATATATATCCGATATATATCTAGATATATATCCTCGAACCCTGGAAAAAACACTGCTCGATTTGTACAAAAAATACATGCGCGCAGCACTAGCCGATCGATGAACTGACTCGCGTCGGTAGTGCGTCTGCAGCGCTGCGGCAGCGCGTTGTTTATTTACATAGATTTATAAAGTAGCGCGGCTGCAGCGCTGCAGACGCCTATCGTTATTTGTAATTATCTAGGCAAATGTAAATCTTTTTTTTTCTTGCATCCTATCTTTTGAGAACATCTTAAGTCTGTTTTTTAATTCTGGAGACAAAAATGACAGCTCCAAATGTCAAACTTAGAAATAATGACACCAAATTTAGGACAATAATGTTGTCTTCATGGTTCCGGCAAATTTCGGTTCATACAAAAATCGTAAACAAAATAATATTTTTGTGCATAACAACAAAATAAACTTACATAATGGTACAATTTAGAGTTAAAAAAGTCGCACTAACCACTCATTGTTGGAAATACTTAGTAAATAAGTACTTAGTTTTAAAATATAATGTGGAAAACTTAAAATAGTGAATTTATTACCATTGCAATAACATGAAAACCTCGTAAAAATAGAATCAGCCCATAATCATTTCATTTGAATTTGAATTATATTCTACATTTTTTTGGTGTCTTGTACCGGAATACCGGAAAACCTACAAATATTTATCGATAAATATCGATTGCACCCCATCACTATTTAAAAGTCGTAAAAAACAGGCAACACAGAAAACGTAATTTTTGTTTCAGGAATTAAAAAACAGATACATATTATCAATCTTATATTTTAACCATACAAAAAGACAAAAATTAAAGATTTTTTCAGTCAGTTTATTATATTATATGGAATGTGGTGGCTCAAAAACCTCCAAGTTAAAAATCTTTAACCATAGAAAAACATAATTATTTTATTACCAAGCATTTCCCATGCTAGCTGCAGGTTGTCAACGTCATCTTCATTCTCCAAATTGACCACAGACTCATCACCTTCTCCGTTTGACGTTCCCTGTTTACAAAAAAAAAATATGAAAATGCACTCCCACCAACTAAACATTAAAAACTGAACGTGCGTCTATTTTCTTTTTTACGCCGCAAACTTTGAACTGATTTTGCTGAAATTTTAAATGGAATAAAACGGATGAATGGAATAGAGAATGGTAATAGATAGTCTGGATTAACTTTTTATAAAGAAATATTTTTGAGGATAGGTGAAAAACTTAAAGCCCATGCTGCCGCAAAAATAAAAAAAACTATATGTATAGCTTTGCTTCGTAATAGGAGTTGTAATCTTTGATTTGCATATTTTCAAAAGATGGTGAAATTTTGTTAAGAAATTAGGGTAAAAGAAGAGTTATTAATTTATTATTTAGGAGAATTATGTGCATTCTAGAGACTAAATATCACTTGCTTAGCAGAGGTGATTATCATGCAAAAATCTGCAAGCCTTAAAATCTACCAAAATTTTCTATGTGAGAGGCTTGCCACCCTGGACTTAGCAAGGGCTTGATGGGCTATTGCCCAATTCTTTTTATTTTGAGAGGAGTCTTAGCAAGTAATGATGTAGATTAAGGTAATGTAAAGCTTGGGATCTTATATTATGCTGAAAAGAGACAGCTTAAAAAAATATACACACAGGTTTTTCAACTTCAGTAGTACTACTGCCAGGTTCTTCATCTTTTGTTTCATCTTTCGTGGTAGATTCAGCCTCCGTTTTCTCTGTTGTAGTAGATTCTGCTTCATTATTTTCTTTTGTTGTGGATTCTGCTTCACTCTTCTCTACTTCACCGTTTCTCTTTCCTGCTTCTTCGTTTTGTTCATCGCCATCTTCGTCATTTTCTTCTGCGTTTTCATCTAAACAGAGTTACAATATTATTAAATTGTATCATTGCATATACTGAGAAATGTGATGTGAGTATACAGGAACAGAGTCTTGTAAAATAGCATTAATTACCTATAATTGGGGAGACTACTATTTAATGGTATCATTGCATATACCGAGATGTGATTATGTGAGAATGGTGTCGTTTTCCACAGAACAAATGGGAATTACCCATAAAAGACATGCTAGGTAATTGGAGAAATATTCAACTTATTTTATACCTTCATTATCATCTTCTTCATTGTTAGCGCCCGGCACGCCATCACCAAGTACACCATTCTCTTCTCTTGAAAGCCCTAGCAGAGCTTTTCCATACCTACAAAAAATAGTTATAGGAAATGCTTCCAATAAAATGTGTGAAGAGAAAACTTTTTCTGTTAATTGCATAGACATAACATCAAAGATTATTATAGGCATAATTATATACTCGGTTTTGAAAGTGTTTTGTGTGTGTTTTATTTTCGCCAAGGGCCACTTCCTCACTGCCTCTGGTGAGGCTTTGACCAGGGCAAGTTAGGATAATCAGCAAAGACTCACTGTCAAACGTTCTGGTGCAATGCTGTGTAGAAACCATTAGGGGTACTTCTTGCCAGTTGTTATGATAACATCTTCTGCTGCATTGTTACTTACCATCAGATGAAATCACAATCAAGTAACTTGTGTGTAACAAAAATGAGTTCCGTACTATCAAAAAATAATTCTCAATAATTCAAAATAAACTAAACACCTCTGCCCACCAAAATCAAAAAGAAGCAAAAAATCACATTTGTTGTATGGGAGACCTTAAGTATTTGTTCTATTTTGATTTAACATTTTTTAAGTTATAATAATTATTCACTTAATTATAATTAAATATTCTGCAAATATTTGAAGCACTATTGCGGTTATCAATATCGAGCAAAAACAAGAAAAATAATCACGTTTGCTGTATGGAAGCCCCCTTACATGTTTATTTTATTCTATTTTAATATTTGTTGTTATAGCAGCAAAGAAATACATCATCTGTGAAAATTTCAGGTTTATAACTATCACGGACGGACGGAAGTCTTAGTAAAAGAGTCCTGTTTTAAGGCTTTGGGTACGGAACCCTAAAAACTGAAAAGAACACAAGGATACTCACCACAAGTAAGCCTCTGCGCACTCATCAGCAACATCTCCATGCACCTTTGCAAGGTGTTCACAGGCCTTGGCCAGGCACTCTACTGCAGAGTTGTAATCCCTCACTGCGAGGTGCCTGCGTCCCTCAGCTAACAGCTCCTCTGGCGAAGACACAACCTCATCGTCTGCCATCTGGTGACCATTTTTAGTAAGTTCAGTAATACCCTAATTTTACATGAAAAATGCATCCAGGACAAAATCGCAAAATTCGTGGATAGTGAGGTAATGAACTATGATGAAATAATAAGCTCAATAAATAGTGTTTTAAGGCAAAATTATACATAATCATTTGATTAGTATGGTATCATAATTTTTTTTCCTTTCTCAGAATTATTACTAAGAAATAGTCATTTAATGTGTCTGTGTAGCTGCTGCAAAGAAGTTCTTGTGAACACAGTGTTATGGTTTGAAGTGCTCTGTACCTGGGACATCAGTTTTTTTTTTTTTTTCATATAAGTTATCTCTAAAATTATTATTTTTCTCCTCTTTTTTCCTTACAATATGATTTTTCAATGTTATAATATTTGCTATATTATAATGCCTTCTGACCTAACCCACTTTTCTCTTCACCATACCATATTTAGGGTAGGACAGATTAATTTGTTTTGCTATAATCCACTACTTGAATATATGTTGATTTCGCATCGCAATTTTGAAGAAAGTGTTGAAAAATTATGGGTGGTGTTTCATGTGGGCAGTGTTCCTGCATATAGTATCATACAGAATCTTCTGCAGTAGCGGATCATAGCAAAACAAATTAATCTGTCCTAATTTTGGATTTCCGCAAAATAACGCCTGCTTCCATCCAACATATTAAGGGTAGCTGGAAAGATCTCTTTTATTATAGGGATAAGCAAAGGACAGTTTCATTTTATGCTCTATAATTTTTATGTTGGTGCATAAATAATAAAAATGAATCAACTGCAGCTGAATGCAGTTTGCAGCCGGCAAATGTAACGGTTATTATGACGTAGGTACCTACCTAGTACATAATGAAATTAATAAAAGTACCACGTGGACCAGTTATCTTGGGTATCTATTTACAACAGCGTTTTTAATAGACGATCGTTATATGCTAGTACTCTAAAAACCTGCTTTCAATTCTTCTAAAATAATTATGTACACTTTCAAGATGCAATTTTACGTTGCGAATGCACGCTTGACAGGTGTGCATGTACTCAATACTCACCGTTATGCAAAAATCCCGTAAAAATTGAAACCTAATGAAATCTACGTCAACTAACTGAATAAAAGGCTTTCAAATTATAATAACCAATACTATTCTATGTAGGTACTAAAAACATGAAAATTATTTTAAAATTATAGAAAAACACTTTCGCTCCTTCACCGGATTCAACCACAGACCACACTCCACAGGCACAGATCAGATCATAGACCACAGACACACGAATCATAGACAAAGACAACCACAGAACACATATACTCTCTGTAGACAACATAACATAAACCACAAGACACCTACGAGGAAGGAAACTACAAGTGGAGCAGCTGTAGTTTTTTACACACCCATATGCGTTTATATGTTGCGTGAAATCGACATAGCTATAACAAACACTACATTGTCTCTTTCTAACTAATTCAAAATTGTTTACGTTAAACGAGATAGCAACATATTTGTTTTTTCTGATTTCGGCAACACTGAAGTTGCGACGTCACGAAAAAACTGCCGGGTGGCCAATTTCTCCATAATTTGTCGCATTTTGTAGATTCGAACATGTCGAAACATGTATACAAAGATTATGCGTATCATGTTTATTGAAACATTAGACAATCATATGATTATTCTAATTTACGTGCGGATTATAATTATAATTCAGGTGTGAAAATGCCTACTCAGTGTTGTGTTGTGCAGTGCAGATCGCGGAAAGACAAAAATAGGCCACATTTAAGATTTCATAGGTCAGTATTCGATTTCATTAATTATATCGTTAAATCGTTAAAAATTATGTGTTATTATGACGTGTTATGATCATATTACATGTACTTATATGATGTGTAAAAGAAGAAATATTTCTTTAGGATTGAAATAAATTCGATTTAGTTTTTGTTGTTATGTTAACAAAACAAAAACAGTACTAATGATGCGACCGCTGTTATACCGATATCGATAAAATTCATATATTTAAAGTTAAATGTTGATAGATGAGTAGGGCTCCTAATAACTACCTTCTATTTGGATCTCGAGGTTTTACATCTCTGACTTCTCGTAGTTATTTCCGCTTTAAGAAAACGGGCCGCGGATGCGAACATTTACTATAGGTACAATCACTCGTATTAAATGTAGTTTGGTCTCGCGGGATAAGTTAAAAATCCTAATCCGAAAACATAATATGCACCGCTGGCAAAACCTAGTTTTACTATAAATTAATTTTTAATAGTAATAATTCATTCATTTTGTTCTTAAATATTTAATTACTATAACCACAAACTACATCGATAATATTTCCATATCTATAGATAGCTGATCAGCCCTTCTGATCAGCTGACTGGTGCCTATCTGTGATTGGCTGATAGCTGTGATTGGGTATTTGATGCGACAGAAGATGGCGGAAATACCCAGCCGAAAACTTTGTGTCCATTACTTATTTAGTCATAGCAAGACACAGACAAGTGACAACTGTCATAGACCAGACCACAGTCCACAGATGACAGAGTATCAAGTACCTTTAATTAAATACAGAAAATATAATATTATGTATCATGCGTATGTACGTTATAAAATACTCTTATTGGATCAGAAAATACATTTCCAGGTTTCCTAAAAAGTATTATTGTATTGTATGTAAATGGAACCATAGACAAGGGAGCTCAGTGATTTTCATTTGGAGCTATTTTCTTTTTTGTTATTAGTCTTTGACGCTTTTCACAGGTGTGCCTGCGAAATTCAAATTTATTCTTTTTTCGCGATTTTTAAGCTGATAAGACATAAGAGGCTTATGGCCAATGAGCTTAATACATAGAGAAACAAACCTCATTCAAATACGTCTAAATACGTGTAACCACTTTTTAAAAATGACGACGTAGCTTTGAAACCTCTTAAACATTTGAAGGTAAACAGGTAAACATATATCTGTCTCACTCACACAAGTCGCTAAAACAATTCCGTCGCTTAAAAACAAAGACCGCAATATAATCACACAATGGCGCGGAATGGGGATGCCCACCTATGCGAAATTTTACCCAATTTTTGAAGCAAAATATAAACAAAATGCGGCAATCAAAATAACTTTGAAATAATTTAAATAATTAAAATATTTGAAGAATTGCTTAATGAAAAAATGAAAAATGAAAAATGAAAATGAAAAATATTTATTATCAAAAAACAACATACATAGTTCGAAATATCCGCTAGGAGTTCCTGTATCGTGGGTGCCTGTTTTCCGGTTTACAAAAATACGGTTATGTTGTCGCTCGGTTAGCAATTCATGAGTTACATTTGACAATATAACACAATATCTTAGCAATATATCGAAAAACAATTAAGTAAAGTACGATTTTACAGCTTATTACAGTTAGAAGTTATGCTAGGTGTAAAAAAAGTTTTTCTGTTGAGTCATAGTTTAAGGAGGCGAGCCAAGAAATGATTTTTGAATGGATGTATTAGACGTCTATAATTAATAAAATAACTAAGACATTATCTTTTTTGTATTTTATATTAAAAATGTATATCTATTTAGATCTATATACAAAGGACATCACTCCTTTTTAGGGTTCCATACCAAAATGGTAAAAATGGAACCCTTATGGTGAGACTTTCTCCACCCGTCCGTCCATCCGTCCATCCGTTTGTTCGTCTGTCACACTAGATTATTTCACTAACTACTAAAGCTATCGACCTGAAATTTGGAATAGTTGTAGGCAATTGCGTCGCAAAAAAAGTCCTTTTCTTTTTGAAGGTTTTTTTTAATTCTTCCATCAATTGCACCGTTTCTTCAGTTTGACGACCTCCGTGGTTGAGTGGTTAGCGTGCCGGTTTTCAAGGCGCTGCCATCTCTGAGGTTCCGGGTTCGATCCCCGGTCGGGGCAATGTAGAATAATAAGTTTTCTACATTGGCTCGGGTCTGGGTGTTGTGGTACCTACCTTCGTTGTTTCTGATTTCCTTAACACAAGTGCATAAGCTACTTACTAAGGGATCGGAGCATTGTATGTGATGTTGTCCACTATTTATTTATTTTATTATTATTTATATTTTCAAACATCTAAATTACAAAAAACCGGCCAAGTGCGAGTTGGACTCGCGCACCGAGCGTTTCATACTTTAAAAGAAGTAAAACATTTAAAAAATCACTTTCGTTCATGTCACGACGTTCATGTCATGTTACGAGTATAATTTACAAGTAGCTACTTTTGTTGCGAACCGCAAATTATCTTTGTTTTTGGCGGTTTATTGTTATTATTAAAAAGTATAATAGTTAGAGAGTTGATTTTATTTTTCCTGTAAATTTTTTGCGTTTATTCCTATTGATCATAATTATTTCAGATTTTCGAACAATACACTTCAGAGATACGGGGGGCGGGGGGAACGATATTTTTTGTAGTGCTGCATCTTTAGGCACTCTGAAACGTTGTGATTATTATTAAAATCTTAAAACAAAATCTCTTACTCCATACTCAATTAAAAATTCTCCCATAAATGTGGGAAACTAAAACTAAGTTTTTCATGGTAACACTGAACCAATTTTTTTTATTCATTTCATTTTCACTTTATTTCTTAAATTTCTTTTTTTTTATTCATACAACTGAGAAATAATAAACTTGCCTGTGGAACGTAATTCCAGTTGATTTGTTAAGTTTTTGTGTTCTTGAATCACACTCTTTCACTATACATTTACCCATTTTGAATTATTTTTTCTCGCGCGTCACTCGTTTCAGCTCGTTTGGCGTCACATCGAACACTAAACTGACGTTAGCTACGAGTATGTCTGTGGACCCATCTTAACTGGCTACGCTTCGGCGCGATAATTACAGATCTAGTGTAACATATTATATCAATGCTTATGGCAGTCAAATTGTGATAATTCCAATATCATGTTCACGTATTTATATAAAAATATCTGCTTGAAAGTGTCGAGTTAAAGAAATTAATCCGAGATTTGCGAGTTACTCACTTAAAACTCTACTCGGACTAATTTCCCATCATAATTTCCTTTCACCTTGCAGTAGCTACTTTCTTACAAGCGGTAGCTAGCTAAAAGTGGTCCTGGGCGAGAACGACCCCTCTGGTACTGTGTCCTTGTCACCTTGCCATCTCAACTAAATATTGGATTTGGTAGAAATGGTAGAAAAAATAGTTTGCTCTTTTATGATTTACTAAAACGAACGTAACCAAACTTTTTTTATATTATAATTACATTTTATGTAAGTAAATAATAATTATTGCGTTGTAACCACATAAAAATAATTCATTACAACTAAGTAGGTAAAGTAGTTCTTAAATGTTTAGGACTGGTAATACCAAATGCAAGATGGTGGTTTTTTCAAACACAGCAATCATATTCTGTAGGGTAACCATGAATTATGTGGATCAAAGATTTTTCTACTCACGTATCTAGTAGTAGTTAGGTAAATTCGGTACGGTAGACAAATAGTTCAATATAAGGTAATTATTTTTTCATTTAATGGGCAGGCTAAGGCGAAATCAACGCCTCTTCCCGCGAAATTCAAAATTTTCATGGTTTTTTGCAATTTGTACGCTTATTACACATTAGGCGGTCATAGTCCTCTCGCTCGGACCGGTGTCCATTTTCCATTTTCCATTTCCCATTTCCCATTTTCCATTTTTTTATTACCCATTTCCCATTTTCCATTTTCCATTTTCCATTTCCCATTTTCAATGTTTCATTTTCCATTTTCATTTAAATAAATGTCGCCGTGGCCCTCTTGCTCGGACCGATTTCCATTTTCCATTTCCCATGTTCAACTTTCAATTTTCCATTTTCCATTTTCCATTTTCTATTTTCCTTTTCCCATTTCCCAGTTTCCATTTCCCATTTTCCATTTTCCATTTTCCATTTTCCATTTCCCATTTCCCATTTCCCATTTCCCATTTTCCATTTCCCATTTCCCAATTTCCATCTTCAATTTTCCATTTTCTATTTTCTTTATCCCATTTCCCATTTTCCATTTCCTATTTCCCATTTTCCATTTTCCATTTCCCATTTCCCGTTTTCTTTTTTCAATTTTCAATTTTCATATTTCCAATTTCCAATTTCCATTTTCCATTTTCCATTTTCCATTTCCCATTTTCCATTTCCCATTTCCCATTTCCCATTTCCCAATTTTCATTTCCCATTTTCCATTTTCCATTTCCCATTTTCCATTTTCCATTTCCCATTTTCCATTTTCCATTTTCCATTTCCCATTTCCCATTTCCCATTTTCCATTTCCCATTTCCCAATTTCCATTTTCAATTTTTCATTTCCCAATTTTCCATTTTCTATTTTCCTTATCCCATTTCCCATTTTCCATTTCCTATTTCCCATTTGCCATTTTCCATTTCCCATTTCCCGTTTTCCTTTTTCAATTTTCAATTTTCAAATTTCCATTTTCCATTTTCCATTTTCCATTTTCCATTTTCCATTTTCCATTTTCCATTTTCCATTTCCCATTTCCCATTTCCCAATTTTCATTTCCCATTTTCCATTTTCTATTTTCTATTTTCTATTTTCTATTTTCTATTTTCATTTGAATAAATGTTGTCATAGCCCTCTCGCTCGGACCGATTTCCATTTTCCATTTCCCAATTTTCCATTTCCTATTTCCCATTTTCCATTTCCCATTTTCCATTTCCTATTTCCCATTTTCCATTACCTATTTCCCATTTCCCATATCCCATTTTCCTTTTTCAATTTTCAATTTTCTATTTCCCATTTTCCATTTTCCATTTCCCATTTCCCATTTCCCAATTTTCATTTCCCATTTTCCATTTTCAATTTTCTATTTTCAATTTTTATTTGAATAAATGTTGTCATAGCCCTCTCGCTCGGACCGATTTCCATTTCCCATTTTCCATTTTCCATTTTCAACTTTCAATTTTCGATTTTCCATTTCCTGTTTAGCATTTTCCATTTTCCATTTCCCATTTCCCAATTTCCAATTTCCATTTCCCATTTTCCATTTTCCATTTTCATTTATAGAAAATAGGGCTATGACAACATTTATTTAAATGAAAATGGAAAATAGAAAATTGAAAATAGGAAATGGGAAATAAAAATTGGGAAATGGGAAATGGAAAATGAAAAATGGGAAATGGAAAATGGAAAATGGAAATTGGGAAATGGGAAATGGAAAATGGAAAATGGGAAATGGAAAATGGAAAATGGAAATCGGTCCGAGCGAGAGGGCCACGACGACATTTATTTAAATGAAAATGTGAAAAGGAAATTGGGAAATGGAAAATGGAAAATGCTAAATAGGAAATGGAAAATTGAAAGTTGAAAATGGAAAATGGGAAATGGAAAATGGAAACCGGTCCGAGCGAGAGGGCTATGACAACATTCATTCCCATTTTCCATTTTCCATTTCCTATCTTCCATTTTCCATATTCAATTTTCCCATTTCCCATTTTCCATTTTCCATTTCCTATCTTCCATTTTCCATTTTCAATTTTCCATTTTCCATTTTCCATTTCCCCTTTTCCATTTTCCATTTTCCAGTACTCATTTTCCATTTTCCATTTCCCATTTTCCATTTTCCATTTCTCATTTTCAATTTTCCATTTCCCATTTTCAATTTTCGATTTTCTTTTTTCCATTTTCCATTTCCCATTTCCCATTTTCCATTTTCCATTTTCTATTTTCCATTTCCCATTTCCCATTTTCCATTTTCCATTTCTCATTTCCAATTTCCCATTTACCATTTCCCATTTTTCATTACCCATTTTCCATTTTCAATTTTCAACTGTCAGATGTATGGAGTCAGATGTCAGAGCTATCCAGAGTATATTCTATACCTATATACTCTATGGCAGTCTTTCCCAAAGTGGGCGATAACGCCCCCTTGTGGGCGCTGCAGGTCTCAAGGGGGGCGGTAAGAGACCCAGAAAGAAAATGGGGGCGTTGTGTCGAGGCGGGGGGGTGATTTGTAATTTTATTTAGCTAGTAGGCCTCTTAAACAACCTCTTAACTGCAAGAGCTCTCGACTCTCAACAACAACTTGTGAACATCAACTAATATGAATTAAAAGATTGCTCAAACTCGATTCTATATTTCTCTCCGCGTAGTTCATATATCTGTCATATTTTATTGAATATAGAAAAAATGAATCATCATGTCAATCGGTCGCTCCGTTTCGTAATGAAAGTAGACACAAATAAAAAGGCAACAGACACACTTTCGCATTTTAATAGTTATTAGTACTCGTAGATATCTAGCATGTTTTAACAAGTTTTTGTTAAATAACCCGAATTGTGCATTCCTGTAGCAGTCGGATGATTCATTGAATACTTGTTCGGACTTGTTGAGTACGATTGAGCGTCGAATGAGATTAACGAGTTTATGCATGTTTGTTTTATTCCTGTCGGTGCGTGCTGCTTAAGCATTTCTATATAAACAATGTAATATTTATTTTATTTTCATTTGTGGTCTCGCGCGTAATAGATGAGCACTACTTACACCTCCTCTACACTACTCGCGAAGTTGAACGTATTTCTCATTGCAAAACAATGTCGGAAGTAAAAAAGAAGAGACGGCAATACTGTGCGGAATATATTAAATTCGGATTTATTGAAAATCCCACAAACCCATCGTCGCCTTTGTGTCTTCTATGTCTAAAAACATTTTCGAATGAAGCAATGAAGCCTTCAAGGCTGCAAGATCATTTGAATAAAATGCATCCAGATAAGAAAGACAAGAATGTAGCATATTTTCAAGACCTAGAGAAGAAGCATAATACACAGCCAAGTGTAGCAAAACTATTTTCGGCGGCTGCTAAGCAAGATGACGACGGACTTCGAGCTTCGTACAATATCTCTTTGTTAATTGCTCAAAAAGGCAAACCACATAACATCGGAGAAGAGTTAATATTGCCAGCAATAAATGAAGTAATAACTACTGTGCTTCATAAACCGGCCGCAGATATTATCCGAAAAATTCCTTTGAGTAATAATTCTGTGCAAAGACGAATTGATGAAATGGCTGAAAACATTGAAGAATCATTGTGCGATCACCTGAGGACAAGTCAATTCTCAATTCAGCTCGATGAGTCCACTTTACCAACTAATGAAGCATTGTTGTTGTCTTACGTGAGGTTTATTAAAGATGAGAAAATATGTGAAGAACTATTATTTGCTAGAAATTTAGAGACCGATACAAAAGGTGAAACCATATTCAATACATTGGAAAAGTTTTGCGATGAGAAAGAGATTCCTTTGAAAAATATTATTTCAGTTGCTACGGATGGCGCTCCGGCTATGACAGGGTGCCATAAAGGCTTCATAGCGTACTTAAAAAATAAAATTCCAGATGTCCTTGGTGTACATTGCGTTATTCATAGACAACATTTAGTTGCTAGAAACTTAAGTGAAAAACTATTTCAATCACTGCAATATGTCATCAAAGCAGTCAATAAAATCCGCAACAGCTCTTTGAATGATAGATTATTTCATCAGCTTTGTGTTACTAATGACGAGGATTTCAACCGTTTGTTGTATCATACTGAAGTTCGTTGGCTATCAAGAGGCAATTGTCTGACTCGATTTTACAACCTGTTTGACTCTGTTATAGAGTTCTTGGAAACTAAAGATACAGAATTGCACGACAAGCTCATAACATCAAAAAATGATATAGCTTACATGACAGACCTGTATAAATTATTCAACGACATGAATCTCCAAATGCAAGGCGATAAACTAAATTTAATTAAAACAAAAAACGTCGTTGCTGCTTTCGCAGCCAAACTGCTTCTACACAAAAAGAATCTGGGCAGACGTGAGTTTCACAATTTTCCAAATTTATCAGTATCATGCAGTAACGACGAATTGTTTGCCTACTGCCAACATTTGGAAAACCTCCACATTGACTTCACCGAACGATACCAGGACATTTTGAACTTGGAAATACCAGACTGGGTGTTGGATCCGTTTTCAAATGTCAACACAGCAATGTCACCTCAGCTGGAAGAAGAACTTATAGAATTGACAACAAACGAGGAAATAAAAATCAAGTTCAAAAATGGTTACCAAGAATTTTGGCTACAAAAACCGATCCCGCAATTGTACCCTGGATTGTGGTCAATCGTTCAACGATTCTTGATAGCATTCCCATCGTCATATTTGTGTGAACGTGGATTTAGTGCTGTGACAACATTGCTTACTAAAAAGCGAAATCGTTTGCTTGTTACCGAACGTGGCGACTTGCGACTGTTCTTGAGTAAATTGGAACCTGATATCAACAAACTTATTAAACAGCATCAGATTCATCCTTCACATTAGTTTTTATATAAGGATTGATTATTTTAGTTATATTTTTAATAAAAGATACTCTGTTTTAATACTATAAAGTTGCGTTTCAATAATCATTCTTATTGGCAGGTGGAGCCCGTAAGAGTTAACTTGAGACCTTAAGCGCCGTTGTATGTTACCTACTGCGCTCAGGTTTCAAGTTGCGGGTTATAGTAAAAGTTTCGTTTAGAATTCTCCGTTAATATACATATATAGGTCACAATAATTAATTAATTCAATTTGAAGTTATAGTGGTTTTTAAATAGGTGAAAAAATGGGGGCGCTAAAAAAATATTTATTCTCAAAGTGGGCAGTAGACAAAATAAGTTTGGGAACCACTGCTCTATGGGATCAGTGGTAGTGTTAAGTGTCCTCACTGCTCACTGCCGTCACTGCCCGCCAAATTCGAAAAGTAGTACCATTTAGTAGTACCTACAAAGAGAACTAGTATAATTGCGGGAATAATGGCTGGTTTACACAGTGCGAGCTAGCGTACGAGTAAGCCTTCCGAGTAGCTGTACTGCAGTTACTCGCACTGTTTGGACGTAACTTACGAGTAACTCTTACGTGCGAGTTGGTCAGTAGCTCGCATCCGAGTTACTTCAACATTTTTTGTTTTCACTCGCCTGCTCGCCCGGCAGCAACACGCACATGACAGCGGCTCGTGCGTCGCTCGCATCGTTTGGACGCGTTCGGCAGTAGCTCGCCAGTGCCAGCCGGACAGTTGTGAGTGGAAGCCGTGTTTTTTGTGTGCTACGCCTATGTACTAAATCGAGTTCGAAATGGGTACGGATAGATGGTCTTCTGACAATAATATTTCATTCATGAAACTCTACAGAGAACAAGAAAACCTATGGAATTGTTTCGATAAAAACTATCGAAATAGGGATATGATATTTTTTCTTATATTGGCTATGGTTATAGATATTTTCCAATTCATAAAATTTTTGTCATAGAGCGTATCACCGTTTTTTTTATTAAAATAAGTTCACTCGACATCGCGACACGACTCGGACTGAGCAGT
Organism: Coenonympha glycerion; assembly: GCA_963855885.1. NCBI lineage: Eukaryota > Metazoa > Arthropoda > Insecta > Lepidoptera > Nymphalidae > Coenonympha > Coenonympha glycerion. Next base: position 4,247,368 of record OY979639.1, on the reverse strand, counting down.
AGCTAGGTGTGGTGTAGACAGCAAAGGCGAGCCGAGCTACTGGCGTACGAGTAGACAAACCGAGTAGCTGTCTACTGGCCAGGCAGCAGCACGCACTGTGTAAACGAGCCATTACAGTATCATTTCAAAGTGTCAAATTTTGGAAATTAGACTGAGTTTCGGGTGTAATTTATTACTCTTAAAAATTTTAAATATGTCATAGTTATCTGCCTTATTATTATTTATTAATTTCTACGACCTGAAACGAAATTTGTTAGATACCTAGGAACTTCCTAGGAACTTCCTAGGAAGTTACCAACTAAGTCCACCGCTAATTCCTGTCAGCCACCTATACTTATGAATGATTCGTAAAGATTTAAACTATAATCATTTTGGAGATGATTCTGCTTCCCGTTGATTCCCGCTATTCGTAAGCCAATAAAAAATAAGTACTTTTAATTCTTTATTAAATAGGTACCTACTTCTTAGTTTTTAAATTACAATATAAATTTTGAAAATATTTTGAAAATCACTGCACCAATTTTGATAAAAATTAAGTTGGCACTGTTAGCTAAGTTGTAGTCAGTAAAAGTAGATACTAAGTCATTCAAAAAGAAATGATCACAATCCAATAAAATATTGGGGAAAACTGAGTCCAAAAAAATTACATACGTACACAGGTACCTACCTATGTACCTAAAATAATATTATTTGTCTCGAGGCCATCATCATCATCATCATGATTTCAAAGTTGACACTATCGAAATGTTTGTTAACGCTCGATTGATTATATTATTATTTATCATACAGTTTGCATCGTGTAACAGCACGAATGGGTATCGACTTTTCCCCGCCCAGCCCGGCGATTGCCCGCCCAATATTGCCACAGTGATGGCGCCTATCCGCATATCGACATCGATGTTTGTGGAATGGAGAGTAATTATGTTTTAAAAAAATACCTATTTACATAGAGATTACAAAATAAAATAATTTATTCCTAATAATATTTATACAAAAATGAAAATGTTAATTTATGGATTTAATCCTGTTTTGTATTAATATTTGAAACTAATTGATTGGATGCCTTAGCACAACCAGTATCCAATATTAAGCACTGCCGGAAGCCAATATTTGGAGTGTACCTATCAGCTAGCGCAACCAGAATCCAATATTTAGACCAACCTACTCGTATTTTGTTGTTATATATATGAAATTGTATTTTGCAGTTAGAGCGACCGCAATTCAATATTTGGAAGTTGTACTTTGCAGTTACTCGACCAGAATTCAGTATTTGGGGTAGGAAAATGTTTCCTATAATCATAGTCCTTCGTATAATAGGTATCTATCTACTTACTCACACGTCTTTCGTCATAGGTGTATATTCAAAATTACTTCAATCTTTGTAGTTAGAAAAGATTTTTTGTAGTTAACACGACTGGAATCCAATATTTGAAAATTGTATTTTGCATACAACCATAATTTACAATTGCAAGTAAGTACCTAGCATCATACCGCGCGATGAAATAACATTACAGCAAACCCAATTTTCATTTTCCCATTTCCCAACCCTATTTTACAAACTGTATTTCCTCGATTTCCCTTTGCTTTAGTTCGTGTGGATCCGTCGCGCTGAGCGGTTGTGTCACGCTTTCACGTCCCTTTATCGCGAGTATATTATCTGTAACCTTTGTGTACAATCACGCGACAAAACTTCAAAGTGCGTTTATTATCGTAAATAACAGAAATATTGTCAAAGGAAAATGTGACGTGTAAACTATGTTTTCTCCAATACAATAAGGCGTGAACTCGGATGAATTTGTAAGTTTGTTGTGGTATTTGCTATGTATAGGTACTGTATTGTGTCACTAAAGACAGTTTTATGGGTAGGTATCCTCTAGGTGCTTTATTATAGAGCAACAAAGGGCTTATTAAGTTTGATAAAAAAATATTATTAAAATTGGACTTTACTAAAAGCTTTGATTTTTACTTGTTAGAAAATGTTAATATAATGTAAACAATTAATATATAATGTTAATATAATGTAAACAATGTAGGTAGGAAACAATTAATATAATGTAAATCCAGGTCAGGCGGTAGATATCTAGATAAATATAGGTACTCTATATCCATTCCAAAATTTAACCAAATCGGTTCAGTAAGTAGCTGCGGTATGAAAGAAGTAACAAACATAATATAAATAAGTAGATACGCACAAATGTAAAATATAAACTTTATAATTATTTAGATTATTAACATAATTTTGACATTAATCTAACTTAATTAATTACAAGTAGGTACCGAAGTTTTAAGAAAATTGTGAAAACTTATTATCTACATAGAGTAGGTATTTTCATCTAAAGTGTTATAATTATTTAGGTTTCCATACCTCATAAGAAAAAAGGAACGGAACCATTATAAGATCACTTTGTTGTCCTTTTGTCTGTCTGTCTATCTGTTGCGACCGTTTATTTCAAAAATAGATAACAATATTGAGTGGGATACCATATAAAGGGACTTGTATTACCTAAAACAGATTTTTATTTATTTTTATGTCTGCTAGTTTTTGATTTATTGGGCAAACTATCGAAAAAAACAACGGCTCTCATCTCCGAAGTTTACACATCGTAAAATCTGAGATAATTATGATTAACAGGAACTAATGTATACATATTTTACGGCATAAATAAAATCATTTCTGTGTATTAACAATTAACCTCACAAAACAAAGTTAAGTTTGCGGTTCGGTAAAAAAAAGTGGTTAAGTACATACTCGTACTCTGTGTGTTTACTTTTCTAATGTTGTACGGAACCCTCGATGACTGACTTTTTTATTTATTTACTGTAACACATTTTATTTACCTACATAATTAATTTATTGTGACAAAAAAAACTTTCGCCAGGACAATTAGTAACCCTAAAATATATTCTCTACAAGACCTTAGTGTTTGGTATATCGGTATATGTAGTTGGCAGTATAGGTATGTAGTTGCTAGTTAGGTAGGTGCTAGTCTGCATTTTATCTACCAGCGTGTGATACCTAAGTACTGTAAATATCTACCCAAGCGAGTGCTTAGTTAGGTCGTTAAAACGAGCGACTTCTCTCGTCTAGAGCTTATCGATTTCTGTTTCTGACAACTTTGTTAATATTATATTTTTGTATTCCGATTTGCCGAGTAGTCTACTCTAGGGAAGTTTTCGACATTATTATGACAGCACAAAATAGGTATACTCCCATCGTAGACAGAGAAAACGACTCCCATATATCCCATGCTGGCAACCGTTTCAGTCGGGAATTTTGGAACATATAGATTTTCCGGGATATAAAGTATCTAGCCTTTTTGTTAATCCTGCTTATAATATTATGGTACTCATTTTATATAATAAACATATAATTATACTTTTTCACTTATAAGATAGATACAACCTCAGACTACATTAAATAAAGGTATACAACAAGGATAGTTTTGCAAGACGACAAATGCACTCCATAACTCTATTGAGTCTATTCTGATATTATAATCTTGCACAACCACCAGAACTCACGTATATAATAGTGCGTCAACCATCAAACATATTATTCTTATTTTGTTCACAGGTAAGGGGCAGGGTCCAAGCGACCAGATGTGCAAATTCAGTTGGCATAGAAGCAAAATACGGCCACAAAAATTGCTCCACACGGCAGCCCGGCGCGCGCGTACATCGCCTACCACAAGCTGGGCGCAGGCATGGAGGCGCAGACTGCCACGCCGCAGTCCGAGTGCGAGTGCGGCGTGCACCCCTCCGTGTTCTACCTCCTGGCCACATTGCTACTCACCAGGTGATGAGCACTTGTAGAGCTATCAGCTACCACAAGCTGGGCGCAGGCATGGAGGCGCAGACTGCCACGCTGCAGTCCGAGTGTGAGTGCGGCGTGCACCCCTCCGTGTTCTACCTCCTGGCCACATTGCTACTCACCAGGTGATGAACACTAATAGAGCTATCAGCTACCACAAGCTGGGCGCAGGCATGGAGGTGCAGACTGCCACGCTGCAGTCCGAGTGCGAGTGCGGCGTGCACCCCTCCGTGTTCTGCCTCCTGGCCACATTGCTACTCACCAGGTGATGAACACTAATAGATCTATCTGCTACCACAAGCTGGGCGCAGGCATGGAGGTGCAGACTGCCACGCTGCAGTCCGAGTGCGAGTGCGGCGTGCACCCCTCCGTGTTCTGCCTCCTGGCCACATTGCTACTCACCAGGTGATGAGCACTTGTAGAGCTATCAGCTACCACAAGCTGGGCGCAGGCATGGAGGCGCAGACTGCCACGCTGCAGTCCGAGTGTGAGTGCGGCGTGCACCCCTCCGTGTTCTACCTCCTGGCCACATTGCTACTCACCAGGTGATGAACACTAATAGAGCTATCAGCTACCACAAGCTGGGCGCAGGCATGGAGGTGCAGACTGCCACGCTGCAGTCCGAGTGCGAGTGCGGCGTGCACCCCTCCGTGTTCTGCCTCCTGGCCACATTGCTACTCACCAGGTGATGAACACTAATAGATCTATCTGCTACCACAAGCTGGGCGCAGGCATGGAGGTGCAGACTGCCACGCTGCAGTCCGAGTGCGAGTGCGGCGTGCACCCCTCCGTGTTCTGCCTCCTGGCCACATTGCTACTCACCAGGTGATGAACACTAATAGATCTATCTGCTACCACAAGCTGGGCGCAGGCATGGAGGTGCAGACTGCCACGCTGCAGTCCGAGTGCGAGTGCGGCGTGCACCCCTCCGTGTTCTGCCTCCTGGCCACATTGCTACTCACCAGGTGATGAACACTAATAGAGTTATCAGCTACCACAAGCTGGGCGCAGGAACAGAGGCTCAGACTGCCACGCCGCAGTCCGAGTGCGAGTGCGGCGTGCACACTTCCGTGTTCTACCTTCTGGCCACATTGCTACGCACCAGGTGATGAACACTCATAGAACTATCAGCTATCACAAGCTGGGCGCAGGCATGGAGGCGCAGACTGCCACGCCGCAGACCGAGTGCGAGTGTGGCGTGCACCCCTCCGTGTTCTAATCCTGGCCACATTGCTACTCACCAGGTGATGAACACTCATAGAGTTACTCCATGAAGCAGAAATATGCAGTATACAATATACATATGCAGTTTGAGATACTTAACTCACTTTGTTAGATATCTACAGCTACTTAGGAAGATTCTCTACTAGTAGATAAAAACGTACTTGAATTAAAACTACCATTTATATATTGACGAATTTCATGTTTTAGGTACGGTTTTTTCACGTTACAGTTTCAAAATCCGCTAATCTAGAAACCACGTGCAAGCTACATCTTTCCAAGTCAGTTGGAAATTGGAATTCCAGCCACTTACACTAAATTACGAGGCGTAGTCTTTATGTCTACGAGGCAATAAATCCGAGTGAACCCTCACAAGTGAAAGGCATTGTTGGTTTTGAAACAGACTGGAAATATTACTTTCTGATAGTAAAATGTATCGGTATAGGTACTTTGCCTACAAAAAATCTGGATATTTTTGAAAATTCTTTGATAAAAATCAATACCTACCATCCTTTCTTACTACACATGGGTTCCTTGACCACCAATCCACAATATAAATAGATAAAATAAATGAAATTTTACATAGCAGTACCTAAGTAGGCGAGTTTTACATAATATTATGTTATACCTACTTAACACTGGTGCATGCGCCAAAAACCATCCTGGATAATGATTAGGTTATTAGTATTTAGTATTCGACTCTCATTCCCAACGCTTATTCAAGAACATTTGTTCAAATTTTCCAAGTCATTTCACTGTAGTTGAGAAGTGAAGTTCAAATAGTAGCAGCTAGACTACGCGATAAAATCTAGCCGCATTTGTTTTCGCAAGCTTGTATTTGCGAGTTAATGTTGCGCAAACCAGAACAGCAGTGCGGCAGATGGCGGGCTGTAGGTACCTATACCTATCTTAGTATCTAGGATTTTATATCCTTTGAACCCTCATAATTACATTTAAACTCCGACATTGCTGCATTTTAAATCCATAAGTGAAAAGAAAATGGAAAGTTCTGATACTAATCGCCCTTCCCAGGGATCTGATTGCGTAAGAAAAACGTTAACGCAACACAACATGTTGTGTTAACGTTTAGACACAACACAACATGTTGTGTTAACGTTTAAACACAACACAACATGTTGTGTTAACGTTTAAACACAACGCAACATGTTGTGTTAACGTTTAACATTGTTATTGTAATCGTTACCGAATTATGCCCCCGATTGGCTGTCATTTTAAGGACCCTATCAGCGGGCAGAATTAGTAACCCACTAGCTGTTGCCCGCGGCTCCGCCCGCGTGAATTACGATTTTTTTACATAATATACCTTCCTACTGGAATTCCTTGATTTTTCGCGGGATTCTGGTGTGATGTTGTACAGAAACCTGTTCTTACTTTGCACGGGTTATCTTGTGGTGATTTTGAAAACTCCTTTTTCTTTATCATAATATAAAGTTTCATTAATACGTAGTTGAAAGATCAAAAGAACGATTTTAACTGTCGATATTTCGACCCAGTGGCACAGGTCGTGGTCACTACGTGACCACGACTTGTACCAATGTATCGAAATATCGACAGTTAAAATCGTCCTTTTCATTGTGATTTTTATTCAGAAACCACGAAATATGTCAAAAATTATTAAACCATGTGAAAAGTTGTACTGGTGGTAGAACTGTTCTTTCAGAGTTCGGCCGGGTAGGTACCACTGGGATAAATTACTCTACTAACAATATTCGCCAGCCCAACATAATATAAGAGTCTTTTAAAAATCTTTGCTTCATCTCAATACAATCCAAAACATCAGAATGGACAATGGCTATATATTTCTTTACGTATAAAAAGACCTTAGATGACAGTCAGTCGGTTAGGATCGATAAGACCTGAGTTAAAAATATTTGTGAACCATTATCTTACCCTTTCCATATTGCGGATGATAAAGTTTAAATCTGTTCATGTGTTAACAGTGCCATCTTAATATAAAGTCAGGAAACAGTAAATAACATGACAGTTAATTTTTATTAAAAAAAATTCGGTAGTACCTATCTCAGAGTTTTACATTCAAGTTCCACATAAATTGTAGAGATGGCGCTATACGGTATAACGTAGCGATGACGCCAGTTACATGATTTTTGTTCACCCTAAAAGTGAAAAATTTTAAACCATACAAAATCTCCTGCTAAGCCTATTTATTTACAGCTGTAAGGGTACTCCAGTCTTACTTGAGCCCTACGTCCTAGCCCTAGGTTCTTTGTGCATTCCGAGTTTCAAGTCACCTACCTACTTGAACTTAAAGGTCTGATGTCTGTAATTTCTGAACTACAAAAGTGATGATGATAAGATTTGTATGGAATAATCTTTAAAGAACCTCCTTTCAAACAAAAAAAGAATGAATGGAATCGGACAACGCGTTAATGAATTATAACTAAAAAACGTTTGGACTTTGATGCCGTCTTCCAGGGAAACCATGATGAATTTCGGGACAAAAAGTATCCTATGTCCTACCTCGGGGTATGAACTATAATCATGTCAAGTTTCAATTAAATCCATCCAGCGGATTAGCCGTGATGCCCGGTCGTGAAACAGACAGACAGACAGACAGACAGACAGACAGACAGACAGACAGACAAAAATTAAACAAATTACAGTTTTGGCTTCAGTATCGACTAAATAGTGTCCTCCAACAAAAATTTTCAAAATATCTTTAATGTACAGAATTCGACCCTTTACAGTTTTATTATAAGTATAGATTACGATAACGATGAATACGTTTTTCTTGCACAATCTAGGAGCTGGGCCGTGTCCCCAGCCAAGTGGGTACAATCTGGGTGCCTTCAGAGACAAGGGAATAAGCATTTAGGCAAGCGCGCTCCACGGACGCGCAACGGACGAATATAGCAAAACGCGGTAAAGTCCCAGGGACAGAAGAAGAAACGCGCTCCAACCTAGACCTTTTCCACCATTGCTTTCCATCAGGCATGATTGTTGCCTAGCATTTTAGCCTATCTACATTTAAAAAAAATCGCTCTAAAGATATGAAAAGCGAAGTGTTGGCAGACGTATCACGTATCATGGAAAGCAATTGTCAAAAAAATTGTCATCAAAGTCGCTCAGCGTGCTATGGAAAGGGCTATATGCTGGGTGTTTCTCTGACGGGTAAAATCCGTAACGAGGACATCCATACGAGAACCAAAGTAACCGATATAGCCCAGCAGATTAGCAAGCTGAAGTGGCAGTGGGCGAGCCACATCTGTCGCAGAACTGAGTCCAGAACAGAAGTGTTCTGGAGTGGAGACTGCGTACTGGTAAGCACAGCGTAGAACGAACTCCTGCCCGCTGGACCGACGACCTGAAAAAGGTCGCTGGTAACGAGATGAAGAAGGCGGCAAACCGTGTGTGGTGGCGCGTTCTCGGAAAGGCCTATATCCAGCAGTGGATGTCCATAGGCTGATTAAGAAGATTAAGATTATGTACAATTAAAATTATCTCGAAGAATGGATAACTGATGTCTCAGGATGACAAATTATGCGAAATATTCACGAATTACAAATGATTTGGTATCATTTGTAATTCGTGAATTTGGTTTGCATTAACGGAGACATCGTAGTTCACAGGCCTCTTAATATCAGGTTAACGCCGTGCTCGTACCTGCTGTGATTTCGAGGCCTCAAACTACGTTACCTGCCAACAGAATACTGTCAACAAAACGTTACTTTGTTTGGCTAACCTTCATCGAGGGGTGCGGGTAGCGGCGTACAGTGTAGTGGGTTCGTGAACGCTATTTACATTAGTGCCATGCATCGACCACACATCTGCTAGACGGTATCTACAGTAATGTGTCATGTGGTTACGGCCGCTGGTGCTTATTCTGTCGTAGAGATTCTCATCTAAAAATTGTGCAATCCCTTTTGCAACGGTTTATGTGAAAAGAGATAGCATTAGTTTTGGAAATAGTGATATCTCCTTCCACCTTCATCGCTGTTTTGAGTATTTAAAAGGTAGTTTTGGCTTTACAATTTATGAACTTTGTAACACAACACTGCTTATGCGTATTATGATTTATGCTCTATGTTACGAGTATACCCGCGCGATTGCGAACTCTCGTTATAGCTATCATCATTATAGATAATGTAAAAAGAAATGAATTGTCATAAGAGCCTCTGTATGTTAAGCTACTTTTTATTAAAGTATTTTCTATTCTATTCTATTTATTTTTAGTCGTCTAGCTGATATATTGTGAATGGACAAAGCACTTTACGTGTCCAGATTGAAAAATACTTGTTTGTGTTCTTTTGACTTGTAGTTAGTTACTCGTACATATTAAATTGGGGTAATTCTCTTCGGTAAATCAGTTTCCATGAAGAAGGCTAGGTTCTTGTTTTTCCAAGAAAAACATCACGGGATTCGATAATTTCCTATTACTTTAAAGGGCAAGCAGACAAGTGATTAGAATGTTCGTTTATACCTCATTGGTTTATTTTAGCACACAAAAGAGGCCTATGGACTATGGTCCATGACTCTTGACATTAGAATCACATAATATAAAAAGAAAATCTTCACAAAGCGGCGTCATAAGCCCAAGTAAAATGGGAATAGGTAGAGAAACAAAATGAACACTGAATAGGCACAAACAAAGAGTTTAGATACAAAAGAAAATGGTGAATAAAGTGCGTGGGTGTAGGTAAAGGTTTTTCCGATTTCTATATGTAGGGAAAGGTGTGTACATCTAGTTCGCTGATTTGTTAAAGAATTCAAGGCATTGATTACTTACTTATGCCGCGCCCTAATGATATTCTGGTAGGCGCGCCGGCTAGGCGGTTCGCTTAAAGCTTTGGCTACAAT